>JAVGWX010000011.1:31060385-31468351 GCA_036924085.1 Ariolimax columbianus | reverse complement strand
ACGTCCGGCTTGCCACATAGACAAGAAAGTAGGTCAAACAATAAAATAATGATAATACGTGAAGAAGAAGAAGAAGAAGAAGAAGTGAAGAAAAAGAAGAAGATTAAGAAGAAGAAGAAGAAGAAGAAGAAGAAAAAGAAGAAGATTAAGAAGAAGAAGAAGAAGAAAAAGAAGAACATTAAGAAGAAGATTACAAAGAAGAACACGATTAAGAAGAAGATTTGGAATAACAATAATAATAATAATAATAATAAGAAGAAGAAGAAGAAGAAGAAGAAAAAAAAGAAGAAGATTAAGAAGAAGAAGAAGAAGAAGACGAAGAAGAAGAAGATTAAGAAGAAGAAGAAGAAGAAGACGAAGAAGAAGAAGATTAAGAAGAAGAAGAAGAAGAAGAGGATTAAGAAGAAGATTTGGAATAACAATAATAATAATAATAATAATAATAATAAGAAGAAGAAGAAGAAGAAGAAGAAGAAGAAGAAGAAGAAGAAGAAGAAGAAAAAGAAGAAGAAGAGAAAAAAGAAGAACAAAAAGACGATGACAAAGTAGAAGGTAAAGACGATGAAAACCCTTACATTTATTATCGCCAGGTTTAAGTAATCTCCCTCCTATAAACATTTATGTGCAAATCTCACGGCATGTTACTATGGTAACCAGATGTAAACACTCACATCCAATCATTATTAACAGATCTCTTATCAATCATTTAGTGACTTTTTCGTCTGAGTTCGTTCTTAAGCATATCTTTTCCCCTCGTAAACTTGTTTGTCTGTCTTAGTTCTCCCACCTCGCCATTCACCTTCTCTCAAAATTAGGATATCGAGGGCCGGATTGCCATTATGCTCCTTGCGTGGAGCCGGAAGACATTGATAACATGTTCCACAGTGTGTGTGTTGAACCAAAAGTGCGAACATGGATGCCTGACCCAGTTTTATTTCGGGGGGAAAGGTTATTTGTCGATATATTGTTTTCTTTTTTTGTAAAGTTTTTGCCTCTTTGTATTCTACAGACGGTGACACGTTGCTTTCCACCCCGGACCGCAGTCTATTAGGTGATATCAGGACATATTAACCGGTGCTTAGATACATGTGTATGTCTTTATGTACCTATGCTAGTAAGTGCGAAACAAAGGTGGCGCCGTAACTGACTGCGGGTCTACATTGCTCTACTGTTTTTATTCATTATGGATGCCGCCAGACCACGGATGTGCCTGGAATTCACACTAGTCGTCGACTTACACTTGTGTTCACGGAAACGTGGTGTTCTTTTTCCGCTTGGATTGGTTAATTCGTTAGTTTTTTTGTGATTTCTTCTATCTGATTATCCTGGTCTGGACACCGACTATATGAATGGCATTACGCTTAAACCTGTGTCATATTTCACGGCCTAGTTCACACGACTGAACTTCACGAAATTGCCGTGTGGGAAATTTAGACACTACTATAATGGACTGAACACAGCAGGGGAGAGCTGCCAGACCCATTCAGATGCTGAGTGATATCCCTACAACCTCTTGAAGTTATGGAAAAGACACGACACATAACGTTAGATGTCATCCCTTCTCTCCCCCCCCCCCCCCCCCCAACCCGTACCGCTGCTTTGCAAGATACTTGTTAACGGAACGGTTTCGGGAGTAAACCCTGAGGACAAATCTGCATCCTATGATATCTCCAGTCGTCTCGATAAATATCTTGCCATTGATTAATGGTGGCTCAGGACCAGAAATTTAGGTTGACAAAAGGCGCAGTTTCTTTCTCACTTTAATCCAAATCACCGCGCAGGTCACCCATTACAGCGGACACAGCAAGCGAAAGAACTGTTCACACGGCTGGACAAAGAGAGTGGTCTTCATCACATGTGATGGACGAACATCATGGACACAGCAATAGAAAAGACTGTCCACACGGCTGGACAGAGAAAGTGGTCTTCGTCACTTGTCCATGATTTTCGTCAATCACGTGTGATGAAGACCACTCTCTTTGTCCAGCCGTGTGGACCGACTTTTCTCTTGCTGCGTCCGGTGAAATGTGTGACCTGCACTATGATTTGGATTACATTGAGGAAGGAACTGCGCCTCTAGCCAACCCCACTCTCTGGTCCTAAGCTACCTTTGTCCAGTGGCAAGATTTTTATCGAGACGACTGGAGATAGCATAGGATTCAGATTTTTCCTCAGGGTTTACTCCCGAAGCCTTTCCCGTAAACAGAACGAGAGAGTAAGAAACTCGTCTTCACTATAAAAAAAATCTACTTGCAATTAACTTTATTTTAATTTAACGTTCAGTACATCCCTGTCTGATGTATCTATGAAACGTAGATTTTGTTAAAAAGTTGTTTTTGGTTAAAAGTTGTATTTGGTTAAATGTTGTCTTTTGTTAAAAGTTATCTTTTGTTCAACGTTATTTTAGGATAAGTTATCTTTTGTTAACCGTGTTCTTTGTTAAAAGTTGTCTTTTGTTAAAACGTGTCTATTATTATACGTTGTCCATTGTTAACATTGTCATTTTAAAAGTTGTCTTTTGTTAAAAAAGTATCTTGTTCAAACATTTTCTTTTGTTAATGGCCTCGTTTCTTAAAAGTTGTCTTCTGCTAGAAGTTGTTTTTAGTTAAAAGTTGTCTTGTGTTAAAAGTTGTCTTTTGTTAAAAGTTGTCATTAGTTGAAAGTTTTCTTTTGTTAAAAGTTGTCATTAGTTAAAAGTTGTCTTGTGTTAAAAGTTGAATGTTGTTAGAAATTATCTGTTGTAAAAAGTTGTATGTTGTTCACATTCATTTGAAAAGTTGGATTTTGTTTAAGAGATATTTTTTTTTAAAGTTGTATTTTTGTAAAAATTTGTTTTTTGTTTGTTAAATGAAGTTTTTTGTTCAATGGTGCTTTTGTTAAAAGAATTATTTGGTTTAAAACCTTTTCTGTTGTTATATGGGTTTTTTGTTGTTGGTTAGAACGTTTTATTTTGTTAAATGGTCTACTTTGTAAAAAGTTGCCTTCTGCTAAAAGTTTCCTTTTTTAAAAAGTTGTCTTCTGCTAAAAGCTGTCTATTATTAAAACTCATTTAACGAATTTGTCTTCTGTAAAAAAAAATTCTTTTGCTAAATAGTTTTCTTTTCTTAAATGATCTTTTTCTTAACATTTTCCAGTTATTGAAAGATAAGTTTAGTTAAAAGTAGCCTTTTGTTAAAGTTGTCTGTTGTTAGAAGTTGTTATTCGTTAGAAGTTACATTCTGTTAAATTACCGCAAACTCGCGCTAACAACCACGCACCAGTTCTGTGTGAATATTCTCCAAAACACCAACAGCCTTCACTAAATTCAATCCTTCTAAAACACTCCTCACTAAACAATCACTCCTTCCACTACGCCCCCACATCTTTCCCCTACCCACCACCTCCTCCTCACAGTCTCACACCACCTAACAGAGTCCCAACCGTTACCACATTAAAGATCACACCATGCAAGATTAAATCTAACACCGACAATATTTTGTTTCTAAACGATTTTGGACGTCAATATTCAACCACGTCAAATGTAAATTTACATCAAGTATTTTAACAAGCAAACGGAGTCTTCTTTGGCCTTCGTGGAAGTCTGAACCTTTTGTGGAATACAATACATTGTAATGACCTTTATAAGAGATAATTTTATTGGAAGCGATTTTTTACAAAATTTTAAATACATCAGGGTTGTAGGCTTTAATGGGAGCAGCGTAGCGCAGTGGTTATCGCGTTGGCTTCGCATCTGAGTGGTCTTGAGTTCATTCCCCAGTTGAGATCAATATGCTGAGTAGCGCATGAGCTGCAGCGGTCAGCGACCCATAGCTGACTGCTAGCGTCAGAGCCAGCGAACCAAAGCTGCCAAGACCCTTCAACACCTACTTGCGGTGATCCTGAATAACAGGCTGCAGCAGGGCAGACTCGCTACGTCTGATTGCCAGTCGTGTACACATCCAAATGACTGAGATGCCTTCTTACTCGTGCCATGGTTTATAATCAAGCCATGCTCTACAAAGAGAAATACAACTAAATTCACGATACAAAACACTAATCACTAAAATCACTGTTGATAGTGATCTTTTCACAGATTCCTTCCACGAAACCTACTGTATATCCATCTTTGTTTCCCAAACACGCTATTATAATTAACACATGCAAGTTCCGTTCTTTAGTCAGCCTTGGAATATGACGTTCCAAAATGATTTCCCGTAAGTCAGAAGGCCTGTATCTACAGTAGACTGTCCTTGACCTGTGAGATCACCCTTTCATAGGTACAGACAGACGCACACACGTATCCAAGCACTGGTTAAGATGCCCTGATATAGCCTAAGAAACTACGGTCCGGGATGGGAAGGACATTCCTCCGCCAGAAAAAAACAGATAGGGAAACAATTTACAACAACAAAAATGTAACCTGCCACTGCAAAAGGGAGTGCTGGGCATTGGCCTGGATGTCTGTTTTTAAAAATAAATTTGAAGCCACAAAATCTTCGGTAGATGCAACAGCACAAAAAAAGACAAAGGCCGCCGTCCATCGTAGACGATTATGGCATAATTTATTTTGCTAGCCCTATTTTTAGTAAGGATTAACCTCGCTACTTTTAATCCTCACTCTCTCGTCTCGAGCCGACCGACTTCAGTGGCAAGTCAATGACAAGACGACTAGGGGGCGACCACGAGATGCAGGGGCCTCTGAATCAAGCACCCGTGAAAAAGACGGGGGAGTCCGGAGTCGAACCCACACCACCTGATAACGAAGCCCGCCGGCTTAACCACTTCGCCACGAATCCCCACAACAGCACAACATGTTGTTAAATTAGTGTGCATTTGTAAAATACAAGTGCTCCACAGGGATCTAAAACGGGTTGATTGGTTAATAAAGATCTGTACTGTCACACAAGCAACAAGACAAACAGGATAAAACGGACAGAATAATATCAAAAACAACCGAATACTGCATTGCAGATTAGCGTGAAGGAACAAAGATAATCATAACAAATAACACACACACACACAGGCCCCCATATAGATTAATGGTCAGATAATTGAAGAAGTGCAGGGTTTTACATGTCTGGGAAAGTCGCATTGACAAATAGGGGAGAAACAGAACCACGATCTTAATGTGAGGATTAACAAGGCCAGATTTGCTTTCGGCTCTCTTCGCCCAAAATGGAACTTGGCAGTGTTTGGCATGGAAATACGATTAGGCATTTTAGCGGTTCTGCTAAATGGCTCGAAAACATGGCATGTGATTAGGGTATCGCATACAGACGAGTTAGAAGACCACAACACGCGGTGTGAACACTGGAAGAAGAGGTGTCAAGTTCAGATGAAGAATTCAAGAGAACGCGAGCATAATATAAACATATGGTGAGCATTTGAGCGGCCGTGTGTTCCAGCTGGAACCAGATGGATAAATTATTAATGCTGTTGTGGATATTTAAAAGCTGATGAGAAAGCCTGCTTTTGGCAGCCCAATGCCATTCTTACATACGTGGCGTGTTCAAATGAAACCGGACCTAACTGCACCAAGTGAACATACGTACGATGCCAATGATAACGTCACTTCTTGAGTAAATAGCACATACCAACCGTCAAGTTTGCAAAATGTCAGTATCTTCCGAATCATAGTTTTCTTAGAATTTCGTTGAAAACATGGCAGGGGTGAGACGGAATCCGTCCAGAGTTGATCAGCGAGCGGTGATTCGGTTTCTAATGTCTGAAGGATGTCAACCAGTTAAAATTCATCACAGAATGCAGGCAGTGAATGGTGACAAAAGTGTGTCGAAGACAACAGTGAAGAACTGGACAACGATGTTTAGAGAAGAACGTGAGTTAACGCAACAATATACGCCTGACCTGGTCTCGGAAGATCTTTCGTTAACTCACGATCTTGGTCGACATCCTTCAGCTGTTAGAAACCGAATAACCGCTCGCTGATCAACTCTGGGCGGATTCCGCATCATATCTGTCATGTTTTCAACGATCTGCTGAGAAAACTATGAGTCGGAGGATAATGACATTTTGCAAACTTGACGGTTGGCATGTGCTGTTTACACAAGAAGTAACGCCATCATGCGCATCGTACGTATGTTCACTTGTTGCAGTTTAGTCCGGTTACATTTGAACACGCTTCGCAAATACAGATCTCCTTAGTTGTTTCATTGCTCCGTGCAGTATGTTGGCAATTGTCGGCAGTACTTGTAAGGATCTTCTCCTCATGTCCGCAAGCGCCTTGCACTCAATGAGTAGGTGTCGAACTGTTTCATCAGGATGAGAGCAATGTCTGCACAAGGGCAGGTGCTGGGGATTGATGCGGTTCAAATGGATATTAACTCTGGTATGTCCTGTTCGGAACTGAAAAATTAGACTTTGATCTCTTTTTTGTAGTTTATTTATGTCATCGTTACCTTTTGGCTGTGACATTTCGCTAAATACACTGCGGCCTTTTGTTCCCGTCGCCCACCTGTTGTTCCCGTCGCCCACCTGTTGTTCCCGTCACCCACCTGTTGTTCCCGTCACTCACCTGTTGTTCCCGTCGCCCACCTGTTGTTCCCGTCGCCCACCTGTTCATCCAGATTTCCCGAGTATTATTCTTATAATTCGTTTTGCTGTGTGGTTACTGCAGGGTCTATCCAATTGCTGTTTTGGAGGATTCTGTTTTTGCCACTCTGTCGGCCATCTCGTTTCCTGGTAGCTCACTATGTCCAGAGATCCATGGTAAGGGGACATTAATCCATTTGGCAGTGAGGATGTTGCTCGTCTGCCCTTACCAATTACACAATAGGATATTTTAAGCTGTGCCTGGCATTCCCAGGGAAACGTTGGAGTGCACCCAAAGTGAAGACATGCTTTGCACTTGAAGGAAAGATTCAAATCTCCGCATCGAAGGTCGGCTGCAATGGATCTCCAGTGTACTCTATCTCTTGTCTCAATGGATCTCCAGTGTACTCTATCTCTTGCCTCAATGGATCTCCAGTATACTCTATCTCTTGCCTCAATGGATCTCCAGTGTACTCTATCTCTTGCCTCAATGGATCTCCAGTGTACTCTATCTCTTGTCTCAATGGATCTCCAGTGTACTCTATCTCTTGTCTCAATGGATCTCCAGTGTACTCTATCTCTTGCCTCAATGGATCTCCAGTGTACTCTATCTCTTGTCTCAATGGATCTCCAGTGTACTCTATCTCTTGCCTCAATGGATCTCCAGTGTACTCTATCTCTTGCCGTAATGGTGCAATCTGAGAGGCTCTTTCCAGTCCATCTCCTGATGTTATCCACCCATTTAAAACCTTGTCTGACTCTTGAACGACTGCCTTCCACAATAGCCCCCCCCCCCCTCCGTGTATGATCTTCAACAAGGAGGTATGTCTTGTTATATGGCCCAAATAACGTAACTGTCTAACCCTGATTTCGGTCATTAATTCTTTTTTCACTCCCAACTTCTTCAATACCTCCAAATTTGTTTTCTTCTCTTTCCAAGAAATGCGACCCATTCTTCTATTTTCCCACATTTCGAAGGCTTCAATACTCTTTTCCCACTTGTTATTCATTGTCCATGTTTCTGCGCCATAAAGTAGTGACGAGTATACATAACACCTGGCGATTCTTATTTTTCAATTCTGATTGATCTGTTTGGATGTCAGTCTGTGTCGCATGTTGTTGAATACCATCTTGGACATACCTGTTCTCTTTCTGATTTCTTTTTTACAGCTGTTCACACTAGTCAAAGGGGAGAGGAGACTAACGTCTGGTCAGGTGAGAGGAAACTGACGTCTCGTCAGGTGAGAGGAGACTGACGTCTGGTCAGGTGAGAGGAGACTGACGTCTCGTCAGGTGAGAGGAAACTGACGTCTCGTCAGGTGAGAGGAGACTGACGTCTGGTCAGGTGAGAGGAGACTAACGTCTGGTCAGGTGAGAGGAGACTGACGTCTGGTCAGGTGAGAGGAGACTGACGTCTGGTCAGGTGAGAGGAGACTGACGTCTGGTCAGGTGAGAGGAGACTGACGTCTGGTCAGGTGAGAGGAGACTGACGTCTCGTCAGGTGAGAGGAGACTGACGTCTCGTCAGGTGAGAGGA
The DNA here is from genome assembly GCA_036924085.1 of Ariolimax columbianus. Classification (NCBI taxonomy): domain Eukaryota; kingdom Metazoa; phylum Mollusca; class Gastropoda; order Stylommatophora; family Arionidae; genus Ariolimax; species Ariolimax columbianus. The sequence continues at coordinate 31,460,287 of JAVGWX010000011.1, read as the reverse complement.
GACTGACGTCTGGTCAGGTGAGAGGAGACTAACGTCTGGTCAGGTGAGAGGAGACTAACGTCTCGTCAGGTGAGAGGAGACTGACGTCTGGTCAGGTGAGAGGAGACTGACGTCTGGTCAGGTGAGAGGAGACTGACGTCTGGTCAGGTGAGAGGAGACTGACGTCTGGTCAGGTGAGAGGAGACTGACGTCTGGTCAGGTGAGAGGAGACTAACGTCTGGTCAGGTGAGAGGAGACTAACGTCTGGTCAGGTGAGAGGAGACTAACGTCTGGTCAGGTGAGAGGAGACTGACGTCTCGTCAGGTGAGAGGAGACTAACGTCTGGTCAGGTGAGAGGAGACTAACGTCTGGTCAGGTGAGAGGAGACTAACGTCTCGTCAGGTGAGAGGAGACTAACGTCTGGTCAGGTGAGAGGAAACTGACGTCTGGTCAGGTGAGAGGAGACTAACGTCTGGTCAGGTGAGAGGAGACTGACGTCTGGTCAGGTGAGAGGAGACTGACGTCTGGTCAGGTGAGAGGAGACTAACGTCTGGTCAGGTGAGAGGAGACTAACGTCTCGTCAGGTGAGAGGAGACTAACGTCTGGTCAGGTGAGAGGAAACTGACGTCTGGTCAGGTGAGAGGAGACTGACGTCTCGTCAGGTGAGAGGAGACTGACGTCTCGTCAGGTGAGAGGAGACTGACGTCTCGTCAGGTGAGAGGAGACTAACGTCTGGTCAGGTGAGAGGAGACTGACGTCTGGTCAGGTGAGAGGAGACTGACGTCTGGTCAGGTGAGAGGAGACTGACGTCTGGTCAGGTGAGAGGAGACTAACGTCTGGTCAGGTGAGAGGAGACTGACGTCTCGTCAGGTGAGAGGAGACTAACGTCTGGTCAGGTGAGAGGAGACTAACGTCTGGTCAGGTGAGAGGAGACTAACGTCTGGTCAGGTGAGAGGAGACTAACGTCTGGTCAGGTGAGAGGAGACTAACGTCTGGTCAGGTGAGAGGAGACTAACGTCTCGTCAGGTGAGAGGAGACTGACGTCTGGTCAGGTGAGAGGAGACTAACGTCTGGTCAGGTGAGAGGAGACTAACGTCTGGTCAGGTGAGAGGAGACTAACGTCTGGTCAGGTGAGAGGAGACTAACGTCTGGTCAGGTGAGAGGAGACTAACGTCTCGTCAGGTGAGAGGAGACTGACGTCTGGTCAGGTGAGAGGAGACTAACGTCTGGTCAGGTGAGAGGAGACTAACGTCTGGTCAGGTGAGAGGAAACTGACGTCTCGTCAGGTGAGAGGAGACTAACGTCTGGTCAGGTGAGAGGAGACTAACGTCTGGTCAGGTGAGAGGAGACTAACGTCTGGTCAGGTGAGAGGAGACTGACGTCTGGTCAGGTGAGAGGAGACTAACGTCTGGTCAGGTGAGAGGAGACTAACGTCTCGTCAGGTGAGAGGAGACTAACGTCTGGTCAGGTGAGCAGAGACTAACGTCTGGTCAGGTGAGAGGAGACTGACGTCTGGTCAGGTGAGAGGAGACTAACGTCTGGTCAGGTGAGAGGAGACTAACGTCTGGTCAGGTGAGAGGAGACTAACGTCTCGTCAGGTGAGAGGAAACTGATGTCTGGTCAGACATAACATAGTCACTTACTTATCACAATTGGTAGAAGATTCCTTCCAAAAGGAGAAAAAGGTTCTAGCACTATGGGTTGATACAATCAGGCCTTCGATTAGGTATTGAAACTTATTGCAAAACTAGGTAGAAGCGGGATTCAAGGCAACATGCAATGCTGGATCCAGTCATACCTGGACAATAGGAGAACAAGTCACCATTGACAGGTAGAAGAGTAAAAAAAAAAGCTGCTCTACCATGCAGAGACCATAGTTGGAGTCCAGAGACCATAGTTGGTAAGCGGCCAGAACAATGTCCAGAAAGCAATGGCAAACTACTGGATGTAAAATGCCAAGAAACCTATGACAGTCGAGAGAAACGAAACTCAAAGATCTTATGGTGAGGCCCTCAGACCAGGCAGATCATCGACGCCAACTGGGGAAGAGGCCAATTTCAGAGTCAGTACAAGTAATAGAGATGACGGCCTAAAGCATGACTGCATTACAGTGGACAACTCTGAAATGGGACTAAAAACAAAACTAAGAATAGGCACCTGGAATGTCAGGAGCCTATACCAGGGCGAGTTATTCATGATCGGAAGAGAAATGAAGAGAACCAAGATAGAGATTCTTGGAGTCTCTGAGCATAGATGGGCCGGTCAAGGGCACTGTACGAGCTCCTCAGGAGAAACATTCATATACTCTGGGACGGACAAGGGTGGACAAAGCGGGGTCGGCTTTATTCTGTCAAAGAAGACAGCACCTTCACTACTCGGTTACAATCCAGTCAACGACCGCATAATTGTAATCAGACTAAAGAAAAAGACTAGAAATTTAACAATAATTCAAGTGTATGCACCAACATCAGCAGCAGACGATTGTGAAATGGATGATTTTTATAACACCTTGCAAGAAGCGATGGAAAAAGTTGAAAAAAGAGACATCTTGGTCATCATTGGAGATTTCAATGCGAAAGTCGGAGAGGAAAGAGCCGAAGAGGAGAGAAGTGTTCGAGGACTTTTTGGTTTGGGACACAGAAATGAGCGAGGAGAAAGACTGGTTGAATTCTGCACGGAAAACAACCTCTCCATTGCCAACACCTTCTTCAAACAACATCCACGAAGATTGTACACGTGGACCTCCCCTGATGGCAACAGCAGAAACCAAATAGACTACATCCTAGTGCAACAAAGATGGAGATCAAATGTGCTGGCGACAAAAACGCTGCCAGGAGCAGACTGCGATACGGACCACGAATTACTGTTTGCAGTTTTCCAAACAAGACTACGCAGGATCTACAAAGGTTGCCAGCCAATACGCTTCGATGTATCAGCAATACCTACTGAATACAACATCAAAGTAGAAAACAAATTTGAGGCGTTGCTTGCTATACAGGAAGAGATGACATCTGAGGAGTTGACATCGTACGTAAGGGAGATTTTGATCTCGACAGCAAAAGAAATGATTCCAAAGATATTGCACAAGACACAGAACTACATAACAGAGAAAACACAGAAACTCATTGCAGAAAGGCAACAATTAAAACAAATGGGAAGTAAGGGGACCAACACAGCATATAAAAACTGCGCAAGAAAAGTTAGAAGAGAAATAAGAAAAGATAAAAGAAGATACATAGTAGAAACATGTAAGGATAAAGAAAACCTACAACAACAAGGCAAAGAAAGAGATGCATTCAAAGCAATAAGAACACTGACAAGGGAATTCCGTCCGGTTCCACATGTCATAAATGACGAAGAGGATAACACACTAACAGAAACCAAAGACATACTGAATAGATGGAGAGAGTACTGCAGAACCATGTATGGAGACAGCACAAAGCGCTCAGTTACAATCCTACCAAAGGATGAGAAAGAACCTGAACCAACATTGGAAGAAGTACGCTCTGCAATTAAAAGCCTGAAAAAGGGAAAGTCCTCAGGATGCGATGATATCCCAGCAGAGCTAATACAAGCAGGAGGAGAGGCATGTGCTCGAGTCTACCACAAGCTGTGTAAACAGATATGGCACAGTGCAGAGTGGCCAGAAGCATGGAAGAAATCAATTTATATTCCCCTCCCCAAAAAAGGCAGCCTGAAGCTGTGCACGAACTACCGAACTATCGCACTGATCAGCCATGCTAGCAAGATACTCCTACGAATCCTATTAAGAAGGATAGAGAAAAGGTTTGAATCTGAAATTCACATAGTCCAGGCAGGTTTTAGGAAAGACAGAGGGACCCGGGACCACATATTCAATTTAAGGAATATCTATGAAAAAAGTAGAGAGTTTAATGTAGACCTGTACACATGTTTCATTGATTACACTAAGGCCTTCGACACGGTAAAACATCAAAATCTGTGGAGAATCATGAAGGAAATGGGGTTTCCTTTGCCTATAGTCCATCTCATTGAAACATTATACCAAGATCAACAAGCCGCTGTCCGAGTATCTGGGCAAACATCAGATTGGTTTGCAGTACAAAAGGGAGTCCGACAGGGATGTATCCTCTCACCTTATCTGTACAACATATATGCGGAATGTATAATGAGAAATGTGCGAGAAGACGAGAACATTGAAAGTTTCGACCCATTTACGATTGGGGGGTACGAGATTCCAGAGTTACGATATGCAGATGACACAGTGATACTATCAAGAAGTGCGGAAGGGCTAGAGCAGCTACTTTCTGCCGTTAATGGACACAATAAAGATCAAAATCTGTTCATAAACATAAACAAAACAAAGATAATGACCACCGATAAAACACAATGTCAGCATACATTTACAGTGGGTGGTGAGGAAATAGATCAGGTTACACATTTTGAATATCTGGGCTCCAGAATCGACAAAAATGGTGACTGCTCGAAAGAAATCAGAAGAAGACTAGCTATGGCAATGCAGAGACTGAACAGCCTGAAGAAATTATGGCAGGGCACCAACAAAACGATAAAAGTAGAAGTCTTGAGAGCCTGTGTTTTTCCTGTGGCAGCTTATGGCTGTGAAGCATGAACGATTACCAAAACTTCTAGGCAAAGAATCGAATCCTTCGAGTCAAAATGTTACAGAAAGATCCTCAGAATACCCTGGACAGAGAAAAGAACAAATGTAGACATTCGGCAAGAGTTGAGCATAGAGGAGAACTGGTTTATCAATTACATTTTGGCTATAAAATGCTTTGGTCACATCAAGAGACACAACGGTCTTGAGAGGACGGTGATGGAAGGTATGGTGCCAGGAAAAAGAGGAAGAGGTAGACCAAGAAGACGATGGCACCAAGATATCCAGGAGTGCCTGAGTATGACAGTGGCGGAAGCTGGAATTTTTGCAAGGGAACGAGTTTCTTTCAGACAGACTGTGATGGGAGCGACGTTCTACAAAGGACATGCTACATGAGAGATACTCCACTAAGACACATTCCTGAATTTATTGTGTTGACATATTTGTAAATGCGTTACCATAGGTTTCAGTGTATCTTACAAAATAATGACCTTATGTCCTAATGAAACACACAATGTAAACATCAGTTACCATGCATTTCAGTGTATCTTACAAGATAACCCACTGAAGCTCTAATCACTAATTAAACACACAATGCAAACAATTATACTATGTACTTCATAAAATGTAACTTCCTGTCAATGCATTTTAATTCTCGTGTGTAATACTTCATTATGAGGATGATCGCTTCATCCCCACTTTTCTGTTTTTTGAGTGTTCAAGCAATCCTAATATTTATTGTTTTTTTCAACAATCTTGTTATGTCATTTTACATTTTCTTTTCTTGTTTTTATATTTTTCTTTTACTCTCAATCTTTTATACTATTACAAAATTTACAGACCTAACTTCGGAAAAAGACAATGAATTTTAAAATTTTCTTTACTATTGTTAGAAATGGTCTGTCATTACTGTTTTTCTTAGTAATTTTTTCATTTTAAAAACAGTTATTGCAACTATTTGAGAACTTTGCTGTTTGACAAAATAGGCAATCAGAGAATACCAGAAAATGCCAACCTCAAAGAACAATCAAGATAGAGCTGAGGAAAAGAATAATCACTACTCATGTATGGCCAATTGCACTGCATGAGGCTGAAACATCGACTCTTACAAAATAAAATTTTAAAAAAAATTGTGAAAACGTTTGAAATATGGTGTTATTGTAGAATGATTCCATTATGCATAAATACTTATATAGATTACAGACCCAGTGAAAATGTCCTCACTGATGGAGGAACAAAAGGACACATACTGAAACTGATACAAAAACAAAGATTGAGTTGGCGACATGAAAGTCTTCTACAGAAGATACTAGAAGTAGATGACAAGATTGAGGAGAAAAGAGGAAAGGGGTAAATGATCAAGACTCATATTATGATATTTACATGATCTCAGGCATGCAGAGACATTTACATAACCGATAATTACAACCAGTTTTAGGACTGATCAACCAGGTGATAATGATAAACGATTCAACACTATAATCACAATTGTACAAAATTGTAACTGGTAAAGGGATGCTTCAAACAAGTCGAGTGCTTTAATTAGTCACGCCGCCAACCAAACTAACCAAACTCCTAAACTTGAACTAGTACTAGTAGTACTAGTACAAGTACTAAAGTAGTAGTTAAGAAGTGACTGTAGTCTTACGATGAAAATTGTAAACAATAAAAATCAAAGATGCGATCACAAGAAGAAGCAGTTTCTTACCTAAATGAAGTTTTGACTTTAATATATAGAAATGGAATGATTATATTAGTGCTGTGATTTCTCTTAATATTAGTGTACTGGTAATTCAATGGTCTTTCAATGAATTCTCATCCATCGCTAAGGTAAACGACATTCTACAAACTGCTTCCGGTAAGCTAGAACGCTTCCCAAGCTACGCACGTCCCGCGATGAATATTGAGAAGTTAAAAATATGAATGATATCGGGCAAATTTGAGAGAATAAACATGATTTCATTATTTTAAATTAAAAAACACGCCTGACGCAAATAGGAAAGACGTCATAGTTCTCTCTACGTGCAATTTTTAGATTAAATCGTCCTAGAAACCAGAACCTTGATCTGTGGATGAACGAATAAGGAGATTAAATCGTCCACACTTACGAGATTAATTACGCCCACTTAGCCACTATCAATTTTCACAACAAAATTCATTGTCATGGATCAAACTTAGTATTATTGGATATATGTGTATCCTCTCACCAAATTTATATAACATATATATATATATATATATATATATATATATAAATATGCGGAATGTATAATGAGAAATGTTAGAGAAGACGAGAACATTGAAGGCTTCGATACATTTACGATTGGCGGTTAGGAGAATCCAGTTACAATTCGCAGACGACACAGTGATATTATCAAGAAGTGCAGAAGAGCTAGAGCAGCCAATTTCAGCCGTAAATAGACAGTAAAGATTGAAACATGTTTATAAACATAACAAAGATAATGACCACCGACAAAACACGATGCCATCATAAATGTACAGTAGGTGAGGGAATATATGGGGTAACGTATTTTGAAAATCTGGGCTCCAGAATTTACAAAAATGGCGACAGCTCGAAAGAAATCAGAAGAAGACAAGCCATGATATGATAGAGGCTGAACAGTCTGAAGAAACTATGGCAGAAAAAGTGACAAAAACAAAACGACAAAAAGTAAAATTGTTGAGAGCCTGTGTTTTTCCTGTTGCAGCATATGGCTGCGAATCATGGACGATTACCAAAACTTCTAGACAAAGAATCGAATCCTTCGAGTCAAAATGTTACAGAAAGATCCTCAGATCACGGTGGACCAGTGGGTGATAAGTTCCCATTCCATAGCATCGTGGATGTTGTTTCTTAGTTTGGGAAAGTCAGCACAGAGCGTAGGTGGTCGTTTTCTTTCTCGTGGGTACCAGATTGTTGTCGCTATGCTCCAACGGTCGTCAGTTCTTACCAATTACATTTGCCGTACGTCAGTGTTTGGCAGACGTTGGTTGTGGAGCATGCGTCTGTTAATTCGTCTCTTGAGGGCGGCTTGGATCACTCTTGAGTTTGGACTCCATTTCTTTTGTAAGTGATCAAGTTTCAGCTGCATAACACACTGCAAAGAGAACTGTGGAGTTGAAGAAGGGGGCACTAAGGTTATGGTCGTGGGTATGGTCTAGTGCCGTCTTTATTGACGAGAAAGCCCCACCTAACCAGTTTGGTGAAGATGAAGGGAGTTTGGTAATCTCAGGCTGTTTAAATTAGGCGGCAACATGTTGAGATGTGATCAGTTGTGCTGTAGACGCGCCGAAAACCAGTCTGTTCGATCCTAGCGAGGATACATTTAGTCAAGAGTTTGTAGGTGTCCGGGAGAAGTGTAATTGGGCGGTAGTTTCCGAGAACACGATCGCAAAACGGTTCCTGTGATCGAACCAGCCATTGAAATTGGGTACCAGAAAAAAATATGGGAAGTAAAGACGGTCGACGTGATGCTGACCACCTCATCCATTGTGTGCTGTGGGACACACTTTTTGTTGTTGTTGGTGATAGGTTTTGCTCACTGCGGAGGCACGCCCTTTCCACCCGGGACCGTATTCTTTTAGGCGATATTAGGACGTATTAACCAGTGCCTGGATGCGTGTGTGCGTCTATATGTACCTATAATAGTTATGGAGATCTCAGTGGTCATTCCCAACCAAAGTCCAACGGAAGGGACTCAACCCTGAGGGCAAGTGTTAGTGTTCTGTAAGAGTGCGTGTGTGTAAGTAGGCCGAGAGAGCCGAACCTTTGCGACTGCCCAAAATAATATGAGCCTAACACCATAATACACCGCATGTCGTGGTGGAATCTTTACTTTATTTTTACTTATATATATATATATATATATATATATATATATATATATATATATATATATATATATATATATATACCTGTTTACACTGGTTCGCTCACTGGTAAAACGCGACCACTTCGACGACGCCAGACTGCAGCAACGTTTCAATCGGTGCTCTCCCTTTCACCAAGCTCAGCAATAACAAAATATGGCAAACAGTTCCAACCAATACACTGCACTATTTTTTCGTACGTAATATTACACAACATTCAACTGAGGCTGCTGACTTTGAAAACCTGAAAACATTTTTATATTTTGATCTACAAATATGATTGTGTTGTGTATGAAGACACAAATCAATAAAGAACTTGGTGTTAATTTTTATTATTTTTGTTGTGTGTGTTAGTTTGTGAGTTACAAGATAAAGGTGAAACACAACGAAAACACATTGAGACTCACCGAAGTATGCGTTGCTCCTCAGTTAAATCCATAAGAAATACCACAAAACACTGATATTGTTATTTCAAAGCTAGGCATACCATTCAAACGTGTTTAAACGTGTTATTACATCTAAATTGCAATATTACCACAACCAGATTCTAGTGTGACCTACGAAGAGTGCAAAAGGTTTATTAGGGCCAGATACATGGCCAAATGGGAAACAGAGCATACTGGCTACACACAAAATGATGCCTATTACCAGTTGAGCAGAAGAGAGCAGGTCGTGGTATTCAGACTCCGCACAAGCCACAATAGACTGAGGTACCATCTATTCAATAAACTGAAGATAGGTTGCACTGACGAATTCACCTGTGGTACAGGGAAAATGACCGCTGAACATCTGCTGCAAAATTGCCCGACATACGAGGACCAGAGAAAGAACTTGTGGCCATCACCAGTGCCAACACTAGTCCTAGACAAGCTCTATGGCAGTGTCGACAGCCTCGGGATGACAGCTGCTTTCTTCGAACAAATACAAGTTGACGTCTGACGAAGAAGAAGATTACATCTAAATAGACGAAGTAAACATATTTTACCTCACAAAGATCTGTACCAGCAACTCTTCATCCTTCACTAACTCAATGGCGCCAATAGCCGGGTGAAAAAAAAGTATGTGTTCGTTTTTTCTCCGTGAAATCACCACAAAACACTGATATTGTATTTCTAAGCTAGGCCTAGTGTTAGTATACACTTCAAACGTGTGTATTACATCTAAATAAACAAACTAAACACATTCTACCTATTAAATAATTCTTACAACAACACTTTATCTTTCCCAACAACAATCGTGCCAAAAGCCGGTCGAAAAGGGAGGAATACTGTCTTTCAAATCGTTTTTCAACCAAAAACTTTCCATTCTTTTCCGATCAAAATGGGTCGCAATGGAGGTCATTCACATTACTTAATTCTTCTTTGCGTTGAGTTTCGTATGCTTGTTTTATGCCACCAGATGGGCTACCTCCATGAAGTGACACGTCAGTCGCAGGTCTCCACAGTTTGTCTTGTATGTTTCTTTCCTCGGGCCAGGTCTTCTCACGGGAGCTTAGGTGCAGTGGACATGTTTTGCAGGGCGTGTTCTGGAGTCTGGGGTCCTCTCTGACATGCGCATTGTGCAGTCTGTGCTGCTTTTATTTTATACATGTGTGCATTTAGTCTGCAATGACCTGTTCTGAGGCGAAAAATTGTGGTATACTGTTTCCTATTCAGTCTATTGATTGGGTCCTGTGGATATTTACTGTTTGTTCTCTCTATCCACTGTTGTTTATATATTTTTTTGATGTTTGCCTTGACTTCTGGCAGTGAAACTGGGTGGGTGAAGTGTTCTCTTTGTCTTCCCTCCCTGGCCAGCCTGTCCGCCCATTCATTTCCAAGTATGCCATAGTGAGCTGGAATCCACTGGAGGACAAGCATGGAAACATTTTTCTTGATGAGAAAGATGTATCAAAAAGGTTGGCGGAATATGTACGTGAACTGTTTGACGACAATAGAGCCATATAAATTAAATCATGACTGCCCCAGTATTCTCAGATCAGAAGTACAGAAAGCAATTTAAGACGTCGAAAAAGAGACAGCTACAAGCATGGATACTATAGATATAGAAATTATAGAAGGTTTATAGGAATTTGTTGTAGATAAATTCACTGATCTGTGTAATCACATCTAGAATAAATGGTCTACACCGACCGACCGGATCATATCTACAATTCTACTCAAGAAACGTGGCACAACATATTGTAAGAACAATCAACCTTATGAGCAACACCATTAATATCATCACCATGGGCTAGTGGTTAAGTAGCACAGCTCACAACCAGAAGGTGTTGGGTTCGATCCCCATCACAGCACCGGCCGTTTCCCCGGGGAAGCAAACCCTTAGAAAATACAGGATGAAGCAGACCCTTACATAAAATGCGTGCTGAAGTCGGATGCACTGCGCCGACAGGCGCAAAATGGAAACCACAGTGCAATGCACACCGCCTTGGGGATTAGAGAAATAAGGTTAACGCAACAAAAATAAAAAAATTATTATCATAGGCGTCTCGTCTCAGTCTCTAGACTATGCACTTTGCGCTACGTAAGTTTTGTCTAGCTCTGTCTGCTATGGCTGTAAAAGCCGATCCGCGAGTGACAGTCCCTGCCACAGATCGTACAACCATACTGAGGAGGCTCACTTGGCTGTTCCTTGATCTCTTCAGCCTTTCTCTTTTCTCTGGAGCCATGAAGACCTCTACTAGCATCAAACCCACTATGCCCAGCCCAACTGACTCCCACTATGCCCAGCCCAACTGACTGTCTCCAGATAGCTCAACACTGAACAATTTCTTCCCAGCTTCCGGATGGGATGACGCATGATTTCATGTCCCTCTTGCATACGTCGCGTACATGGTGTGAGTGTTTGCTCCTTGTAAGACCGTATTATGTAACCCTCTTTCTTGTCACCCAATCCCCAATATACGCCGTAGACACCTCATGTGAAAGGTGTTCAGCCACCGTTCCTGTTTGGTGTAAATACTCAAAGTCTCGCTTCCATACACGAGAGTGCCAAGAACGCAGGTGTGATAGACCCGGACCTTGGTGTAGTGAGACAGCGCAGTGTTTTCTCAGACGAGCCATGACGGTACTTGCCCTGCCAAGCCTACTGTCTATCTCCTTCTCGAGCGAGAGAGTGTTGCTGATGGCAGACCCCAGATAAATGGAACTGTTGACGACCTCCAGAGTGACGCCATCAATCGTTATGGATGACGTAGTGGTAATGCCCTGTGCGCAGACCTTTGTCTTTTCCAGACTTATGGTGAGACGAAACTGCTTGCACACCTCGGCGAATCTGTCTCCCAGTCTCTGCAAGGCCTCCTCACTATTGGTCACTAGAACTGCATTATCCGCAAATAGCATCTCCATAATGAGCACCGTCCTCACCTTGATCCTCGCACGCAGTCGGAACAGGTTAAACAGCCGCCCATCTGACCTGGTGTGCAGATAAACACCGTCCACAGATGTGTCATAAGCGTAGAATAGGAGCATGTAGAAGAAGATCTCAAAAAGGATCGGCGCGAGCACACATCCCTGTTTCCCTCCACTCTTGATGGGAAAAGAGTTTGAAGGATGATCCTACAACTGCCCTTCATATTAGTGTGAAAAGAAATTATCATGCTAAGGAGTTTTTTTTTGTTGGGGGGGGGGGAGTCGGGGGGAGGGGGGGGGCAGCCTATCTTCTCGAGGAGATCGAATAGGCCTTGCTGAGGTCTAAAAACATCATAAAGAGCAGCTGATCTTGTTCTCTGCACTTCTCCTGGATTTGGCGAAGCGAGAAAATCATATCCGTTGTTGATCTACATACTCTAAAGCCACACTGGGATTCTGGGTACACCCTGTCCGCGAGCAGTCTCAACCTGTTAAGTAGCATGCTGGCGTAAACTTTGTCTACAACGCCCAGAAGCGAGATCCCTCTTTAATTAATAGAGTTCCTGCGGTCACCTTTGTTTTTGCAAATAGTCACAATGATGGCGTCACGCATATCTTGGGGGACTGCACCTTCCTCACAGCAGAGGCATAGCAGGTCAAACATCGGCTGAGCTAGTGCTGATTTCCCGCATTTGATGGCTTCAGGTGGGATACCATCTCCCCTTGGTGCTTTGCCATTTGCGAGGTAGTTGATAACCTTATCAAGCTCATCCAGAGTAGGTGGTCTGTCAAATTCTTCCATAATGGGCAGGATCTATAATTAACTTAACATCTTTATACTGGTTTAGAAGACCCTGTAGAGTCTGTATACAACCAGTTACATTTACATCACCTTGCTCTAAAAGCTATGCGCATCCAGTTTATTCTTAAATGCATTAACTGTCCCTGCCTCCACTACCTCCCCTGGCAATGCATTCCAAGCAGACACCACTCTCTGATAAAAAAAATATTTCCTAATATCTAACCTGGACCTCTCTTTAGTCAGCTTGTAGCTATGCCCTCGTGTTATTGTAGGTGGCTGTATTTAAAAAAAACAACTTGTTATAGTCTAATTTATCGATTCCTCTGATCATCTTATAAACCTGTATTAAGTCACCACGAATTCTTCTCTCTTCCAGGCACTGTAGGCCGGTTTTCTGAGTCGTTCCTCATAACTGTAATTCTGGAATCCCACTATCATCTTTGTCGCTCTTTTTGGTATTCTTTCTAGCATGTTTATGTCCCCTCTATGATAAGGACTCCACATCTGTGCACAGTACCCCAATCTAGGTCTAACTAAAGCTTTATACAGTTTGACGATCACTTCCTTGCTCCTATGTTTAATATTTCTTTTTATCATACCTAACATTGCATTTGCCTTTTTCACTGCTACCTTAACTTGCTCACTCACCTTTCCTGTATGATCTATTATAACCCCTAGGTCCCTTTCCTTATCTATCTTTCTAATTTTGTTTTCTCCCAGTCTGTAATTATGTTCCATATTGGATCTACCCATGTGGATGACTGTACATTTATCTACATTAAACTCCATTTGCCAGCTCACAGACCATTCTCGAATTTTATCTATATCCGACATCAATATTTCCGCTTTAGATGAGACACTACTGCATAGTATTGTGTCATCAGCAAATTTTGCAATCATGGATCCCATATCAATGTCCAAATTTGTTATATATATCAAGAACAAAATTGGTCCCAAAACCGAGCCCTGTACAAGACCTCGTCAGTGACCACCGTTTCCCAAGAGTAGAGCTCAGAGTAGTGCTTCACCCATCTGGTCATCTGCCCGTCACTGTCCATGATTCTCACCCCAGTCTGAGATTTCATTAATATAGATTACTGGTTACAATTTACAGGAGAGAATTCGACATAGAGTTGACAATAAAAGAGAGAATAGCGAACAATGAAAGCTCTATTCTATTTAAGGTTTCTATAAAAGCACAGAACACCGTTTATGTGAGCTTCATAGACTAATAAAGGTACTTGACAGAGTTCGGCATGAGAAACCAATAACATGTTTGTGAATCATTGGAAAACTGAAAATACGCACGAATTCCGAGTACTCTATACTGGGTGAAAAATGCCACTGTAAGATCTAGCAGGCTTTACTCCCCATATATAGGCGTGAAAGGGAGGATGCGACAAGGATCATGTGCATTTGTCTGTTTATAATTTGCACAGAATAAGTGGGACCCGAACTGAACTGAACTGAATAACATTGAGGTGTCTGTACAACATCAATTAACGTCCATGATTCTATTGGGGTCTTCGTGCTGATCCACTAACACTTAATTTCAAATCAATAATCACATATTACTTCCACCCGAGCAGTTAGCACATGGCTCTAAAGACAGGCTTGAAAACGATTATGCCTATACTTTTATAACATACAACACAGCGACTGCAAGTGCACGCGGCTGCATGATACAACAATAAACATTCACCCCTTACAATATTCCAGCGTACCTGGTAGAATGACATAGTTCATTCGACCTCTGAATAAGTTCTGGTCGACAGGCACCTTTATGACTGGGATATTAAAAACACCAATATTACCAAGCGTTCACAAGTTCCACTCTAAAACAATGACTCGAGTAGTTGTTCTTTAAACCAATTATATATATATATATATATATATATATATATATATATATATATATATATATATACATATATATATATATATATATATATATATATATATATATACATATATATATATATATCTATCTATATATATATATATATATATATATATATATATATATATATATATGTGTATATATATATATATATTCTTCTTCTTTTGTCCTACTGCACTTGCCATACGACGTCGCAGAGAGGTGGGATGCGTAGATTTCTTATTATCGCTTGCCCTGCGAGTCAGGCACCCTAGATTCATCAACATTGTGGTCTCCCTCTTGCTCGTGAACCGGAGACCCTCAAATGGTATGCTCTTGATGCAGGCTGGTCAAAATGTATTCTGATTAAATGACCAATCCACTTGATTTGTTGATAGTCAATGTAGACATTAACTGGGGTTGTCTTCACTGTTTGCCTCAGCGGGGTGTTGCGGATTCGATCCCGGACTGTCTTCCCGGCTGCACTTCTCACACAGCGCATCTCACAGCTCTGGATTTTACTCTTATGGGTTGCTAGTAAGAACAAAGACTGACATTGGTAACACAATGTAGGAATAAATAGTTGAAAGAAGCACTCTAAGGTGTTTCAAAATCGATGCAATTTGATAGTGGACACTGTTCGCCTTCTGAATTCTATGTGCAATTTCTCTGTCCGCTCTGACGTCATAGATGAACATACTACCTAATTATTTGAACTCCATTACTTGCTTGATACCAATGTCACTGATGTGTAAACTTCTCTGCACTTGTTCAAGTGAAATCAACATAGTCTCTGTCGTGCCTGTGTTGATCTTCATGTCATATTCGTTACAAGCGAAATGGAGAAAGTTCAGGTGGTGTTGTAGGTCTTCTCTCTTTTGGTAAAGGATGACGTAATCATTAGTAAAGAGCATTTCATAGAGGGACTCTTCATGAGGGTTAGCCAACTGTGCAATTTTATCCATGTCAATTGTGACTACAAATGAAACTGTACCTTCGTTGTTTACGTACAAGACACGAATATTATCCAGTAGTTGACCCTCCGCACCATATTCCTCCATTACCTCCCATAGTCTACATCGGTTTACCCGATCAAGTGCCTTCACATGATCAACGAAGGCCACGTGGAGTTTCTTATTGTATGTTACGTCTTTTTTTTTTACTGAACTGTCTGTGCGTAAATATAGCATCCGGTACATCTCCTGCTTTTTCGGAAGCCTGATTGTGAAGTACTGAGTAGTTGCTCTGCAAAAGCTAGAACTCGTTCCTCAAGAGCCCGTGCGAACATTTTTCCAACATGCCTAAGAGGGGATATGCCCCCATACGAGCTGCAGTCTTTCTTGCTGCCCTTGTTGTTCCACATTGGTACCACCACGGCTCTTTGCCAATCATATATATACATATACATATTGATTGATTGATTGGCATCCAGTCAATCCGAAAGACAATGGACTTCACGCTAGAGAGTGGACAGTCAGTTGTTGTCTTTACTTTCGCCGCAAACGTTTGCAGTTTGAATCTTGTCTTCCCCTGCCTGCAGACCAACATACAAAACCTTCCTCCAGGCGGGCCTGTCATTGGCAATTTCCTCCCAGTTGCAGGTATTCATATCTAACGTCTTTGTAGCGGAGGAAGGGTCTACCTTTGTTACGCTTGCCTATGATCAGTATAGGATATCTTTTGGTATTCGCCCATCCTCCTTTCTGCACACGTGACCAAGCCACCGCAAGCGGAGGATCTTAATTAAGCTGACAACCTTTGCACGGTCTAACACACTTCGGTGTTAGTCACTCCATGAAATTCCAAGTACGCCCCTCAGGCAGCGCATATGAAAAGTATTTATTCTTTTTTCATGTAAGACATACAGAGTCCATATTTCGCTGCCATAGAGCAGGCTATTAAATCACACAGAATCTGTACACAGATGTTCTTATTCCACATTCTCTGTGAGATCCGGGAAAGTGCTGATGAGGCCATCGCTTGTGCAGTTCTGCTCCAAGTTGTTGCTTAGATGTTTGCCTCACTAGTTTCTACTGGCGGAGGCGCGCCCATTCCACCCCCAACCGTAGTCCATGGGGGGGGGGGATACCAGGACGCAAAACCAGTGCTTGGATGTATGTGTGCGTCTGTAGGTACCTATGCTAGGTTTGTGCGCCCTCAAAAGCTAGCCCAACCAAAGTGCAATGGAAGAGCCTCACCCTGAGGGCGAGTGTGAAAGTTGTGCAAGAGTGTGACTGTAGGACAGAGTCTAGTGAAACAGGGTGAGGTGAGGAGAAGGTGAAGGGAAGAGTTGCCCCCAGGGTGACTCTCCTGCTCCCTGTTCAAGTTGTTGGTGATTATAGATCCGAGGTAGTTGAAGTGATTTACTACCTCCAGATTTTTATCGTTTAAGATAATATCTGAAGGATCTGCACCATGAGCCATCACTTTAGTCTTTTGAACGCTGATGGTTAGTCCAAACAGATCAAATGATTTTGCCAACCTTTTAATGAGGATCTGAAATTCCGCTTCCGCGTGGGCGACCAGGGCAGCATCGTCTCCATATCCCGAATGATACTTTCTCTGACTTGTTTTTCTCGCAGTCTAGTTAGATTGAATAGTCTCCCATCTTCCCTAGTATGCAGAAAGACTCGTGTTTGAGCACGATGGCAGCGGAAATGCTGAATCGAGTCGGAGTCAGGATACAACATTGTTTAACTTCGCTGCTAATGTCGAAGGCTTCAGATTCCTGCCCACATGAAAGGACCTAGTAGTTTTAAGTGATATTATTAAATCTGTAATTACACATTCGGCTGGTGTGTAGAATGGCTGGAAGCGTATTATTATCTATATTTCCTACCACATCTGGCCATTGATACTTGTCAATTTATGTTCATTTGTGTACTTTCGGAACCAATGGAATGGATAGAACATAATGTACAATTTCAATAAAAGTGTCAGTTTCCGCGTTGTAGGATTTACGTGCGTATTAAACGATCAGCTTGTTGTAAAAGATATATGTATGGACTAGCTGACGGTGACACACTAGTCAGGCCAGGTCAGGTCATCCCGTAACCGGTAAGGTCGATGGGGCACACATGAAGACATCCCCACAACGCCACGACACCCTTCTCTGTCAGCGGCCGCTGTCTGTGCCTCTTCTGGTCGGAGATGTGTCCATTCTTCTATGTTGTCCTCCCACCTCTTTCTAGGACGACCCCTTCGTCGTCTGCCTTGCACCTTTCCGTGCAGGATAGTATTTGCAAGACCATTTGATCACAATATGTGACCGTCCCAAGCGAGTTTCTTTCTTTTGACAGTTGCCAAGAGATCTTCAAAATGCCTTATTGCTGTTGTAATTCTATCTCGTGTTTCCTCATTTGTAACTAGATCTTTGTACGTGACGTTTAAAAGTCTTCAGAAACATCTCATCTCCAAGGCTTATATCCTTCGCCGAAGGTCAGCTGTAACTGTTTCACAAGCAAAGAGGAATATTGACAGGACCAATGTACGCATTAATCTGATTTTCGTGCATAGTGCTAACCGTTTATCTTGCCGGATTTTGTTAAGCTGTGCAAGCGCCGCTATTGTCTGTGCCATTCTGGACAACACCTCACATTTTGATCCTTCATCACTGACAATCGACCTTAGATATTTAAAACGGTCAACCACTTCGCGTTCCTGGCCATTAGCTTTTATCCTACTGTTTAAGCATTCGGCGTTGTTGGTCATTAATGGTGTCTTTCCAGCGTTTATCTCCATACCATAGTCAAGAGCTGCCTCATCGAGCCTTCTGACCCATTCCTGGAGTTCTGCTTCTGAACCCGCCAACCCGTCCATATCATCTGCAAAACGAAGGTTGGCAATCGTTCGGCCACCTATCTTGATAGTACCAACGTGATCTCCAAGTGCCTCCCTCACAATTCCCTCAAGGAATATATTGAAAAGAGTTAGAGAGAGTGTACGACCCTGTCTCACACCAACTGATGTGCGAAACCTGTCCCCTCGCCTCCCATTCACAAGAACTGCGCTGGACGCCTTGTCATACAGGTGTTCTAGGACCTTTATAATATTTCCGTTGATTTTATACATCCTCATGGTTGCCCTAGCGCTTTATGCCATACCCTATCAAACGCCTTCTTAAAATCAACAAACACTAGTAGTACAGCAAAAAGGCACATCAATTCGACATGGTGACAGAGTGAGTGTCCTAGCCTGCGATAGTGAAGTCACATCCGACTTGCGCTGTTTTGGTCATCAACAATCTGCTGTGTTATCTCCGTTTATCTTAGAACAACCTCACAAACTAACCTCGGCTGCCTTGCGGTTATATCCACTTGTGGAAGAGGCTTTGGGAGTTAACCCAGTGATCAAATCAGGAACCGCAGTCCATTAGACAGTCAGGCACTGTACTCAATGCCAGTTTGAAAACTCCTGCGACGTCTCCGGTGCCAAGTACTATCGACTTGACGTTCTCTTTCTGTACACCGGCTGCATAGAGAGGGGGATCTGCTGACCGGGCAACAGCGCTCCTCGCATCAATATGCCCAGGTAGGCGCTAAAGAGAGTTCACATCATTACTCAACCCATAGAAAAAAAGCTTGCAATGAAGCTTGGTTGCTGGAACTTACGCACTAGACCACATGTATAACAGAAGACCTCCAAGCGATACGCGATGTTTGCAAGGCCTCAATTATAGACCAGAAACTCAAAAAGCTTTAAGTCAACATCGCCAGCATACAAGAGACTTGTCTGGTCGAATCTTGGTCTCTCAGGGAAAAGGACTACACGTTCTTCTGGCAAGGGAAAGGAGTGGAGGACGTCAGAGAACATGGCGTCGGCTTTGCCGTTACAAACTCCCTTCAAGGATCGACAGAGATATGCCAACAGGGCTCAGAGCGGTTATTATCTCTTCATCTCCAAACATTCAATGCCATAGTTAATCTTCTTCTTCTTCTTTCGTTGTCAATCTCCCACTACCAAACCCTGAAAGGGCTTAAGTAGCAGAATGTAGTCCAGAGAATGGAATGCCTTGTGTCGTAGTTTACAGCTTGGCTGCGATATTTGCACCTTTCGGTCCAACACATCCGACTTCAGCAAGCATTTTTTGAGTACCGGGTTAGCATTCCCTCTTCGATTCCTTCTCCTTAGCCAGTCTGTCCTGCTGCAGCCTGTTATCCAGGATCACCGCGTGGAGGTGTAGAAGGGTCTTGGCAGCTATGGTTCGCTGGCCCTGACGCTAGCAGTCAGCTATGAGTCGCTGACCACTGCAGCCCATGCGCTGATCAGCATCTTGATCCCCATAGTTAATCTGATCAGCATGTATGCTCCTAAACTTGGCGCCACTAGTATCACCAATGATGAGTTCTATCACCAGCTGAACTATATCAAATGGAATGGAATGATATATATATATATATATATATATATATATATATATATATATATATATATATATATATATATATATATAATCGTTTTTAGTCGACCTGTACTTCTACAAGAGCAGATACCCCTGTGCAGGTCCTAGTTCTGGTATGAGCTGGATGTAGCCGGGAGAAGGATTTCCTGCTTAGTGGGCTAGGCTCTTAACTTAAAACTCCGTAGCGTTGGAACAAGCGTATACGGAGAGTGGTTAATGTTCATAAACTCAAACACTAAAACAAAGTAGTCCTGCAGATTGTTAGTCACCATCTATGCCGCTTTGAACAAACCACATTAACCATGCCGGGGTTATGCCATGTCCCACAGTCGCCTCTTACGACATGCTCTCTGAGAGGGGGAAAAAATAACAAATAAGTTTTGGAGAAGTTATCCGTGCAAAGAAAACTGATAATCAAAACCGATGAAGATATTGTGGTCACATCAGAAGACATAACAACTTGGAATGTGGAGTACAAACAAGTCAGAGGTAAACAATACTTTAAGTGACAGAATAACATCAAATGATGGACAGGGAAAAGCCTGTCAGTGTTCCATCATGAAAGAAATAAATGATGTTGGACCTACAATATGGAGGTGGCACTTGAACTAAACCGAACTTATTTTCAATATATGTCATTCTTTCGAATCTCATATTTTAATCTGCCATTTGTCTAATACTACGGTATAGTTATTGTTCCCTGTTTTAAGATACATAGACTGAGTCTTTCAAAGTTTTATTTTTCTCTCTTCGGATCAACGCCAACAGTTTTTGTCTGTTTACACGTTATGCCAGATCAACGTTTTTAGCATATGCCAATACATTATGTAAATACGGCTATTTAATCTGGCCTAAGTTTTCAAAACTGTTCTGGATACACCACATTAGTTGCAGTTATTTTGATACAAATTTAAATTGGAAAGTGATATTATTTTTCAGGTACTTTTTGTCTTATTTGAGAAATGGCATATCACTTAACTTCTTCTAAATATACTCGTATATATTTAATATAATGAATATTTTCGCGATGACATCATTGGTAGACATTTCATAGGTTCATGTAACGTTAGCGGCCTAATCTTTCTGAAGACATATGCCACAAATGAGCTTATCATTACCAACAACAACTTCCGACTACCAGTTAGAAATAGGTCCACATAGATGCATCCCAGGTTCGGTCACTGGCATCTTATTGACTATATAATTATCAGACGCCGGGACTGAAGTGATGATAACATATCTAAGAGTGTGTGTGGCGCGAAGTGTTGAACCATATCCATTGTTGAACTGACCATCCTGTCGTGATCAACTTGAGTCTAAGAGTCTAACCCAAGAGGCCCCCTCAGGGAGCAGAAGCACAGAGGAGACTAAATGTGGAGAAGTTTAAATGGAAATACACTAGGAACAGCTTCGCTGCAGAGCTAGCAACCAGACCGAATGAGATTCAGCCAGGACACTCCAGCATGAATCAAAACTGGGCAACCCTAGGGCACAGTGTTTAATCTACACCGCTAAAGCACCGTGGTCCATCCTCGCGGAAGCACGGGGACTTGTTCGATGAAAATGATTGCGAAATTAAGATTCTTCTTGACACACAGTGGCAAGAGCACAGGGCTTTTCAAAATGACACTTCACCAGGAAGTCAATGAATTCATCTGCTCTACGTGGACTAAGGGAGTAATCCCACAAGAAATGATAGTACATATCTACAAAAGAAAATTGATGTAATCGCAAGGAGTGTAACAATCACATCTGAATTTCGCTGCTGTCAAGATTTACGCCTACAAGATCATCGCGCGGGTACTGATCAATTGCATGAACAAACATCTTGAGCTAGACCATCACCTGGAAGACAAAGGTTATGCGCGACACGATACGCGAACTCTTGTTTGCGGAAGACTGTGATATGAACAGTAGCTCAGAACGGCCTTTGCGGGAGGGTATGGACCGGTTCTCTGCTGCTTGTGACAACTTTTGCTTGACAATTTTCACATAGAAAACTGAGACCATATACCAACCAACACCAGGCACAGAGTATAAACAGCCAGTGGTTACAGCGAGGGGACAGAAATAACAAGCGTTTGCAAAATTTGTCTACCTCAAAAGTGCACTGTCGTGATTATTGCTGATGAGATGGCTAATAGAATAGCAAAGACCAGCACGGCTTTTGACCGAATGCGCTAGACAGTGTGGAAACGTCGAGAAATTTGCATACCGACTTAGCTGAAGGTCTGCCGTACCCCCATTATCTCCTCCTCACCCGCTCTACGCGCGTGAGAGCCGTACTCCCTACGCTGGTGACGCCAGGAAGCTAAATAATTTCCATATGAATTGTCCAGGATGCGGACTACATATTCGCTGGCAGGAGCATATAACAGATAATGAAGTTATACCCAGAGCCAGCGTGCCAGGTATTCATGCGCTTTTTGCAAAAACCCAACTGAGATGGGCTGGCCAACTTACTATAATGACTAAAGGCTTCTAAAGTGACTCTAAAATATACTGGCCAATACTTCACATTGGCTTCCTTGTAGCCTTCACTGGAAACGGACTGTTTTCATGACAGCCTGGTTAACGGGCGTGAGAGATCGACGTGATCTCCGTCAAAGTGAGCGACACGCAGATGAAGCCAAGCATAGCACAACCGCTTGGAGGACCCCGGTCCACCTTCATCAGCACGCTCGAGATGTGAGGAAAGCTACTGCATCCTGCCATTTAACGTATTTTTCAGGGCGCACAAAAGAGTAACCTACTCATTGTGGGCATTCGAATCAACATATCTGATAGTGAATCTGTAAGGAAATCTATCTTGTCTCTGGCATTGACCTTGCTTTATTTTCCCCGTAACTAAACTCACCCACCTGTTTACTCACTTGTTTCCACGGCTTGTTCGATACATAAAAATAAATTATCTTTTCTGCTTGTCATACACAATTCGTTTCATTAGTAAAATCAGTACATGTTTTGGAAATTTAATTTGACCTCAAGTATATCTTGAATGCATTGCAATTTAATTTTTACTAATTCTGGTGCTGAACGTCTTTCTTGTTAATGGACACCCCTTCACAACAAGTACGAAGACAAAAAAGTTAGAGCTACTCGACTTTGATGAAAAATGAAACACTGTGGTTGGTACTAGGTTAGAAAGGTCGTTGATGGCAATTTATTATAAAATGTTGGAATAATACTAGTAGTAGAAAATACTTTAGAAAAGACAGTGCTTTGACGATAACTAGAGAAACAAATTAATGTTTAAGCAATGTACATCGTTTGATAAGCATAGCAGAAAAAGCACTCAATTTTCCGTTACTGGCACGCTGCAGTAGATCCAGCTGTAAATGAGTAACTGCTTTCATGTCAAGGATGGAAAGAAAGGGGAAAGGGAGCTTTCCACTTTATGAGTATACATTGTTTATGACAAGCTTTGAATTCGTGCAATGAAGACTCTAACGCTTCATCCTCGACAAGAGTGTCAGCTATGACATTGCCTTTAACTTTACATCTGCACTACCTCTCTTTATTATTGTTTTTGAAACTAACGTTTGCTGTTGTATTTCAAAGAAATCAAGGTAATTTATTTCTTAGAAAAACCAACTACCTCATCTACAGAGTGCAAGCAGACATAGTAGACGAGTCTCAAATGAAACTTTGGTCATCTTACTCTGACAGTTCACTAGAGCGACGCAATCTTATAATCAGTACATATATGATATGCAATTGAACTTGTCGTTCATTCTAATCGCTAGATAAGAATATATTGCTTTGTCATGTATGCATACTGTAGTTTTTAAAATTGGTAGTGTGTAAAGTATTATGAAAAAATGTAAATGTAAATATGGGTATGAATATATATATTTTTTGGGGGGGGGCTATTTATTTCTCTATTCCCTAAGGCATTGTGCGTTGCACTGTGGTTTTCATTTTGCGCCTGTCGGCCCAGTCCATCCAACTTCAGCATGCATTTAATGTAAGAGTCTGCCTTCTGCATTTTCTAAGGGTTTGCTTCCCATGGGTAACGGCCGGTGCTGTGATTGAGATGGAACCCAGCACCTTCGGGTCGAGAGCCGTGTCACTTAACCACTAGCCCACGCCGTCCCCATATATATATATATATATATATATATATATATATATATATATATATATATATATATATATATATATATATGATAACTGTCCTAGGTTGTCAATGACGACTACCGACATCATCCTTGTTGTATGTGTTCTATTTCTGCACTGGTTGTCACGTTTCGACCCGGTGTTTGCTGGACCGATTGTAACTTATCAGTACAATGCGGGCACGTGATGTTCTATTGTATGTCTTGCATACTTGGTCTTCTGTTGTCGGTGAGGGTAGTCTTGCTGCTCTGTCGTTCCGAATCAGAAGTTTGACTTGCGATTTCAACATACGCTCTTTTCTTCAGCAGAGCCCACGTTTACTGTATTTTCCCAGTCCGATCTGTTTTAGGCTTTTGCATCTCAGGCTGGTTGTATGAAAATGGTTCAGCCTTTGTGCGTGTCTCTCACAGACAGTCCAACTCTCGCATGCGTATAGTAGGGTGGGGAGGATAGCAACTCGGTATACGTTGAGCCTCGTCTTGGCGCTATTACTCCACGCTCCCATACTGTCGCTCGCATTTCAATACTCTGCTTGCCACCTCGTCACATCTGCATGTTCCAAGATCTTATTCCCCACGTGATGTAGCACCACTAGGAGGATTTGTCATATTTCCGTTGCGCAAGTTGCCACGGAGACATCTTAACAATGTCGTCACAGTTTAATAAGAATTGCGATAAGTAATCCCGATGTTTTTGAACATCGGACTTTCAATAATTGTGTGATCATTGGGCCTTATGTCTCAGCTTCCAACGGTGGTATGATCATTGGGCCTTATGACTCAGCTTCCAACGGTCGTATGATCATTGGGCCTTATGACTCAGCTTCCAACGGTCGTGTGATCATTGGGCCTTATGACTCAGCTTCCAAAAGGGGTGTGATCATTGGGCCTTATGTATCAACTTCCAACGGTCGTGTGATCATTGGGCCTCATGAATCAACTTTCAACGGGGGTATGATCACAGCGCTCTATGTATCCGCTCCGAGGGTGAGGAGGCTAACGTCTGGCCAGGCTAATCATAACTGATCAGACATGTTAGGGTCAGGAAAAATATTCTGGCCAAGACCCACACTTGACTGTGAAGACCCCACTTGACTGTGAAGACCCCACTTGACTGTGAAGACCCCACTTGACTTTGACGCAATTTTCAATGAAGACAGACTGTTTCACGGCAGTCTGGCTAACGAGTTGGGTGAATCGACGTGATGTCCATAGTAGTGACCGGCACAACACACAACCAACTGGATGACCTCGGCCTAACTTTATCAGCATGTGTAAAAAAGCTACCGCAACCACCTACTAAACGCCCTTTTTATGGTGTACAAAAGATTAAAGTTACACATTGTGGACGTTAAACAACAACAACAACAATAACAACATGTGTCAGCTTCCAACGGGAATACTTGGATTCAGAAAGCGTGGACTAGAAGATTAATGCAATTAGAAAGCGAAATCAAGATTGGTCTTGAAAATATTTCATTGGCTCTTTCCACCTATCAGACGATAGTATGTTGTGTTTTGAAAAACAGGATGAGACTACAATCAATAACGATATGTGACTCACATGACCTACCCGAGCAGAGAAAGCGTCTTACACAGTGCGTGCAAAGAAAATCAGGAACTTTTTGGCGTTCTCTTAATGTGTGATGTGTCTTCTGAACCGCTGAATCTTTAGCATATCTGTAATCAGTATCTCCGCTGTCTGAATTCAATACCTAATCATGTCTCTCCATGCAACACGATCCATGGCGTCCTGTTCCCATGATTCCAAGTCAATGCTCTCATCATTCGTATCCCGCTTGCACACATCATTGTACCGAAGTAGCGGCCGGTCTCGAGGACATTTCCCCAACTATAATTACCCATAGAGAAGATCTTTTAGTATTCTGCCATCCTCCATCCCCCGAGTGTGTCACAGCCATTGCAGCCTTCGAAGACTAAGTTTAGAAAGACCGCGAAAGTGCCTGTTTTATCAAATACCTCCGAGTTTGTGATCTTGTCCTGCCATCCTACTTCTAGGATTCTACGTAGGCATCTCAATGGATAAACTGTTTAGATGCCTCTCATGGTGCGTATACGTAGACCATGTTTCACCGCCATAAAGAAAAGTGCTGAGGACACAGCTAAAAGTAAAGATCCCGTTACGCCACGCGGTACATAGGAAATATGGCGTTAGGCCCATATTATTTTGTAACCCTGAGGATGCAGGGACAGTAAACAAGTGTTTACTTTTTAACAGTCAGCTTTTTATTCGCACATACAATTTTTGTTAATCTGTACATTGTTGTTGTTGCCATGATTATACTGATCTCGATCTTTTGGTCCAGGGATAGTTTATTATTGACTAAAGATCATAGGTTTACCACCGGCAAGTATATGTTCCGATGCCAGAGGAGTCCAACAGGACGACACCTTCCCAAAGCTATTTACAGCGTTTCTCGAGGAGCTTTTCCAACAATTACATTGGAGGAACAGGGGTGTCTATATAGATGGAGAGTGGCTCCCCCATTTATGAAAATGACATCGTGCTTATCAGTAACACAAACGAGAAATTCAACATCAAACTTTGTTTCTGGACGTTGTGGAAAGAGCTATATCACGCAAACATCGTTGGGCTAGACATGTAGTACACATGCCTGACAACAGATGAACACGTATACCGTTATGGTTGCCATATGCCTGTACACGTTCGCGTGGTCGCCCTTCTATGCGATGGCGAGATGGACTGGCCACAGAACTAAATCCGCATTGGTACAACTTTGCGAAAGATCGGAACGCATGCAGGATATTATTGGCTTCCTCGCATCTACCGGACTGAGGCCGAGGGTATTTGGATAATGTGATTCTAGGTAAGTAAAGTGATCGTCCACCTTGAGCTCCTCATTAATAATGAAGGTTACTGGTGCCTTGTTAGCAGCCAGCGTCAAAGCTTGAGTCTTCTTTCTGATGATTGTTAGTCCAAATTCACAGCAGGCATTAGAAAATGCAGATAATAAGCTTTGCAGTTCTTTCTCTGAGTGAACTGTAATTGCAACACCATCCGGAAAGAGAAACTGCATGATCAGCAAATTGCCAATGCTGGTCATGGCTTTAAGCCGTTTGGGCATTGAATAAACCACCATATGTGCGAGAGAATGAATATTCCACCGACCTAGTCACGGATGAGATGCTTCAGGAGGTGTGAGAAATATATTCCAAAGGGTGTTGGGGCAAGTGCACAGCCTTGTTTTACTCCACACTTGATTACAACATTCCTCTGAGGATGTACCGGAAATGTTGTTGGTGCTAGTCTTGCCAGTGTGGAACGACTCGATAATACATAGGAGAATTAGTGGGCAACCGACTCTCTTGAGTGCTTTAGATAAACCCTGAAGGCTGACCTTTTCAAGGATTACGCAGAACCGTATTAAAAGATGCTAAACAGGAAACTTGACATTTGTACAGTGGGTCTTCCAATTTTATATATATTTGAAACAACATAAATCTAGAATTTTCATGAAAATGTTTGTAAAACTAATCTTACCGCGTCTAGAAGTCGCCAAAACGGTTTTACCATGATCAAAAATGACATCTATTAAGCGGGAGCTGGTGTCTTTTCGGTTAACGAAAGTGTCTAATTATGTTTTTGCCTAATACCTTATATTGGAGATGACTGAAAACAGTTCTTTAAATGTGTGTGTTATATTTGTGATGACTAGAAACAGTTCCTTATATGTGTGTGTTGTATTTGTGATGACTGGAAACAGTTCCTTATATGTGTGTGTTATATTTGTGATGACTGAAAACAGTTCCTTATATGTGTGTGTTATATTTGTGACGACTGAAAACAGTTCCTTATATGTGTGTGTTATGTTTGTGATGACTGGAAACAGTTCCTTATATGTGTGTGTTATGTGTGTGATGACTGGAAACAGTTCCTTATATGTGTGCGTTATATTGGTGATGCTGAAAACAGTTCCTTATATGTGTGTGTTATATTAGTGATGACTGGAAACAGTTCCTTATATGTGTGTGTTATGTTTGTAATGACTGAAAACAATCCTTTATATGTGTGTGTGTGAAAGTGTGGTAGTGTGTGTATGTGCGTGTGTGTGTGTGCGTATGTGTGTGTGTATGCGTGTGTGTGTGTGTGTGTGTGTGTATGTGTGTGTTTGTTATAATTACGTTTGCTAAAAACAGTTTTTTGAATATCTGTGTTAAATTTGACACTACTAAAAACAGCTCTTTCAATCAAACAATCAGTCAATAAATCAACCAAATTATGTGCCAATTCTCTGTATATTCACAGACACAATTTCTGTGACTTCTCACCACGCATACTTAATTTATTGTGCCTCTCATTAAGGTTATAGAACGTAAGAACCAAGCCATCGACAAAGTCCATATCATCAAGTTGTCCCATTTTATTTATTTCATTCTTTGTTGGATGCCATAATCCAGTAACTAGCTAACAGAAATAGTGATAAGAAACCTCGGCATACAGTTCTCATCTCAAAGGACTCAGGAAGGTCACTTTGGTTTAGAACTTTAATTTCAAACCTCCATACGTTGTCTAAATAATGGTAGTGAACTTCAGGGACACTTCACATTGTCCGAGCAACTTCCAGAGTGACTCTGTGTCTAAGCTGTCCAATGCTCTTTCATAAGCCCACGAACCAAATATAAAGTGTGTGTTGTTGTTTCTAATGCCCGCAATGAATAGGCGTACTCTTTTGTGCGCCCTGAAAAGGAAGATAAGTGGTGGGTTGCAGTTGCTTTCCTCACATCCCGAGCGTGCTAATGAAGGACAGGGGTCCTCCAGACGGTTGTGCTATGCTTGGCTTCATCTGCGTGTCGCTCACTATTAAGGAGATCACGTCGATCCCTCACCCTTAGCCAGGCTGCCATGGAAACAGCCCGTTTCCAGAGAGGGCTACTAAGAAGCCGAGGTGAGCGTCCTGGTCAGTATATTTTGCCTGACCCTGACTAACATGTCTGGTCAGTATATTTTGCCTGACCCTGACTAACATGTCTGATCAGTATATTTTGCCTGACCCCGACTAACATGTCTGGTCAGTATATTTTGCCTGACCCTGACTAACATTTCTGGTCAGTATATTTTGCATGACCCTGACTAACATGTCTGGTCAGTATATTTTGCCTGACCCTGACTAACATGTCTGATCAGTATGTTGTGCCTGACCCGACGTTAGTCTTCTTCCCCACATAGAAGTGATGAGCTCCATTTCACACTATTAATCCAGTGTAGCTGTCTGGTCTGCAAAGCACCTATTTTGTGGAAAGTATGTCTATTCTACACTCAACTCTCTATCTATGGTTACAATAACCAATCTCTCTAGTATGATCGTGTTCATTTTTCCTCTAGCATTGATAAAAATATATTATTTCCCTACACTGCTGTAAATCTCTCTTCTTTTTGGAAGTTTGATTAGCAAGCCTTACTTCAAATCTGCGGATTTTTCTTCTATTTCCAAAACTTTACCAAGCAATTTTATAATATCTCTATTGAAATGTTGATGTCTGGCTTGATCGCTTCTGGGCCAGTGACTTTACCATCTCTCAGAAACATTGTGCCTTTTGAAATTTCTAATGAATTATTTGGTTACCCGCAATTACCTTGCAGTTTAGTTTCTGGCGAATGAATATTTGGAGGATCTTGTGGAGCTGCTATATTTAAAAGTTCTTTGAAATGTTCAACACTTTCTTCACCTGCTAATTTGCTTTGAAATGTTCAACACTTTCTTCACCTGCTAATTTGCTTTAAAATGTTCAACACTTTCTTCAACTGCTAATTTGCTTTGAAATGTTCAACACTTTCTTCACTTGCTAATTTGCTTTGAAATGTTAAACACTTTCTTCACCTGCTAATTTGCTTTGAAATGTTCAACACTTTCTTTACCTGCTAATTTACTTTGAAATGTTCAACACTTTCTTCACCTCCTAATTTGCTTTGAAATGTTCAACACTTTTTTCGCCTGCTAATTTGCTTTGAAATGTTCAACACTTTCTTCTCCTGCTAATGTGCTTTGAAATGTTCAACACTTTCTTCACCTGCTAATTTGCTTTGCTAATATAATTTCCTTCCTCATCTTAAAAAAATAGGTATACTTGCCAATAATTTTCTGTTAGATCCTTTGTGTGATTGTACAGGTATTTCGTATATCATTTTGTCGTTGCTTACTCTGCCTGCCTTGTAAACTCATCAATATCAATATATTTCCTCGTGCCCCTTCCGACGCTCGTTCAGAATTACATAATGACTTCAGTGTGTATTTTCTGAGTCTTAGCTCCAGTATTTCTGGTTTTCTTCTCATCAAATCTGTCTTCTCAATCTTGCTGTCTTTAACCTACAATAGATTATGTTGTTATTCATGCTTTGTGCTCGTTCTCTATTTTCTTTAAAGCTGCGTCACAAGTTTCGTTCCATAAATTTTATAACCTGTTGCCAGTGTTCTTCTCTGTCCTTGATTTCTTCTAGTTATTTGTACCACATGATGCATATTTAATTACCATCATCATCATCACCATCATCACCATTATCATCATCTTCGTCTTCTTCTTCGGCGATCGTCATAAAGATAATGTTTTGTTCCATTGTGTCGTGGTTTAAGACGAGACTGCAACATGTGCGACTTTCGGTCCAACACATCAAATCTCAGCACGGCATTTTTGGATTGGATTTGTCTTTCCTCTTTGATCCCTCTTCCCTCAAGGGAGAGAATAACGTCCCGTCATATAAAACATACTGGCCAGATTATGGTTAGTGAAGGTCAGGTGAAACATACTGACCAGATTATGGTTAGTCAGGGTCAAGTAACAACCTTCTGGCCAGCTTATGGTTAGTCAAGGTCAGGTGACCACCTTCTGGCCAGATTATGGTTAGTCAGGGTCCGATGAAACATACTGGCCAGATTATAGTTAGTCAGGGTCAGATGACAACCTTCTGGCCAGATTTTGGTTAGTCAGGGTCAGGTGACCACCTTCTGGTAAGATTATGGTTAGTCAGGGTCAGGTGACCACCTTCTGGCCAGATTATGGTTAGTCAGGGTCAGGTGAAACATACTGGCCAGATTATGGTTAGTCAGGGTCAGGTGAAAAATACTGGCCAGATTATGGTTAGTCAGGGGCAGGTGAACTATACTGGCCAGATTATGGTTAGTCAGGGTCAGGTGAAACATACTGGCCAGATTATGGTTAGTTAGGGTCAGTGAAACATATTGCCAGATTATGGTTAGTCAGGGTCAGGTGAAACATACTGGCCAGATTATGGTTAGTCAGGGTCAGGGGAAACATACTGGCCAGATAATGATTAGTCAGGGTCAGGTGAAACATACTAGCCAGATAATGGTTAGTCAGGGTCAGGTGAAACATACTGGCCAGATTATGGTTAGTTAGGGTCAGGTGAAACATACTGGCCAGATTATGGTTAGTCAGGGTCAGTGAAACATACTGCCAGATTATGGTTAGTCAGGGTCAGGTGAAACATACTGGCCAGATTATGGTTAGTCAGGGTCAGGTGAAACATACTGGCCAGATAATGATTAGTCAGGGTCAGGTGAAACATACTGGCCAGATAATGGTTAGTCAGGGTCAGGTGAAACATACTGGCCAGATTATGGTTAGTTAGGGTCAGGTGAAACATACTGGCCAGATTATGGTTAGTCAGGGTCAGTGAAACATACTGCCAGATTATGGTTAGTCAGGGTCAGGTGAAACATACTGGCCAGATTATGGTTAGTTAGGGTCAGGTGAAACATACTGGCCAGATAATGGTTAGTCAGGGTCAGGTGAAACATACTGGCCAGATAATGGTTAGTCAGGGTCAGGTGAAACATGCTGGCCAGATTATGGTTAGTGAGGGTCAGCCATCAGTTCTTCAGACATCTGCATGTGCATTGTGTTATTCTGTAGCTGAATACAATGCGCCAGTCTGGAACAACTCTGCCCATGCGAAATTAGTTGATACAGCAAAAAATGAGGCGGGTCGGATAGTGCCAATGTGCTTAAAACCCACCTCCATTGATAAATTATACCTCATAATTGGCATATGACCACAAGAGATTCGAAGAAACGTCGCAGCAGAAATCGAACGAGAAAAACAGGAGCACGACCCAAGGCACACAATGTATGGACATTAGGTACAGAGCACAAGACTCAAATCCAGACATCAATCAATCCATAAAAGCCCGTCGTTATTCTCGGTGCATAGGCCCTCGACAACATCTCGCCAGCGTACACGGTCCTGGGCTGCCTTTTCTGCCTCTCTCTCCAGGTGTCATTTTTTAATTTTAGCGTCTTCTCACATTCTCTTTTTCGCGTATTTTTGGGTTTACCTCTCTCTCTCTCTCTCTTTTACCCTGATTATTTCATGTAAGAGCCTGTCTGGCTATGTTAGACTGTGCCTTCCGCAGGGTATGTCCTAACCAGCCCAATTCTCTTCGCTTAATTTGTTGTTCAAATGGCTGTTGTTGGCTCCTTTCCCAGAAGTCTTCATTCCTCACCATGTCCTGCCACTGTATGCCCATTATCCTTCGTAGGCATCTGTTAACGAAGGACTTCGGTATTTGTTGTATGACCTTGGTCGTTTTCCATGTCTCCTCTCCATATAGCAACACCGACTTGACACTTGAATATTGAACGTTGAATATTCTAATTTTGATGTGCATCTTGGTATCTCTCGATCTCCATATATTTTTTAGTGTCAGGAATGCCCCTCATGCCTTTCCAATTCTGATCCTTACATCTGCATCTGTACCTACTGATGTATCTATTGTGCTGCCTAAATAGGTTTAAGTATCCACTTCCTCCAACTGCTCACCCTCCAACATGATTGGTTCTTTGCTGTTGGTGTTGAGTTTAAGGAGCCTGGTTTTCCCCACGTTGATATTCAGTCCCAGTTTGGCCGATTCCTCTTTCACCCATCACGTTTCTCTTGTATTTGACTGTGACTGTATGACAAAAGCACCAGATCGTCTACGTAGTCCAGGTCCTCCAATTGTGAGAATAGTGTCCACTGAACTCCAGTTCTTTTGCCCTCGATTGGCGTCTTCATTATCCAATCTATAGCCAACAAGAACAGGAAAGGGGAGACCAGGCATCCATGTATCATCCCTGTTTGCACCCCGAAGCTGTCAGTCAGTACTCCTTCATGTACCACTCTACTAACTGTGCCTTTGTACATATTCTGGATGAGGGTTGTGTACTTCTCTGGTATCCCATAGTGTCTCAACAGTTGCCATAGAGTACTTCGATCCACACTGTCAAACGCCTTTTCTTAGTCTATAAAATGTGCGTATAGAGATGATTTCCATTCAATACTTTGTTCTACTATGATGCGTAGCGTAGCTATATGATATGTGCATGATCTTCCCTGGCGAAATCCTGCCTGTTCCTCTCTGAGCTTTTTTCTACTTCAGTTTTCAATCTGTCCAAGATGATTCTGTTGAATATCTTGCCTGGCACCGACAGCAATGTAATCCCCATATAATGGCTGCAATCTACCAGGTCCCGCTTCTTAGGCAGTTTAATAAGATGTCCTTCTTCCCATTCTGTTGGCACTCTCTCCTCTTCCCAGATCTTCTTGAATAATCTTTGCAATATATCAGTGGCATTATCTATATCTGCCATTATGGTTTCTGCTGCTATTCCATCTGGCCCAGTGGCTTTCCCTTTCTTGAGTTTGTATATGGCCCTTTGGATTTCTATCTTATTTGGTGGGTTGCCGTCCAAATGCAGGGTCTCCTCTGCTGGTAGGATGTTTGGTGCTTCTTGTGGTGGAGGTCTGTTTATACTTTTTTTAAATACTCAACCCATATTTTTATTTAATAATATATATAAATGACAAGAAACTGACAGCGATAACGGTGTTAAGATCGACAAAATGTCTCACGTATCGTCTGCTGAAGTGTACAAGAGAGAGAGAGAGAGAGAGAGAGAGAGAGAGAGAGAGAGAGAGTTGCAGGGGAGAGAAAATGTTACGAGATTTAGTGCCGTCAACTTTTACCGTTGTTACAGCACACAAAAACGAGGCCATGACCTACTAAGAAGTCATGTAATCTCTTAGGAGGTCGGCTAACAACTTTCACAAAACAAACGAAATAACTCAAACAAGACATCGACAAATGGCCTACTTCATACTACACATTTCTGACGCTTTTAAAATACATTACTGTACCACAGGACTTGCAAACTCTACTTTCTGATTCAGTGAACAGGTCCTTACTGATTGGACGATCCAGCTGGTAAATGTGTACATTTCTTAATCTTGTTTTATGAAACGTTCTCGTGATATAGCTATAGAACCGTTTGTAGATTCATTTAGACAACATTTTGTGCAATTATTCATATACATTTTCAAACTAATAAACATAAATATAAAAATGTTATTTGAATTGTAAATTAGCATGCAATTTAAAAAATGAACTAATAAGTGCACACAGACCATGTACCTCGGATGAGCCATGTTCATACAGTAAGTTTTATAATTGTGGGTAAGACAATGTGTTTTAAAATGAATTTGTAAAATTAGTTTACTCAAAACAATGTTAAAAAATGGTATAATTTCTGACCGTCCACTTTTATTTATGGAATACAATTTAAGACATGAGTCAAATGACAATTACAAGATATCTTTGGACTTAAAAACGTTTTGATCTTTTGACCCAAGCGATGCACTATTTCGTACTAGTGACCTGGATTACCTCCTTAGGCGCAGCCCAACTTTCACGTCGTAGGAGATAGGAAACAGGGCGAATAAGTGACTATACAGAAAAGTTGCTGGCAAAAACGTAAATCACACTGCAGTTAAACGGACTGATCTCAACCGATTACAGACTGAAAAATACTACGGAATGTGTGCGTAACTTCAATAGCAACATTACATGTTAGCAGACTTAATGAAATAGACGGGAGCAGACAGATAATGTGGAAGAAATTAAATGGAAATTATAGGGCTAGCCTGTTTCTTCTGAGATCTTTCGTCAAAGTGGTCAGTAACCATCACACCTGATTGTGCCTTTAAGAAGAGCAACGAAATCTTTCCACTTCACTTGGCTACAACCATCTTTCGTTCGGTTACAATGAATTAATTCCATTTCGGCTTCTACGTTTTTTCAGTCTCGTGTCGGTCTCTCTGACAGAACATAAAGGAGACCAATAGGAATTATGTAGTGGTATGGAGTGGTGTTATAGAAAGGAAAGATCGAAACATGGTTTACGTTTAAGTGTACATCCAGAGAAAACAGAGGTCATTGTCGATTCAAAGTCGCATCCTTTAAATCATAATAAATACATCAACAAACTGCTGAAGAGATTAAAAAAACAACAATGCACCAGGTCTATATCCGATGCAATGCCAGTAGCGATGAGGGAAAACAGAATTAAATTCTTTGAATGTTTTCCCAACGTTATCAGTATAGCATGATCGTAATGTACGACATTATTGGAAGAATAGATACACTAACGTCATTACATGAATTATGTTTAGGACACATTAGTGACAACTCGTTAGAGCGGATATGTGATGGAGAAGAGGTTATAAATGTATGTAATGATATTGTATAATAATAACAAATACAATCTTCCAACACCGAAAAAGTATATTAAAACATGGTACAGGGGCGGGGGGAGCAAATGTAACAGCACAGCTGAATTACATTTTTTTTAAAGACAAAGAAGAAATATAATATTGATTCAGAAGTAATTATCAACATCTCTATAGATATTGATCACAGAGAAGTAGAAAGAAATAAACATAAGAATATGTAAGATAAAAAAAAAAAAAAATACTAGTCACGCATTTAAATAAATAAGAAGAAGTGGTTATTGGAAAACAAATATTCCAAGAAATAACAAACATTTTTGAGACACTAAATAAAGAAACTAAAGTCAATAAATATCGTCGGCTGATAGTCAATAAGAGACGCGAAACTAATAACATAAAGCAAGGATTGAAAGAATCCAAACAGGTTGGTGGAATACTACATTTAAAGAATCAATTCAGGCTAAAGATCAACTCTACTGGACATTAGTGACGTCCAAGCTTCTTGAAGATTATTTTACTTATCAAATAGCAAAGATGAAATAACAAACGAGTAATCATTGAAACAAATATTGAGAACAGCTAATATCCATATTTTAAAAATGGACAAAGAAAATGTTTTAAGCATCAAAGAAATGAGACTAAGAGATGAGAGTTTGATTTCTACTTCAATAATTAATGACAAAAATACAAGCCCGAGAGGTCTGCCAGTGATTTATGGCAAGGACAAAAATAGCACCACTGCCTCACAGAGAGCATGTTGTAAATGACCATAATTTGCTGAGCTTCTGTGCCTTTCATGACCTCTCCACCACTCACTAACACTAATTGATCCATCACTAACGTTAGATGCTACCATCTAGGACCTCCTATCTGCTGACGTTTGCTGCATGAGCCCTATAGCTCAGGTCAGGACATGCGGTCCACTATGGATCTGTTTTAAAAATTCATTCTTTCGTGTTGGTCTAACATACAACTAAGACTAAGGTCCTGTTTCAGCCTGCCCCATGGTAACCCTTCCACGCAGCGAACATCACAGTACATAACCAGCAACATACGGGTGGATATGTATTTCAATACGTGGGTAGCACCTATACCAGAGATCCAAACATAAACTCGGAAATCAACAATGTCATTGCCATGGCCGCTCTGCATTTGGCCGCCTGCCCGAGAGCGTTTGGAATCGACAGGGCATCAATGCAGAAACTAAAGTCCAAATATTTCATAGAATCGTTCTTATCCTCCCTCTACGCATGAGAGTCCTGGGCGGTGTACATCAGTTAATCAGAACAGACAGCTCAATCTCTTCTGCATGGGCTGTCTGCACAGGGTGTCCAAGATCAATTGACAGAATAGGTTACCCGACTTCGAAGTGCTCTAAAGGGCAACACTCCATAGCATCTACACCTTGTTGCAGAGCGAGGAGGCACGTTGAACTGTGCATGTTGCCCTCGTGCCCAACCACTGCCTGCCTAAGCAACTACTTTAGAGTACACTCAAGACAGGTAAGCGTTCATCGAACCGGCAAACAAACAAAAACCAAAAAGAAACCAAGACAAAAAAAAAAAACCAAACAGATGCATAGATTCGCCAAATGCTTCATTGAAAGGTCTCCATATGTGTGACGCTTTAACGTCGATGGCGCCGGACCGCGCAGCTAAGTGTTCTACAATTACACAAAGTGCTAGCCTGAATGAGCAGACAATCTGCAATGCAGTGCGCCGCTCGAAAGGTCACCATGTAGAACGCCCTACAAACAACACCGTCGACGTATGTCCCTCGTGAGGTAACGTGTGTAAGTCTAGATTAGGACTGGACTGTTAGTTTCATGCAGACCAATACGCGGTCACGTCTGCCTGCACAAATCTGATGCTGTTATCGTCCTTGCTCGTGATAGGCAACTACTACTATTACTTTGTAGACGACTAATGACTTATATATGAGGTACAAAGACATACTTCAGAATCTTAAGAATGTACCTGACAAGCTGCCAAATATATAATTTAAAGATTAAAAACGGAAACTTTGAAAATTATCAGATCTTCGGGTTCAATACACATAAATGTAAACAACATCCAACTTAATAGGACCAAGAGTTCAAACACATAGGACATATTTTTACGAAAGTTGGTTGGACGGTCAAGTGGTTTGGATTTAGGTATTTGACCAGTATGACATGAAATCAAATCCTCGGCAAGGCAAAGTTGTTTTCTATTATCTGTGATAAAATAAAAAACCTAGACTGTACTGTGTGTGGAGACTGCATTGGCTAGCGGCATTATTTGTGAGCGCTATAAATCCTCACAGTTGGACTCACCAATAGAAGTAAAACCTCAAATGATAGTTTCATGCCAGATTGAAAAAGAAATCAGAACTAGATTAAGGAAAACCTGTACTGCCACTTATCAACCGGCATTAATAATAATAGTTAACAGTTGCCCATCTTAAGCGAAGATAGCGACACCGTCAGAAGTGTGTATTCAGATGTGGCCGTATATGATTGTACAGCCGGATCTAAGCGCTACAAACTCTACAGCACATGGGGCGGTAGTGGCGTTTGTAATTTGGTCGTCTTGCATTATGTCCTTTCGAGTATTTCCCTTTTTCGTCTCCTAATTAATGATCCACTTATTAGTGAGGCAAGTACCGTGTATGACAGCAATGGCTCAGGCTGAGCGGTTCAGAGCAAGCAGTTCCCAAAAACCGAGAGCAATGAAGAAACTGTCCAAAGTCACTGCTACATGGACTGTTTGCGCCGGCTGCCGGAGATCAACTGGCAGATCATGGCACCCAACTACGACGGCTGCCGGAGATCAACTGGCAGATCATGGCACCCAACTACGACGGCTGCCGGAGATCAACTGGCAGATCATGGCACCCAACTACGACGGCTGCCGGAGATCAACTGGCAGATCATGGCACCCAACTACGACGGCTGCCGGAGATCAACTGGCAGATCATGGCACCCAACTACGACGGCTGCCGGAGATCAACTGGCAGATCATGGCACCCAACTACGACGGCTGTCGGAGATCAACTGGCAGATCATGGCACCCAACTACGACGGCTGCCGGAGATCAACTGGCAGATCATGGCACCCAACTACGACGGCTGCCGGAGATCAACTGGCAGATCATGGCACCCAACTACGACGGCTGCCGGAGATCAACTGGCAGATCATGGCACCCAACTACGACGGCTGTCGGAGATCAACTGGCAGATCATGGCACCCAACTACGACGGCTGCCGGAGTTCAACTGGCAGATCATGGCACCCAACTACGACGGCTGCCGGAGATCAACTGGCAGATCATGGCACCCAACTACGATGGCTGCCGGAGATCAACTGGCAGATCATGGCACCCAACTACGACGGCTGCCGGAGATCAACTGGCAGATCATGGCACCCAACTACGAAGGCTGCCGGAGATCAACTGGCAGATCATGGCACTCAACTACGACGGCTGTCGGAGATCAACTGGCAGATCATGGCACCCAACTACGACGGCTGCCGGAGATCAACTGGCAGATCATGGCACCCAACTACGACGGCTGCCGGAGATCAACTGGCAGATCATGGCACCCAACTACGACGGCTGCCGGAGATCAACTGGCAGATCATGGCACCCAACTACGACGGCTGCCGGAGATCAACTGGCAGATCATGGCACCCAACTACGACGGCTGCCGGAGATCAACTGGCAGATCATGGCACCCAACTACGAAGTGCTCCAAAGGACAACATCTTCTAGCTTCTACACACTGTTGCAGAGCAAGCAGGTTCGTTGCCCACATGCTCGACCACTGTCTGCCTAAGCAAACTCTTTTGTGATGCAGTCAAGACAGGCAAGTGTTTATCGGTTCGCCCAAAAAAACAACAACACAAAAAACTCACAGATAAACAGAAGGTGTCCACAATAATGATCAACAATATGATTGCCAAGGCCACGCTGCATTTAGCCACCTGCCCGAGAGCGTTTGAAATCCCCGGGACATCAATACCGAGACCAATATCTAAATATATAATAACATCGTTCATACTACCCTTCTCTACATCTGCGAGTTGTCACCCCAGACGGATCAACCATTTCCACATAGGATGTCTGCGCCGGCTGTGCAAGATCAACTGACAGATCAGGGTACCCAACTACGAAGTCCTGAAAAGGGCAACACTCCATAGCATCTACACTCTTTTGCAGAAACATCCACATGGGTTGGGACTAACAACTGATGACTAAGCTACTACTGTGTAACATTGTCTGTATCTATGGTGCGGGAGAAGAAAGCCACAACGTGTAAAATGAAATGCAGAAGAAAATTCATCGATGTCACCAAGAGAAAGTATGACGTAACAAATATGGTGAGAAATGCCCTTTGTGCTGAATATATGATGATTCTGTCATCTCGCGAGAATGCAATCTGATCAACTACTCCTATAAACAACACAAGACGATCTGGTTACAATGAACGAAGAAGTCTACGCGGGAGATGAGTAAATGACATAAGATAAATTCTACAACACGGAATTATAACAAGCAACAGAACAGACTTGGCACAAGAATGGCTACTTGAGCTGCCGATGGCACTTAACGGCACAAAAAAGGCGAAAAGCATATAAGCAAGCCCTAGATTGGAAACTTGCAAACTATCGTGATAAATATAGCACTCGTAGATTTAAATAAACGTGTTCAATAGAGAAGTTATAAATATGAAACACGAGTCAAAATTGTTACTAACAACTTTATAATTGAAACTGCAGAAAAAATGATAGCACGAAGTCACGAAGAACAATAAAGTGTCTAGTCCATAGTTACATCATTTCATTCTGTCGACAGAATATTAGCAACATGAAGCTCGATGACGTCATAGGCGAGTTTGGGACATATCAGAAAATGATCTATTTCCTGGTTTGTCTTGTGGGGTTACCTGCAGCATTCCAGACCTTAAATGGAGTCTTTACACTGGCTGTACCTGAACATAGGTAAGATATGTGTTGTGCTCTCTTTCTGTCTCTCGCTTTCTCTCGCGCTCTCTCTCTCTCGCTCTCTCTCTCTCTCTCTCTCTCTCTCTCTCTTTATTTCTCTACCACAGTTTCACAAACATACACTTTCTTTCTAAATATTTATCTCCATCTCTCTCTTTTGTTTTCTGTCTGTACACAGTATCGAATGCCATGACAAATGTTTGTATTCTAATTAAACACTGTATGCCCTGAACAACATATACTATATACTCTAATACAATACTCATCATAGGCGTCTCAGTCGCTATAGACCATGCGCGAGGCGCCCTGTAAGTCTTGTTTAGCTCTGTCTCCTGTATTTCGACATTGTCTGATACGGCTGTATAGGCCGATCCGCGAGTGACAGTCCCTGTCACAGATCGTACAACCATACTGGGGAGTGGCTTGCCTGGCTGTTTCTTGATCTTTTCATTCTTTCTCTTTTCTCTGCAGCCAAAACACATCTTCGAGCGTCAGCAGCCACTACGCCCCCTCCAACTGACTGTCTCCAGATAACTTGATC
This sequence comes from Ariolimax columbianus, assembly GCA_036924085.1. NCBI lineage: Eukaryota > Metazoa > Mollusca > Gastropoda > Stylommatophora > Arionidae > Ariolimax > Ariolimax columbianus. Next base: position 31,419,228 of record JAVGWX010000011.1, on the reverse strand, counting down.
CTGAGCAATTTCTCCCCAGCAGTCGGATGGGATGTCGCATGACTTCATGTCCCTCTTGCATACGTCCTTGAATCGCAGTGTGTGACGGCCGATTCTTCTTACTCCAATGGCTTAGCTGTCCGTAAATGATATCCTTTGGCTGCCTCTCGTCTTTCATGCGATAGACATGTCCCAACTACCGTAGAAATTTGCTGGCTCAACATCCAGTACATGATGTGAGTGTTTACTCTCTGTAAGACCGTATTATGTGACACTCTCTTGCCACCCAATCCCCCAATATACGCCGTAGACACCTCATATGAAAGGTGTTCAGCCGCCTTTCCTGTTTAGTGTAAGTGCTCCAAGTCTCGCTTCCATACATGAGAGTGCCAAGAACGCAGGTGTGATAGACCCGGACATTGGTGCAGTGTTTTCCCAGACTCTCAGGCGGGCCATGACGGTACTTGCCCTGCCAAGCCTACTGTCTATCTCCTTCTCGAGCGAGAGAGTGTTGCTGATGACAGACCCCAGATAAGTGAAACCGTTGACGACCTCCAGAGTGACGCCATCAATCTTTATGGACGGCGTAGTGGTAATGCCCTGTGCGCAGACCTTTGTCTTTTCCAGACTTATGGTGAAACCTCTCGGCGAATCTGTCTCCCAGTCTCTGCAAGGCCTCCTCACTATTGGTCACTAGAACTGCATCATCCACAAATAGCATCTCCCTAATGAGCACTGTCCTCACCTTGGTCATAGCACGCAGTCGGGACAGGTTAAACAGCCGTCCATCTGACCTGGTGTACAGAGAAATACAATCCACAGATGTGTCATAAGCGTAGGATAGGAGCATTGAGAGGAAAATCCTAAAGAGGGTCGGTGCGAGTACACATCCCTGCTTCACTCCACTCTTGGTGGGAAAAGGGCTTGGTGAGGTCTGTAAACAGCATAAAGAGCGGCTGATCTTGTACTCTGCATTTCTCCTGGATTTGGCAAAGCGATAAAATAATATCCGTTGTTGATCTACCTACCTACTCTAAAGCCACACTGAGATTCTGAGCACACCGTGTCCGCGAGCAGTCTCAACCTGTTTATTAGCATGCGGCCGTAAACTTTGCCTACAACGCTCAGGAACGGGATCCCTCTATAATTATTATTATTATATAATTATTGTTGTTGTAAATAGTCACAATGATGGCGTCACGCATATCTTGGGGGACTGCACCTTCCTCTCAGCAGAGGCATAGAATATAATACAATACTATAAGCTTTAATAAAACACTGCGCTAACGAAACACAATGCAGTGCAATGAAACACTATCTAACAATAAAACACTACATGTTTTAATGAAGCACTTTAATCGTTCATAAAACACTAAATGGTAGCCCCTTTCAGTAATGGCTGACTAGGATGATACTACTTGACGTGGTAAACAAACAAACAATATATACGTAGCTTGTGTTCTTGTCTTTCTCCTTGCGGCGCGATTTGTTCACTTCTCTGTGTTACAAGATGTCATGTCGTATGACAGTGTTACAAGATGTCATGTCGTATGACAGTGTTACAAGATGTCATGTCGTATGACAGTGTTACAAGAAGTCATGTCGTATGACAGTGTTACAAGATGTCATGTCGTATGACAGTGTTACAAGATATCATGTCGTATGACAGTGTTACAAGATGTCATGTCGTATGACAGTGTTACAAGATGTCATGTCGTATGACAGTGTTACAAGATGTCATGTCGTATGACAGTGTTACAAGATGTCATGTCGTATGACAGTGTTACAAGATGTCATGTCGTATGACAGTGTTACAAGATGTCATGTCGTATGACAGTGTTACAAGATGTCATGTCGTATGACAGTGTTACAAGATGTCATGTCGTATGGCAGTGTTACAAGATGTCATGTCGTATGACAGTGTTACACGATGTCATGTCGTATGACAGTGTTTCAAGATGTCATGTCGTATGACAGTGTTACAAGATGTCATGTCGTATGACAGTGTTACAAGATGTCATGTCGTATGATTGTGTTACAAGATGTCATGTCGTATGACTGTGTTACAAAAGCTTCTCTTCACCAAACGTGAAGTGGCCCTTCGGAGTATATCTCCACTTGGATTGGTCTGCAGCGTCGTCTTCACAGAATGCCATACTCATGTTCAGTGCCTTTTCTTCTTCTTCTTCTTCTTCTTCTTCTTCTTCTTCTTCTTCTTCTTCTGCGTTAGTTCTCAATCTTCCGCTACCAAGCTCTGTACAGGCATTAATATGACGCTTACACAGATCTCTGAGCCTCAACTACAGTAGGCTGATTCTTCTTTTGCCATCTGCCAACTGTCCACAGAGGATATCTTTTGGAATGCGACCATCTTTCATGCGGCAAACATGACCAAGCAATCGTAGTCGATGTCAAAGGAGAGTGTACATGAGACGGGGCGTGAGTGATCCTCTGCATTTGTCACTCTGCCCCTCCATGAAAGTGTAAGAATAGATCGCAGGCGCCGTAGGTGGAACGTGTTAAGCCTGTACTTTTGTTTGGCATAACTTGTCCAAGTCTCGCTACCATGTAGGTGTGTCCTGATGACACATGCATTGTACACCCCTTTTTAAGCATGTGGTCGGTGTCATTTGTGAGTCTTCTTTTGTACTTTATTACTAGTGATCACGCAGTGCTAGCATAATTTTTTTTTTGTTTTTTTTTTTGCGTTCGCCTCATTTCTCTATTCCCCAAGGCAGGTGTGCGTTGCACTGTGGTTTTTATTTTGCGCCTGTCGGCCCAGAGCATCCGACTTCAGCATGCATTTTATGTAAGGGTCTGCTTCCTCCTGCATATTCTAAGGGTTTGCTTCCCCGTGGTAACGGCCGGTGCTGTGATGGGGAACGAACCCAGCACCTTCTGGTTGTGAGCCGTGCCACTTAACCACTAGGCCACGCCGTCCCCTCTAACATAATTTAATAACGTTTCATTCACTCACCATTTTCCAGGAAATACACTTCTGTCGATGTAATTAATCTCTCAGTTGCATATTCCTTCGTGTTGGTTTAGCGTAACACGACGGCATTTCCAACTTCCCTGCTAGATAATTGTCTCTTAGTATTGTTTATATATTCAGACGATTTTGGAGTACCCACGTTAAATCACTTGCTTTTAAATGATGTACTTGATAGTCACGTGACGTTCATCTGATGTTCTTGTTATCGTTGTTCTTGGTGATATTTCTTTGTCATCATCATCATTTCAGTCATCTTATCTTCTTCTCTTTCTTCTTCTTCTTCTTTTTCTTCTTTTTCTTCTTTTTCTTTTTCTTCTTCTTCTTTTTCTTCTTCTTCTTCTTCTTCTTCTTCTTCCTCTTCGATTAATTGAGGCTATACGTTTAAAAGGTGATTGTGTGTTTCAGGTCTTCGCAGTCTCCCACAGTTGTTCGATCATGGTCGCTCTTCCGGGTCAGAGTGCCTCTCTTTGGTATGTATAGGTCGGGCGGCCCTGCAGGATATATTTTAGTATTTGTTTGGGTACTCCCCAATCGCATCTGGTGGTGTCTCTGAGACCCATTCTGTTGAGGTGGGTCTTGAATCTGTAATGTTCCGTTCAGAGTCTGAAGATCTTTGTCTGCACATCTCTGCCAAGTTTGTCTAAGCTGTGATGGTTTGGCTTGTATTCTTTGTGCTGGTCTTTTCATTCCGTCCTTTTGATGAGTGTCTTTGCTTTTTTTACAGCTCTCCGGCTTTTTGCTAGCTCATCTGCTTTCTCGTTTCCTAGGATTCCACAGTGGGTGGGAATCCACTGTATGACCATATCTATTTTTAGAACAACAACGCGATGTTATATTTGATTTTATGTGAAAATCTATCTTGTTTGTGGCTTGAGATGGCTTGGAGTTCGCACCTGGAGTCTGTCTTGTTTGTGGCTTGAGATGGCTTGGAGTTCGCACCTGGAGTCTGTCAGAATGACAGTTATCCTTGCAGTTGTGTTTCAGCTGATAAGTATCTGAATTACTGCATGTATAGCTGTTGGTTCAGCTCCGACATTGGTACAGGCTTCTCCTGCTGGTATGGAATAGTTTTCTATGTCATTGTCTTATTAACTCGAATACCAACATTAGCATACATGAGTCATTAGTACAAACAAGATGGTGGACTATGGTGGTGCAAGTGATGAGAAGAATAGGACACAAGTCACATTCCAAACATGTTCTAAAAGGCGACTTAAGAGGGTTTGGACTGACAACTTCATCATGTAAAATAAAAATTTTGTCATTAAGTGTGTTCGGTTACAGGCTTCCTGTGAGGGGCCAGCTGCAGCTGACATCTATACTTCACATTGAAGTCAAACATTGAGTGATTGCAATTGCTTGAAGATGGGCTTCCTTTAAAAGGGATCAGCTGCAGTGGCAACCTCTGCTTCACATTAAAGCGATAATGTAAAGGTTGTCACAAAGTTATGTCGTTTAGCGTGTACGTCTGAGTTAGTGAGATTACACAAGTGTCATCATTGACACGCTGATGATAAAATCCAGCTATGTCATCATGTGTAGGTGTAATGTTTACACTTTTTACATTCAGTGTACATAATTGTCAATAATCTGGCAGGTGTGCATGTCCCACAGCCTGCTGTGTTTTTCTCGTGTTTTGCACTTCCTAGTTTCTGAAAAAGTCTGTGTGACAAGAACAGATGGGAATAAGGATAAGTGCAAAGAGTTGAATATAATTGTAAAAAAGTCCTGGAACATCGATGCTTCTCCTTCCGTTCTCACCCGTCTCGATTGGTTGAACCATGACCTACTCTAAACTTCAGATGGCCATGGCTGAACCCAGATACCAGTCAATGGTCATTTGACACAGGACTACATTTTTGATGTTCAAATCTATTTTCAGAAACATCTCAGTTCGTGTCATCAGCTTTCATTTTAAATGACCTTTTTTTTTATATTGCCACGATTTACAAATGAAAACCAACATCACTTCACTCCGGCTCGAGATACTTTCAGCATGTGTCGCAGAATGTTCATGCTGTTGGTTGTGCACACTCCTATATCAGTCCTGTCATGTACCCCTACGTGAAGTTTTAGTGTGTCACCTTTATTTATATGAAATGTTACCACTGTTGGGGCTTTTCAAAACTATCATCAACTCTTTCATTGCCGTGGACCCCAGCATGACCACAACAGTAAACCCACAAATCCCCCGAACACTTTGGATCATCACGCACGCTGCCCACTCATGACGTACCTGTTTATTTAAGACGTTCTGACGTTTAAGACGCATTGTTGTTGTTTGTTCATCGTTTCTGACGAGGACCACATTGTCATCTGCCAATACTGGAGTGGGTTCGTAGGTTGCTGATCCAACTAATCCGAGCCAGAAAGCGTTTATCAGACTGAGGGCAGATAAACACTGTCTGACCATCAGACGGAGGCAACTCGTCTCTTGTCTTTCGTGTCGTTCGTCTCCGTGCAGCTTCCTTGATTCTTGTCTGCTCTACATGTGTTGGGCCAGAAGAAATTTAACTACGCCAGGCAGAGCGATCACCGTCAGCAATGTTCTCCCAATTATAAGGGTCAATGTCGCAGTTCTTCAGTGACACTTTCAGAGTTGTAACGTTTTGTTTGGCCTCCGCGAGCTTGCTTGCCTGGCTCAAGCTCGCCATAGAATATTTTCTTTGGAAGTCGCTCATCTGACATGTGGACAACACGACCAGTTCATCTAACACTGTCAGTGGCAACTGTAAAATTCTCAAGCAATTTCAGAGCGGAGGCAGAGGCACTGAAGGCTGCAGTAAAAGCAATGCTGACAGGCGAAAGCAATGAAAGCCAGATAGTCCTGTTTACAGATGCCCTGGCCGTGATTACAGCACTAAAAAGCCAGAAAAATACTGAACTTAATGATTTAAGAGCAGTACTCTGTCAACTATGCCAGCAGTCCGCACCAAAAAGAGTAGTGGTACAGTGGGTTCCATCCCACTGTAACATCCAAGGCAACGAGGAGGCAGACAGACTGGCAAAAGAAGGTGCAAGACTACCACAACCAGATTCTAGTGTGACCTACGAAGAGTCCAAAGAGTTTATTAGGACCAGATTCATGGCCAAATGGGAAACAGAACATACTGGCTACACAAAAAACGATGCCTACTACCAGTTGAACAGAAGAGAGCAGGTCGTGGTCTTCAGACTCAGCACAGGCTACAACAGACTGAGGTACCATCTATTCAATAAACTGAAGATAGGTGGCACTGACGAATGCACCTGTGGTACAGGGAAAACGTCCGCTGAACATCTGCTGCAAAATTGCCCGACATACAAGGACCAGAGAAAGCACATATGGCCATCACTAGTGTTGCCACTATGGCAGTGTCGACAACCTCAGGATGACAGCTGCTTTCTTCGAACAAATTCAAGTTGACGTCTGACAGCGTACGAAGAAGAAGAAGAAGTATAGATGATTGTCATGCCAGCCCGCGAATGAACTTCTACATCTGTAATCCTATCTTGGTTTTTTATGTTTAGCAGTTTCCTTAGGCAGTCCAGATGAAGATGGTCAAGCTTCTTCGCATGCCGACTGTACACAATCCACGTTTCACAGTCGTACAGAAGAGTCGGTAGAACGACTGCCGCATAAACCTTCAATTTGGTTACAATCTTAATTCCTCTCCGGTCCCAAACTGAAGATCTTAGTTTTCCAAATGCTATACATGCTTTAGCAATTCTCGAGTTTACTTCCTAATCAATATGGACTGCTCTGAAGAGTGTGCTGTCAAGGTATACAAAGCGTTCTACCGACTTTCTGACCATTGATAGGGATAGACGGCTCACTGTACTCAGTTCTTGGGGCTGCTTGGTAAAGCATTTCAGTCTTGCTGGTAGAGATTGTCAGACCAAAGTTACCGCAAGCCGCTGCAAACATGTCAACAGTACATTGCATCTCAGTCTTTGAATGGGCGTTGGGAGCACTGTCATCAGCAAAGAGAAGTTCATAAATGGACTCAATTAATTCTCTGGTCTTTGCCCCTAGTCTCCTTAGATTGAATAACTCACTGTCTAAGCGATAACGGATTTTGGCTCCAGCATCACTGCCATTGAATGCATCCACCAATATGGCAAACATCATGCTGAAAAGGGTAGGGGCAAGGATGCATCCTTCCTTCACTCCCTTTGTAACACCAAATGGCTGAGAGTATTTGTCATGACACAGGTTGTATCTATCTAGGTCGCTTTGTTCTCTGACTTCTGTAAAAACTTGTCAATGGTTTTCGACAACTGTCTATATCAGATTTCTATGTTATCTTCTCGACTCGGCTGCGTTGTCTCGCCTTCGTGTATCTGTCAGTCCAGCCAGTCGATCTTTGTTGGTTGTTCTACTTCTGACTTCCGACTCTCTCTCTCTCTCTCTCTCTCTGTCCGTCTCTCTCTCTCACTCTCTCTGTCCGTCTCTCTCTCTGTCTGTCCGTCTCTCTCTCTCTCACTCTCTCTCTCTGTCCGTCGTTCTCTCTATCTCTCTCTCTCTCTCTCTCTCTCTGTCCGTCTCTCTCTCACTCTCTCTCTCTGTCCGTCTTTCTCTCTCTCTCTCTCTCTCTCTCACTCTCTCTCTCTGTCCGTCTTCTCTCTCTCTCTCTCTCTCTCTCTCTCTCTCTCTCTGAATCTGATCATTCGTCTTGTCCTGTTTTGTTTCCTATGTTTTACACTCTTCTGTTATCTCCTTCGTGTCTATCCTCACTTTCAGGCACGCCTCCTTATTTTAGCGACTAACTCTCCGATCTCCTTGCTCTGTGGTTTGTACGTCTCTGTCATCTAACTGTCTGATTGACATTTCCTGTGGGGTCTGTGCCATTCTTGCAGCTCGTAACATTCACCTAATTAGGATAATTTTTGTCCGGAGACCTCAAAATATGAGTCAACCTCACATTATTTTCCATCTGACTGTATAGCCAATCCCGGCATGTCTGATCTCGCCCATAAACTCACAGGTCCGCTAATCTTGTTAGTTTACCTCATTTTGAGTAAACTAACACTGTGGATTTCCCATTTCTGGAACACATGCGATTGGTTGGAACAAGAGTCTGATTTTCTGGTCCATTTACGACAGGCTGCAAAAATCTAACGTTCAAATGTCTGCATTTCACTATGGCCGTTGGCGCCTCCTGGTCTGGTAAATAATTCTATAAGTGGACATTTGGTCAAGTATGTCCCATTTGCGCAGATGAGCAACCGTTCTATTAGACGGTACTAACAAGAAACAACAACAACTCTCTCCTACATGTTGGAGATTCTTAAATTGCGGCTTGATTCTCAAATTATAATGACAGAAAGCCCTATTTTATCAATTGGGACCCAATGACTCTGCACCATATCTCCCACACTTCAGGACAATACGAGTTTTCTTTTCCCCGTAAAAATGTGTAATTAACATGTCCTTTTTTTCACATGATATGATCGTGCCACCGTCCTAGATTCGATTATTCTACTAACTCAGGAGTTGTGTACATTCTACTTCAGCTCTGCCATAACTTTTTTCACTAGAAATCATTAATAAACTGTAAAAATCCTCACACATTATTCTTCAACGTCCTGTGACTGCGTGTATGGTTGACTGATAATGTCTCTCCCTTTGACCATATCCTCTGCTTGGTCAGTCCTGAGACTGGTTGTATAAGGTTGTCTGAGTATGTCTCTTCATTTGACCCCATCCTCTAGTTATTCAGTGCTGAGACTGGTTGTAAGTTTGTCTGAGTATGTCTCTTCATTTGACCCTATCCTCTAGTTATTCAGGGCTGAGACTGGTTGTAAGTTTGTCTGAGAATATCTCTCCACTTGATCCTAACTTCTGCAGTTCTCTTCATTTCAACATAGGTTTTGTACTTTAACGTATCTACATGCCAAAGATGTAAAGGTGAGTTCTATTCATCCTCTTTCTCTTTACCACGAATGTTGCCCTCTAGAAGACTTTCATGTCTCATATTTTGTTCCAGCCAACCCATCGTCGTTGTTTGCATCATTTGTAATATTTGTCTTTGTGCGCCTACCTCAGTGAGAACATCGGATCTTCTTTCTGTTCAACTCACTCTTTCCATTCGACGGTAGCACCACATTTCAAAGGCTTCCAAGTTTTTTTCATCCTTCTCTACTGTAGTCCATGTTTCAGTCCCATACTGTGCAATGGTCAAATATGAGTGACAATTATTATTTTCCTAAGTTCTATCCTAAAGATTCTTTAGGTTAGCTGGGTTAACAATTTCTGTTTTCTCTGAAGCCATTTTATGCCAATGCAATCCTTGTCTTGATTTATGTCACATGACGGGCATCTTCTGTTTTTAGTTAGCCCTAAATATGTGAACTTCTGTACTTGTTCAATTATGTATCCATTTATGATTTATTCTATTGCTTATGTTATTTTATTATAACGAAAGTCTTTGCCTGTGATGTTTTTATTTCCATGCCAAATTCATTAGATGTGTTGTTAGTTGTGTCAAGCAGCATTTGCAATGTTGTTACTGATCCTCCCATTATGGAATTGATCATCGGCAAATGTGATGCTATTATCTTTCAAAATAATGAATTTGACACCCTCGATTATAACTCGGAACACCATTTGATATCATCATCTCAGAATATGTGTTATAGATACTCATTGAAAGCAAGCAACCTGCCCCTTTGAAACTGTGAGTCCTTTTTTGATTGAAATAATCGCCTCTTGATTGTCATCCAGATTCTGGATACATCTAATGAGTGGTCTCTTCATAGCTATTTGTTGCAGCATCTGAAAATGTTTGCTCCATGAAACTAGATTAAAGACTTTCTCGTAGTCAAGCAGATAAATAGTGGTCGCCCTGGATCTACCATCCTTTCTGAGAGAAGCCGTATTATCAGATGGCTTCACGTAGTATCTCTGACGTTGCGAACTCCAACTTGTTTTATTTCAGCACCACATATATCTTTTCATTGATTCTTTCTTAATATCTTCACAAGAATTTTAGATGCATGTGCTATTTAGCTTACCGTTCGGAATTCCGCAATGTACTACATTTGATTTTTATTCTCTCTTATTTTCTTTTGGGAAAGGAATTATGATTGAAGTTGTGATCTTTTAGCTATATTCCATTGTTGCAAATGCATCAACACGCCTTAAAAGTAGATTTGTAATATATATAAGCGAGTCCTGTTCAAATGAAACTGGACCAAACTGCACCAAGTGAACATACGTACGATGCGCACGATGACGTCACTTCTGGTCTAAACAGCATATACCAACCGTCAAGTTTGCAAAATTGCATTATCCTCCGACTCATAGTTTCCTCAGCAAAATATGAAAATATGGCGGGTATGATATGGAATCCGCCCAGAGTTGATCAGCGAGCAGTGATTCGGTTCTAACAGTTGAAGGATGTCGACCAGCTGACATTCATCGCAGAATGCAGGCGGTGTATGGTGACAAAAGTGGATCGAAGACAACAGTGAAAAACTGGACATTGATGCTTAAAGAAGGACGCGTATTAACGAAAGATCTTCCGAGACCAGGTCAGACGCATATTGTTGCATCAGAAGATGTCATCGCCAAAATTGATGCATCAATTCAGGTAGACCGTCGCCGGAACTTACGTTCGCTAGCAGATGAGTTTGCTGTGTCTCTAGGTACAGTTGAAATGGTGGTTAGCAAGAAACTGAAGTAACGGAAGGTGTGTTTCCAACGCTGACCAACGACCATAAGGAACAACGCATGGGATGGAGTTTGAACCACTTGCTGCGATACGAAGATAAGGGTGATTCGTTTCTTTTGCGCATTGTGGCAGGTGATGAACCGTGGTGCCACCACTTTGAACCGAAAAGCAAAAGCAAACCTGCCAGCATGCATTGGTAACATCACGGATCACCGAACAAACAAATATTCAAGTCACACATTTCCGCTGGTAAGGTTATGCTGACGGCGGTTTTTGGCCATGATGGACTTTTGTTGACAGACTTTAAAGAACCTGTCGTGAACATCAACGCCATCCGCTACAATAACACACTAAATAATCTGCATACAGCAATCAAGAATAAACGACCCGGCATGCTTTCGCGTGATGTGATTCTGTTGCACGACAATGCGTGTCCACATGTCGCGAACATTGTTCAGAAAGCGTTAGCACAGAAAAGGTGGGAAGTACTGCCATACCCATCCTATAGCCTCCATATGTCCCCTTGTGACTTACATTTGTTCGGACCCGTATCAAAATTTCTGAAGGGACAACGATTCGATTCCGATACAGACGTCATGTTCTCGGTTATCAAATGGTACAAAGAGCAAGGAAAGTCATTTTTTTCCTACCCAAGCAGTGGAATGCATCTATGTGGCATGTTTGCTTCATAACAATTGCTATATTTAATTCTATCACACTAGAGGATGTAACTTTCATATGTTTGTAATAAAGCCACTGGGTCCGGTTTCATTTGAAGACTCCTCGTGTACATATATAAATATATATATATATTCACACACACTCCCGCCCCCCCCCCCTTTCCACACAGACACATAGACACACATTGTCTCTTATTTCACAACATAATTTTTAACCAACAATGAAACACTTTCACATCGCTTAATGTGGGGACGGCGTGGGCTAGAGGTTACGTGACAATGCTCACAATCCGAAGGTGCTGGGATCGATCCCCATCCCAGCACCGGTCGTTACCCCGGAGAAGCAAACCCTTAGAAAATGCAGGAATAAGCATCCCCTTACATAAAATGCATGCTGAAGTCGGATGCACTGGGCCGATTGGCGCAAAAATAAAAACCAGAGTGCAACACACACCGCCTTGGGGAATAGAGAAATAAGGCGAACGCAAAAACCCAACAAAAAAAACAACAAAAAAAACATCGCTTAATCAGTCCACTAGTGTCTGCAGCATAACAGTCTTTGGTCTGCTGTCTCAGCCACATTTGCATTTCACGTTCCTGTGCGCCGTATTCGTAACGTTTCCCGCCAATGTGGGTTGTTAGTGCATCAAGTAGCCACCCGCATATCATTTAAAGTGTCGGCATGGCTGTGGCTTTTATGAATGTCCTATTTTGAGTGTCGGATCAGCAGAAGCCGTCATTGAAAAACTAAGCTACATATTTATATGATCTGTGTCGTGCCCATCTTGCTGTGCGTTTTCGAAACTTGGACTTATCTGTTTGGCGATCGTATTTCGTTTTTAGACCACGTTTTGAATAATGCAGTTCGGAACACCGTTACTAAGCTTTATATCGAAAAACTACCCAAGCATGGACTGGACCCATGCATACACCTACGGTTCTGTAACAAACACTACACAGAACGGAGGGGCAGGAGCATTCCTGAACCTACCAAATGGCAGAAAAATAACACTGTCATTCGCTACTGGTAAGTACACAAGCAATTTCAGATCGGAGGCAGAGGCACTGAGGGCGGCAGTGGAAGAAATGGTGACACATAAAGAAAATAAAAGCCATATAGTCCTGCTTACAGATGCTCTGGCCGTAGTCACAGCGCTAAAAAGCCAGAAAAACACTGAGCTAAATGACTTAAGAGCAGCACTCTGCAAACTGTGCCAGCAGTCCGCACCAAAAAGGGTAGTGATACAGTGGGTCCCATCACACTGCAACATCCAAGGCAACGAGGAGGCAGACAGACTGGCAAAAGAAGGTGCAAGACTACCACAAACAGATACTAGTATGACGTACGATGAGTCAAAACGGCTTATCAAAGCCAGATACATGACCAAATGGGAAACCGAACATACTGGTTACACCAAAAACGATGCCTATTACCAGTTGAACAGAAGAGAGCAGGTCGTTGTCTTCAGACTTCGCACTGGCCACAATAGACTGAGGTACCACCTATTCAACAAATTGAAGATAGGTGGTACCGACGAATGCCCGTGCGGTACCGGTAAAATGACCGCTGAACATCTGCTGCAGAACTGCCCGACATACGAGGATCAGAGAGAGCAGATGTGACCATCACCAGTGGAACTGCAAGACAAGCTCTATGGCAGTGGGGACAGCCTCAGGATGACCACCGCTTTTTTCGAAAAAATAATGGTTACTGTCTGACTGCGTTCGAAGAAGAAGAAGAAGGAACACCGTTAAGAGAGAGAGGTCGCCCAATATATAAACCTATTCACTATGATAAAAAGGAAGCAAGCTCACATGGTATGGGCATGTTGCAAGATCATCTGGCTTGACCAAGACCAAGACGTTCCTGCAAAGTACTGTGCCTGAGAAGGGTAAAATATATCCTTGCACAAAACCGACATTGGTGCCCCAATGACCTTTCTGGTTACGGGACTGATGATGATGAAGAATGGAATATATGGTGCCAGGAGAGAGAGGCAGAGGCAGACCAAGAAGGCGATGGTACCAAGATGTCAAGAAATGATTGTGCATGAATCTGGAGCAGGTTGGAGATTTGATAAGAGATCGAGTTTCTTTCAGGTTGGCTGCCATGCGAGCGACGGTCTGTAAGGGACATATATGATGAGACGATTGATATATATATTTGTGAGTGTATGAAAGTAGTTATAAATGAGCAGGGAAATGTGATGCGTGAAAAAGTATTTCTATTGGAGGGCTGATCTGCAGTATCAGAGTGTTTAGAAGAAATAACATAGTGGAGATGGAGATATAATATAGTGGAGATGGAGATATAATATAGTGGAGATGGAGATATAATATAGTGGAGATGGAGATATAATATAGTGGAGATGGAGATATAATATAGTGGAGATGGAGACAATGGGGAGGATGCAAGTACTAAGAGATCGCAGTTACACAAAGGTCCTAACACAGGCAGAACAGTTTATGTGCATGCCGAGCCATCCAACGAAAGACATTTTCTAAATTTTAGCAATGAGAATACTGAAAAGATGTAGTTGTATACACCAGGCCAAACGACTTCACATGCAAATTATAGATCTACCCTATATATTGATAGCCCCCTAAAGTCTGTGTCAGAACAAACCCCTTGGAGAGAGGAGCATGGATTATCAGTATGCGTTCAATCAAAAGTGAAAGGAATATTAGACAAGGATGAACAGAACAGTAGGGTAGTGACTCTCAAAGTCCTTGATGTCAGAGTCAGATGCCAGAGTCAGAGTATACACAGGTTGGTCAGCACAGAATGCAGTAAAGAATGGAGGAACGCATAGAAGATCCAAACATCAACAGGGATACAGTCAGACCAACCGGGAGATTCTGTCAAACATATGATGCAGAACTTCAGGCAATCAAGGTGGCAACTGAGAAACTGTTCAACACCAATGTCAGTCTACAACCTGTAGTATTTCTGACAGATGCACAATCTGCACTCCAAGCACTGATGTCCAGGAAACTACCAGGTCCACAGGATCTACTGTCTGAACTGAGCAACCAGCGCAAGATTGTCATACAGTGGATACCTTCTCATTGTGGAGTACCAGGAATCGAGAGAACAGACCAACTGGTAATGGAAGGTGCTACAGACGAGCAACCAGATGTACCAGTTATATACCAACAGAAGATAAAGATAATCAAATCAATCAGAAAGCCACAAACAGAAGATAAAGATAATCAAATCAATCAGAAAGCCACCAACAGAAGATAAAGATAATCAAATCAATCAGAAAGCCACCAACAGTAACACAAGACGATCACCATAAGCTGAACAGACAAGAGCAAACTGTTGTGGTGCGCCTTAGAACAGGACACAACCGACTCCGCAGCTATATGTACACAAAATTGAATATTGGCAACTCAGCCATGTGTACATGCGGACAGGCGCCCCAGACAGCAGAGCACATACTACAGAGCTGCCCCGAATATGATATACAGAGAAAATGCCACTGGTCCATAGAAACAACACTGGAAGAGAAACGTTATGGACATATGTGAACTACAAAAGACAGTGAAGTTTATACAAGCGACAACATTGCAGATATAAACATATTTTCAGCGAACGAAAGACGATACAAGTTTACGCACCTACAGCTGCCGCACACGCTCCCGGGAACAGATTGCGACTCTGATCCCTATCTTTTAGTAGCAGATTACAAAACAAGACTGAAGAAAATCGTCAGAGGCGATAGACCTGTCCGCTTCAATATGAGTGCAATACCAATCGAATACAGCATTGAAGTACGAGACAAATTCGAGGTAATGATGGCGACACACAAGACTATGTCAGCCCGTGAACTGGCAACACTTATGACAAATGTCTTTCTTGATGCAGCACGGGATATGATCCCTAGGAAAATATATAAGAAGCAGAACTATTTCACAGAAGGTACGCTACAACGTATACAAGAAAGAAGAAATCTAAGACGAACAGGCGAGGAACGCAAAATAGCAATGAATTCAGAGATTAACACTAGAGAAATCATAAGAAAGATACGAAAGAACAAGAAACAATTCATTAGAAACACTTGCAGCAAAATAGAAGAACAACATTGGAAAGAAAGAGAAATGTTCAAAGTAATCAGAAAACTAACGAGAGAATTCAAACCATTACTACAGGCAATCAGTGACAAGAATAGTGATTTCATGACTGCAAACAAAGTTATGCTAGAAATATGGAAGGAATACTGTAGCGAGATGCACAACGACACCACAAAAACATGAAGACCTGATAACCAATGATAAAGAGAGATCCAGAACCGCTAATACAGGCAGGAGGAGACGACATAACAGCAGAACTAATACAGGCAAAAGAAGCTGACGACATAACAGAAGGACTAATACAGGCAGGAGAAGACGACATAACAACAGAACTAATACAGACAGGAGGAGACGACATAACAGCAGAACTAATACAGGCAGGAGGAGACGACATAACAGCAGAATTAATACAGACAGGAGGAGACGACATAACACCAGAACTAATACAGACAGGATAAGACGACATAACACCAGAACTAATACAGGCAGGAGAAGACGATATAACAGCAGAACTAATACAGGCAGGATAAGACGACATAACAGCAGAACTAATACAGGCAGGAGGAGACGACATAACAGTAGAACTAATACAGGCAGGAGAAGACGACATAACAGCAAACCTAATACAGGCAGGAGAAGACGCATGCATGCACATATACCACGCATTGTGCAAACAGATTTGGTTACAGCTCAGAATGGCCCACATAATGGTGGAGCTCAGTCTATATTACCATACCAAAGAAACGGATCCTAAAATTGTGCACTTACTACCGTACTAATGTCCTGATAAGCCATGCCAGCAAGATATTATTACGTATTATCATGAAAATGCTAGAAAAGAAAGTAGAATATAAAATACATGACACATAGGCAAGTTTCAAACAAGGCAGATGCACAAAATATCACATCTTCAATTTGAGAATCATCTTTGAAAAATGCAGAGAATACAATACTGATATTTATTATGCTCTATTTATTACACGACCAAAAATCACACACTGCACAATCCTATAGAACACATGCCTACCAGAATAATTATAGACTGCCGAAATGTGGTTTTAGACGACAGTCTCTCTGGCACGGTTTCAACAAGGGAGATCAATAACGGATAAAATATCAACACACTGAGGATTATCATAAATCTATAAAATCGTCCACAAGAACCACTATTTATGAACTGCATAAAATTAGAAAAGGCTTTTGATAATGAAGGCGACAAGCGATCTGTAACAAACAGAGACATTTAATACTATCTGTATGTCTCTGTCTGTCAGCCTGACTGCCTGCATGCTTGCATCCGTATGTATGTTTACGTGTAAGTGTGTGTGTGAGTGTGGGTGTGTGTGTATATATATATATATATATATATATATATATATATATATATATATATATATACATATATATATATGTATATATATAAAGACACGTACACACATATACGCATATATTAAAATATTCAAACCACATACATATGCACACACACACACACAAACCCACACACACACATACGCACACACACACGCGGATAGATAGATAGATAGATAGATAGATAGATAGATAGATAGATAGATAGATAGATAGATAGATAGATAGAGAGAGAGAGGGAGAGAAAGAAAGATAGATAGATAGATAGATAGATAGATAGATAGATAGATAGATAGATAGATAGATAGATAGATAGATAGAGAGAGAGAGAGAGAGAGAGAGAGAGAGGGAGAGAGAGAGAGAGAAAGACTCGCAAAACATTAAGTAGAACGTCTTTGATGAAGCTGCTGGCATAATACAAAGTAATGCACGCAAGTGAACTGTCAAAACTATTTACAGTTCAAGCTGGGCTTAGATTACTTTTAGATGATTTCATTGGTTAGGTTTGTTCCCGATACACTCCTTCTGTCGGACCAATGCCTCATTTGCTATCACGAAGTCAACATTGCGCAATAATGACGTCACTTAGTAACTTTGACACGAGAGATAGCAATTAAGTGGAAATAATTGTTGAGAAAACTTGACATAAGAGATAAAATGGACGTCCTAGTTTCATAGATTTAACATGAAAGATAGCAGTGAAAAGGAAATGAGACTTGGACAGACTTGACATGCGGGATAGCAATAAAGTTTGTCCTAGTTTGGCAGACTTGACATGAGGGATAGCAATAAAGTTTGTCCTAGTTTGGCAGACTTGACATAAGGGATAGCAATAAAGTATGTCCTAGTTTGGTAGACTTGACATGAGGGATAGCAATAAAGTTTGTCCTAGTTTGGCAGACTTGACATAAGGGATAGCAATAAAGTATGTCCTAGTTTGGTAGACTTGACATGAGGGATAGCAATAAAGTTTGTCCTAGTTTGGCAGACTTGACATAAGGGATAGCAATAAAGTTTGTCCTAGTTTGGCAGACTTGACATGAGGGATAGCAATAAAGTTTGTCCTAGTTTGGCAGACTTGACATGAGGGATAGCAATAAAGTTTGTCCTAGTTTGGCAGACTTGACATGCGGGATAGCAATAAAGTTTGTCCTAGTTTGGCAGACTTGACATGAGGGATAGCAATAAAGTTTGTCCTAGTTTGGCAGACTTGACATGCGGGATAGCAATAAAGTTTGTCCTAGTTTGGCAGACTTGACATGAGGGATAGCAATAAAGTTTGTCCTAGTTTGGCAGACTTGACATGCGGGATAGCAATAAAGTTTGTCCTAGTTTGGCAGACTTGACATGAGGGATAGCAATAAAGTTTGTCCTAGTTTGGCAGACTTGACATGAGGGATAGCAATAAAGTTTGTCCTAGTTTGGCAGACTTGACATGCGGGATAGCAATAAAGTTTGTCCTAGTTTGGCAGACTTGACATGAGGGATAGCAATAAAGTATGTCCTAGTTTGGTAGACTTGACATGCGGGATAGCAATAAAGTTTGTCCTAGTTTGGCAGACTTGACATAAGGGATAGCAATAAAGTTTGTCCTAGTTTGGCAGACTTGACATGCGGGATAGCAATAAAGTTTGTCCTAGTTTGGCAGACTTGACATAAGGGATAGCAATAAAGTATGTCCTAGTTTGGCAGACCTGACATGAGGGATAGCAATAAAGTATGTCCTAGTTTGGCAGACCTGACATGAGGGATAGCAATAAAGTTTGTCCTAGTTTGGCAGACTTGACATGCGGGATAGCAATAAAGTTTGTCCTAGTTTGGCAGATTTGACATAAGGGATAGCAATAAAGTATGTCCTAGTTTGGCAGACTTGACATGAGGGATAGCAATAAAGTTTGTCCTAGTTTAGCAGACTTGACATAAGGGATAGCAATAAAGTATGTCCTAGTTTGGCAGACCTGACATGAGGGATAGCAATAAAGTATGTCCTAGTTTGGCAGACCTGACATGAGGGATAGCAATAAAGTATGTCCTAGTTTGGCAGACCTGACATGAGGGATAGCAATAAAGTATGTCCTAGTTTGGCAGACTTGACATAAGGGATAGCAATAAAGTATGTCCTAGTTTGGCAGACCTGACATGAGGGATAGCAATAAAGTATGTCCTAGTTTGGCAGACCTGACATGAAGGATAGCAATAAAGTATGTCCTAGTTTGGCAGACCTGACATGAGGGATAGCAATAAAGTATGTCCTAGTTTGGCAGACTTGACATGAGGGATAGCAATAAAGTATGTCCTAGTTTGGCAGACTTGACATGAGGGATAGCAATAAAGTATGTCCTAGTTTGGCAGACTTAACATAAGGGATAGCAATAAAGTATGTCCTAGTTTGGCAGACTTGACATGAGGGATAGCAATAAAGTATGTCCAAGTTTGGCAGACTTGACATGAGGAATAGCAATAAAGTATGTCCTAGTTTGGCAGACCTGACATGAGGGAAAGCAATAAAGTATGTTCTAGTTTGACAGACTTGACATGAGCGATATTGTAACCCAGTTAGATCTTACTTCTCGTTACCCCGGTCACTAGGACCAATTAATAAAAAGAAACATTGAAAACGGATTCTTTCATAAAAAAACATTGTGAATAATTTATTGTTAGATAGCCATACGCATAATTTATAATCAAATCTAACTATTACTAAATTTTCTTATTGGAGACTTTAAGTAACTCAGTTTCTGTTTCTAAGAATAAACGTCACTGCACTCCGGACATACACATAGGTGCTCAAGTCAAATGGTGCAGAGTCTGGATGCGTAGTGTCCATGCAACTCGCTTGTTGTACACTCTCCTGCTCTGTCCTCACTGCGCTCGAACCTCGTTTTATGTCGAAATTTTGTGGTCTGTGGATTACTGATTCATATATTTTGGTGTCCTCATCCAACAGACGGTCGTTGAGTGATTTCAAAGTGTCATTCCTATCCATCACAAACGTGCCCATGATGAGAGCTTGTGAAACCATGATGTCAGTTTTTTCGTTGCTCTGAACCACAGCATGACAAGAACCGTTAATCCATGTCAACCCCTAAAGGCGGAAACCTCAACAGCTGATATCCACTCGTACCTCAGTCATCCCTTCTACACCTTCTGAAGTACGGCCTGCACGTCAGTCATGATGAATACCATTGTTAAAGGGGTCTCAGATAGCCATCTTAACGCCGAGGTCATTGCTTAAATCTCCATTGTCAAACTGGAGGTTACTGGCGTGTATGCCCCACTCCACTCAGCAAAGACCTGTCCTCTCTGTCTGAGAAGACAAAGAATGACGTAGCACCGATTCTATATTTAAGTAATAAACTTAATGATACCTCGGATGTAAACCCAGATCGTTTCTACGTTTTTTTGTCCCTATTTTCCCTAGCAACAGCAACTAATAAACTAAAAGAACATCTTGAGACTTGTTGTACTTGTCGCTGATTGTGTGACTGGCCCCTGACAGACTGCAGCTACAGTCCCTCTAGACTCCAATACGGAACCAAAGATATCTCACAAGTGTTTTAGGATGTGCTCCCTGGTGTTTGTGGTACATCTTGGGATAATCCTGCTGCAGAGTTATCTCTCACTGGTGAGACGTGTTTCATTACTGTCATTTTCAGCAGGCGATGACAAATGCTTATGGAATCAACAGTCGGCGTTCCTGTCTGTTCTCTCTCTATCCCACAATAGGTTCAGTTTCATTTCCAGTAGGTCAGAGCAATGCCTATGGAATCCACAGTTACACCTCACGTCCCGGACTCGCTCTTTCGCTAGGGTCAATCAACTATCCGTTTCAACAGGTAATGTGGGCAATGCCTATGCAAATCACAATCGGACCTCCCAGCCAGCTCTTCTAGAATAACTTGTGTTTCAGCCTTTACCGTCTTCCCGTACTCCTCTTCAAGCCCCGCCTGTCCAACGGGACCGCCAGTCATGTGGTACTTATATCGCCAAAACGTTGACCAGTTCGTATCGGTTAGACTTCTACTGCCTGTCAATATGTCAAGTTCCCCATTTCTGGAGCCCCTACCAACATTTCCTGGGCAGTTTTACTCTTACCAATCTTAATGTGTTACCTAGACACTACAGCACGAGTAGTTCTAAACCCCTACCAATTTTCTTGTGACAACCAGGCACTACAGTATTGGTGGTTATGGTAAGTCTCCTATGATCGCTCTGAATCATAAGCGCTAAACTATGGATAATAACTTCTTGATAATAGGGAACATACATTCTGAGGTCTAGCTTTCCCATGGTCCGATTTTCAGGCAATGAAAACAAATACCGTCTTTTTTCAAATTGACCGATATCCCTAACCTCTGTCTGAACTCTTCGATGTAATTCTTTTCTTATCTACTTGCTTAAGTTACCGTTAGCCTTCCGTGGCAGAGTAATAAGTTATATCTCCCATGCTTCATACCTATTTCCCAAACAAACACTTTATAATACACTTGCTGTTACTTAATTAATGACTGTCCCTCTAATAATGTTTACATCTACAGATGTGCTATACCAGGGCTTGATAACGACACATATAAAAGTCAAGGCAAGTGGCATGACATACTGATTAGCACGCATGTGCCATGGTCTAGTGCCAAAAACGCGTACTCTGAATGCTACCTGTACGAGTGGGAAGCAAGTTCAGATCTTGTGATTAGCAACAGATCGGTGTCTTGCCAGAAGTGGGTTTATAACAAAGATCCATTTGAGTCCACGTTTGTGACAGAGGTAGCCATTTTAGCTATGGTTATATGGGTTGTTGTTGTTAGGTGTAGTTTTTGTTGTAATGTTTTATGCGCTGACCTAATTTTATTCTCATTACATGTTATTGGTTTACCAAGTATATTTATTGTTTGTCACTTATTGTATTGATTGTAATTCCATTTTATATTTTAGTGTCTTTTATACATTATTTTCAAATACGAATATTTTATATTTTTGTTATCTTTTGAATTAATTATACCTTATTTTCATAACATATTATTCTCGAATATTATTTGCATTATTTTATGATGTTTTTATAATATGTACTATCATTGTGTTGTTGTTGATACATTATTGTTGATGTGATGATAATACTGATGTGTGTGTTTTGTTGTCCGTGAATCTGCAATATTATTGTTCGTGATCGTCGTTGATGACTTGTAAATGGAATTGTAAAAAGAACCGTTCTATTCCTAAGAACAGAGTTGACTGCTATCCGTAGGTGCTAAGTCTATCTCAGTACTTGTTGAGGGATGCGGATAATGATGGTTCTTGCAACCCCGCTGGCTGTATATACTTCTGCTTCGCTCTCTCTTGCGATTCAGCACACACGAACCTCGTTTATTTCAAGATTGTGCAAAATATGAATTGCAGATTCATTTATTGCCGTGTCGTCATACTACATACGGTCGTTTATAGACTGAACAATGTCTCCACTATTTAGCAGTGAAGAGGAGACTAACGTCTGGTCAGGCAAAACAAACTGATTATATATGTTTGTCAGGGTCAGGGAAAATATACGGAAGAAGACTCCCACGTCACTTCCACGCAGTTCTCCATGTAAACAGGCCGTCGTATAGCATGCTGGTTAACGAAGTGTGGGAACAATGTGATCACCGTCATAGTGAGCGACACGAAAATGAAGACAAGCATAACACAACCACTTGGAAGACCCCAGCCAATAACAGTACGCACTGGATGTTAGGAAGGCTACTGCAACCCGCAACTTAACGCCCTTTTAAGGGCGTACAAAAGAGTAAAGTTTCTCATTGTGGGCATCCAACAACAACATTCATAACTAGAGTACCCATAATTACTGTTTGTGAAGCCAGAATGTCCGCTCTTACGTTGTTCAGCATAGCCAGGACAGTTGATCCACACAAGCTCCGACACGTGTGATGTCTTCATAGCTATCATCCACAATACGTGTATCCATCACTGTTTAGCCTCTTCTAGAGGAAATCCCTTACCAGACTTACGATCCTCATCTACCCGGTATTTCCTCGGTTGTCTCCACTAGCCTAATCAAGTTACATCTCGGTCACATTCACAATCTGAACAGATCATGTGGTCTTCCTAGTTTTGTCACAAATGCGCAAACAAAACAGCGATAATCCATGAATCATAATTGTTTTAACTTCACGCTATATCTTTGGTTCATTATTACTTCATACACCCCAGGTTATCTCAACCAAGAAAATGTGAAAAATCATCGGAGACAATTTTAGACAGACCATAATGAGTTCATGGTAATCATGGCGGCAGAGGTTTTTAATTGCAGGTTGGAAAACACGTTAGGGTTGCAATCATGTCGTTAGATACGTATTTCTCGTATAGCACATCTTTTATTTCGGCATTTTGGAAGAGAAAAAAGACAGGTTTTTTGAGTTAATACAACAACTGAATTAAAAACATTAAAAATTGATGCAATTTCCCTGCCTTTGCTTCATTTTTCAGCACGTGACGTTTTTAACAATGGTTATAGAGTTTGAGAGACTAACCTCTTCATTTGACGTTCTATTGATATGACTTGTTTGTGAGTAGAAAATATAATTGAATAAAGAATCTTCTGGTGTCATTGTCTTTGTTGTGTGTGTATACGTTTATGAGATACAAGAATATGAAGATGTTAGTGTTGAAAAACAGCACGAACAATAAACTCACCCGCCTTTGGAGTAACTTGGTTGGAAAAAACAATCGCCGACAATGGATTACCAATGTTTACCGTAATGGTCGCCACTGTTACTTTCGACTATAAACGTATTTATTGTATCTTTACAATCTAAATAAATCTACCTCAGATAAATCTGTTGCGGAAACTTGACTTCCCCATTCTCAACAATAGATGAATCTTCAAATCTAAGCGAAGAACATAAAAAATAATTTCCAAATGCCTAAAACTAATTTCAAAATCGCCATTGTTGGTGTCTAACCGTACATTCGGAAGTCGGAAATCTCTGCAATTTAAAGAGCAGTATTGTTCAAAATATTTCTACGCAGCCTTTTTTTTAAAAATGTGATTACAACGGCCGTCGATATGCAAGGACAGCGTAAGTCAGAAACGGACGACCTACACGATGCAATTGTTCGTGACGCCAGTCGCTTTGCAGCGACGTAAGTGTGGGAAAGGTACTTCGAAATGTTGGTAATAATTGGAACAAACTGACCACACGCTCCCGCTATGTTTAGTTGACAGCGAAGTGTCGTGAAATATACAAACATATGGACACTCACAGGTATTGTAGATATTGATTTTAGTAAACAATTTTAACCTAATGCATTAGCCTCTGAATAGGAAACCAATCCTAATATTTCATATTTTGACATATCGTTTTGTGAATGTTTTCAGAGTACACACTTACTTATCTTTGAAACTGCTGCCGCCAAGAGCAATCATACGCTTTAGTGAGAAACGTGACAAACCAAATGTTGAATCAAGTCGTATCTTACATTTGACTCGCAATGATGCAAACATTTTTGAAAAGAAATGTCAGAAATATATGTTTGCTGCTGCCAACAAATTTTATCACGGAATTAGCAGAGATTGTTTGAGATGAAGGCTACATATGTTAAAGTTTAAGGGCAGGCGAAACTAATGAACTAAGAAACAGAGAAGCAACAAATACAGTTAAAAACGTGGTTATTTTCAAACCAGATGCTACTAATAGGTTTGACGTGATAGAAGGACTTCAGTTTCCAATTTTTTTTTTTTTTAAACTCCGTCTACCGAATCCATTCCTGACATGTTTTCTCGAACAGTGATGTTGCCATTCACATTGGGGTGAACTTGAGCTGTGTGCGACTACGTTAGATACTCAGCGTGTGTTATTGTTAATGGCAAGTAACTCTCACATTCAGACGCTCAAAAAATAATCTAATTGTGTGCATGTGTATCCAACTCTCAGACAAACCTGGTATGTGGAGACATCAGCCTCAGGACATATGCCAACATGATCGTGATGGGAGGTCTCCTAGGTGGGTCTTTCATTCTTGGCTCCTTGTCAGACATGTAGGTATGCCGTAGTTCTTCTTCTTCTTCTTCTTTTTCTTCTTCTTCGTCTTCATATTTTTTGTGTCTTCTCCTCCTATTTTTAATTAAACCTTTATGCATTATGTTTTTTTTTTTTTTAAATTTGAATGTTCTGTTCTGAATCATATATTGAGAGTGAATTGACTCATCGTGTTTTGTCAGCTTCGCTTTGCCGGAGGTATATCTATGATGTATCTCGTTCCCGAAGGGAAGTCACATTCTCATTTGTCTCCACCCATCACGTGCGTACTCCATCAACTTGTCAAGCGTTAACATCTATTACTTGTTCTGCTTCATTATTCACTTTCAAATTACGACAATGTGTTCTCTGTCGAAGATCATAATGGCATTTGTCATTCATTCAGCCAGAATACATCTATTATTTGCCTTCAATTACAATCTCATCATTGGCTAAACATGAACATGTCTTCCTCATAACATCCGCTTCTGATTCTCCTTCATTTGATGTCTCCAGTTTGTGTGTATGCAGACAGCCTCTCTTGACTGTGGTACATAGAAGTATTTCAGGCGAGCCCGCACGTCATTCTTGCTGAGGACAAATGTGTTACCATTTTTGTTGACTAAAACGGGACACATTGTAAGCTACTGGGGATTTTAAAGAGCTCGCTACATCCCATTTTGGTCATCTAGACCTTCAGAGTACAACATAGACGGAAATTATATCATAGATTTAAAATAAGAAAGAAGCAATAAAAATGTTTTTTTGTGTGGTTTTTTTTTTGCGTTTGCATTATTTCTCTCTTCACCAAGGCGGTGTGCGTTGCACTAAGGTTTTTATTTTGCGCATATCGGTCCAGTGCATCCGACTTCAGCATGCATTTTATGTAAGGGCCTGCTTCCTCCTGCATTTTCTAAGGGTTTGCTTCCCCGGGGTAACGGCCGGTGCTGTGATGAGGATCGAACCCAGCACCTTCGGGTTGTGAGCCGTTTCACTTAACCACTAGCCAAAGCCGTCATTATACAAATTTGTTTCATTACTGTAACAATCATTTTGACTGGCCATTTCGGGGAATCTTCTCAGTATGACTACTTCTCCAAGTACAAAAAGGATCATGATTGGCAAAACTACTGTGCTACAAAACTACCACGCGTAGTTAGTTTAGTTAGTTGTCCATCGCAAGCGAATATGGCGGCAGCGTCAGATTTTTTTATTTAGATGTGATCGCATGTGACCGTATAGCCCGATTTGAGCGTCGTAAACTCTACCGCACGTAGGGCACACACGAACAGCGCTAGTAATTTAGCCACCTTGCATTCCGTTCTTTTGTGCCGCTCATTTTTACTGCATCGCAGTAGTGGTTCTCTGCTCAGCAATGGAAACACCATGAGTGATATCAGTGCGCCAGGCTGAGCAGTTCAGAGCAAGCAGCTCCTAGGAAGTGACATCAGTGGAGACATTGTTAAAAGAAACTTTCAGTGTGTCTTTGTATCATTTCTTTCTTTTGTTTCTCCGGCGAGCGCTATTCTGTCATGAGCTCACTATACAGCAGTTGCTGAGGAAGACGCTTATCTGACATGCAAACAACATGCCCAAATGGAGGACTGATCATGTTGCTTTCATGCCTGAATAGCGCCACCCTAAGCGACTGTACTGTGATCCCAGGATAGGCAACTGGTGGACAGATGCAACTGAGGGACGGGGGATGGGGTGGTGTGGTGGGGGGGGGGGGAGACTGAAGATACGATACACTCTATCTCTGAACCGCTCAGCCTGGCGAACTGCCATCATACACGTGTTCCCATTGCTGGGGCGCAGAAAAAGCAAATTGAATGATAGGGCAGAATGCAAGATGGCCCAATTACTGATGCTGCCCACATGTGCCCGACGTGCGGTAGGATTTGTCGCGCTAGGATCGGACTGTGCAGGTATATCTGAATACACATGTCTGGTGCGTTCGTTAAATTCACTTGTTATCTTCATAAGCATCTATTATTATCACTTCTGAGATGTTGTAGGGGAGCTTGCAGCTTGGTTACATGCTTGTAACTTTCCTTTGTTTCCTAGTTTTTTAGTGTTTCGTGTCCGCGAACGGCTTTGATGCTTGGCACGTAGAAGGGTGGTAGTGTCTCGAAGTAGTGTGGTGTTGCGTTGTTTATTCGTCATCATTACCTCCACGTTTCTTCTGATAATGTGTGGAGATGTATGCTGTATACTATACAAAGATTCTCTGAAAGTCTCCGAATAGCGTCCTCATTGTTGTTGTCTTCTGGTAGCTGCTTGTCGTAGTTTACAGCGATACGGCGATTTCTGCCCGACACATCTTAGCAAGACTGCATGAATGTCTTTTGTCCAGGGCGCTACTTGGAGGTGAAATAGGTTCTTGGTCAGCTATAGCTCGCTGACCCTGACTCTAACAGGCAGCTATAGCTCGCTGACCCTGACTCTAGCAGGCAGCTATAGCTCGCTGACCCTGACTCTAGCAGGCAGCTATAGCTCGCTGACCCTGACTCTAGCAGGCAGCTATAGCTCGCTGACCCTGACTCTAGCAGGCAGCTATAGTTCGATGACCCTGAGAAGCAGGCATCCAGTATTGTGTATTGTAATGCATGTGATTGTCTATGGAGGTTCTAACACTAAGACTATGTTGATTAGTCTGGAGATGATGTATGGCGGCCGTGAAAAATAAATCAGAAAGAGAATAGGTATGGCCAAGGTGGTATTCGACAACATGCGGCACATACCTGACATCAAAACAGATAAATCAGAATTGAAAATGATAATTGTCAGGTGTTATGTATACTCGTGACTACTTTATGACAGAGAAACATGGACACTGAAGAACAAGTTGAATAAGAGTATTGTAGCCTTCAAAATGTGGACTTCTAAAATATTGGGTTGCATTTCTTGAAAAGAGAAGAAAACAAATTTGGAGGTATTGGAAAAGGTGGGGGGTGAAAAGAGAATTAATGACCAAAATGAAGGTTAGACAGTTAAGTTATTTTGACTATAAGACACCACAATACAACCTTGTTGTAAAAACCATACTAGAGGGTAAGGTGGATGGCAGTCGTTCTAAAGGTATTGTTATAAGTGGGTGGATAACATCAAGAGATGGAGTGGAAAGAAACCTGCCTGCATCATTAAGAAAGAGATATAGTACACTGGAGATACATTGCATCCGACCTTTGATGCGGAGATAGCACTTGGACTGGACTGAACTGATGTATGTGTTTACTATTATATATCGACCAAAAGTTGTCGTTGATTTTGTATTTTATCTTTGTAGCATATCTCCTATTTTGATTGTGGGACGTGTCACGGTTGTATGTAGTTGAGGTGTGATGGGAAATTTATGCGCATAACTTCATGGCGTCTGTTGTTTTTAGAAAAAAGGGAAAGTCCACTTTGTTTTCTCCATCTGGACTATGCCCATTACAGTGAATGTTTTGTACCTTCAATTCGGGGCTACTCCCTTTCCCGAAGTATGTGAAACTTTCGAAATATTTCTGTTGATGTATAGTTCTGGGGGAAGAGAACAGTATTGTCTTCGTAGGCAAGCAACTTTTTCTCCATCTCCTCGTATACGTGTGTGCCTTTTGTGAAGCTGTCCTGTCAAATCTCTTCTAGAAGGGCCAGGGAGTAGAGCAATGCGGAGAGGGAGCAGCCCTGTCTCACCGATCTGGTTAGCCGAAAGGTATTCATAAAATGGGGGTTTATCAGTACATTGAGTGAAAGGCAAGTCAAATAATAGTGTCGACTTAAACGTTATGTATCAATGTATTAGTACGTCATATATGTAAATATTTTTTGGCTGGGAAGTGACCCACGCGGCCAGCTGAACTAAATCATATGTCGTCTTATTCGTTAACTTTATTGATGAACATAAAATCTAAGTTCTCTAACGTTTGGTTACCGTTTCAGGATTGGTCGAAAGAAGATACTCATCTTGGGAATTGCAGGCCAGTTTTCTTGTGGACTCGCTTCAGCTTTTGTAACCAGTTATATCCCTTATGTGATTCTTCGCTTCTTCACTACCTTCTTCGGTATTGGAATGTTTCTGTCTGCTTTTGTAATTGGTGAGTTTCATTTTTTAGTAGTAACCAATGTTATAGATAGTTTTAATGGTTTTCCTGCTAACGCCATTAAGTCAGCGACACTATTTACAAATAGTTTTAAAATATCAATAGCATATTAATAGAACTTATAACTTTGAAAAATAACGCAACTGTGCCTTTTAGTTTGAGTGCGTCTGTATACGTATACTATCAGAGTAGTACCCGAGTTGAAAATAATATGACCATTGTAACCGTTAAAAGTGACTAACGGGGGTTGTACATGGGCTAGCAACCCCTATTATAAAACTATTGCTATTGAAATCGCTGCACATAAATCACGTAAAGGGGCCAGTCAGAATGGTGCTTCTATGTTTGACTTAGAGCAGCAATAGCTAATCATCAATCCGTTGTGAATGTACGATTTACATTAAACCAGGGTATTGAAACCGGAGATTTATGAATGAGCACTTTTCTGGAACAAGATACAATGAAAGTATGGATATTAAAAAGCTTATACCAAAATATGCGTTTATCATAGACAGACAGCATCGTGGTTAGCAACGAAGAGATAACACTCGGAAATAGTTTGAACATGTAAAAGATCTCCGCTAATAACAGCACGAAACAAAAGCATAAAATGTGCATGCAACACTTAAAGAGTAAGTTATAAAATATATAACGACAAGGGAATGATCAGTACAAACTGTAGGAGAGCAGGACAAAGAGAAAAGGTATTGCTGGTATGACACGACATATTATATATGATGTAATGAATTGTTCATTGGAGAGTTGTGGAGTGATGCGGTCGCGTTCGAACGAGGCATGTCATGTTGTAATGATTTGTGACAGAAAGAGATATTAAGCCACTATATATATATATATATATATATATATATATATATATATATATATATATATATATATATATATATATATATATATATATATATATATATGTATCATCATGTAGCATGTCTTTTATAGAACGTCGCTCACATCACAGTTTGTCTGAAAGATACTAGTTCCCTTGCCAAAACTCCAGCCTCCTCTAGTCATACCCAGGCATTCCTGGATATCTTGGTGCCATCGTCTTCTTGGTCTACGCCTGCCTCTTTTCTATGACACCATACCTTACATCACTGTTCTCTCGAGACCTTTGTGTCTTTTGATGTGACCAAAGCATTTACATTTTCTTGCTAAAATGTTCTCTATGTTCAACTCTTGCCGAATGCCTATATTTGTCTTTTTCTCCGTCCAGGGTATTTTGAGGATCTTTCTGTAATATTTTGACTTAAAGGGTTCGATTCTTTGTGTAGCAGTTTTGGTAATCGTCCAAGATTTGCAGCCATATGCTGATACAGGAAAAACACAGACTCTCAAGACTTTCACTTTTGTAGCTTTCCTCACATCACTAGCCGTGATCCTCAAGGCTTTTGCGATATTTTTGGTTTCAAACGCGTGTTGCTCACAACTACGGTGATCATGCCGATCCCCATATTGTTAGCCAGACTGAAACAGTCTGTTACAACGGAAAACTACACGGAAATGAGGTGGAGTGGAATCTTAGTCAGTATGCATACCTGACCCTGACTAACATAGTCTGATCAATAAGTCCTGACGCTCTCCCCCCCCCCCCCCCTACACACACACGCATGTAATGTTTGACTATTACCTGTGATGACGACCACTTCTCTGTTCACATGTGTGAACAGGTTGATCCTTTAGCTCTGTTCGCTGAAATTGGTGCCTTGCGCGGTGATTTGGATTACAACGATTAAGCTTGGCGCAGTTTGTCAACTTCATTCTGTCGTCCTGAGCTACCTTTGGCCACTGGAAGATCTTTTCGTTCGAGGCAGCTGGAGATAGCACAGGATCAAGGATACCCCCGAAGCCTTTCCTGCGAACAGGTATCCCGGAAGTTGGCATGTTGTGACATCCAATAGGTTGGGCATGTAGGATGACCAGGACTAAATCTCTATGTGCATAACAAATGACACATACATCTGTAAGTACCACATAATGTTTCAGATATTCACAAAGTGTTGTCACAGAGGGAAAGTCAAAGCCACCCACATAGTGGTAGAGGCACTATTATTAATTCGGCTTGCCTGAAACCCAAAGGAGGCAGGAGAGGTAATCCAGCCAAATTGTGATGACGTACACGAACCAATAATACAGGTCACACACATTTGGTGAATAGCATCTCCAACTGAATAACTAGTCGATTGTTCCTGGCAATCCACTTCGCTATCTTGACTATGAGATGTCACACGATATAATGATGACAAGTATCACATACAGTGTAATCAGCGTTACAGTAGACAACCCTCCAATCCATACACTCGCTATGTTCATATCAAATGTCACAGGAAAGTTAATACAAACACATACATACATACATACATACATGCATATATACATTCATAAATACATACATTCATACACACACACATACATACACACATTTGCATATACATATACTGAATACATACATACATACATACATACATACATACATACATACATACATACATACATACATACATACATACATACATACATAAATGAGCAGCATATATATATGGCAGATATACCTATGCTTAGTCAAACATACTTTCACGCCTATTTAATATCACACATACCTGAGCACCTAGACAGGAATATATTTGTGCACAACATTATTCCAGGTATGGAGTTGGTGGATCCAAGTAAGAGAAAGTTTGCTGGGCTGATGATCGAGATCTTCTGGACGGTCGGTCTGTTCATAGAAACTGGGATCGCCTACGGCCTGAGGAACTGGAGCCATCTTCAGATTGCCATGTCGGTGCCTGGTGCTTTCTTGCTTGTGTATATTTTGTAAGTTGTTTGTCTGATAACATAGACAATAGTTCATCTTATTTATGTGCAGTGTTAACTTGGAAATTTTGTATTTTACTCACTTTTCTTTTCTCCAGTCTACTTTTTTAGTTCGCGTCATCAGGAGACATCATTTAAAAAAATACAAAATAATTGCGTTTTTGAAGGTCTTGCTGGTACCGTAAGAATAGGGGAATAGATGACCAATTTACGCCTTGCGGATGATATTGATGAGCTGGCAGGTACTGAGATATAACTTCAGGAATTGATCCGGACTGGATTAACCGCACAGGATTAGGACATGGAGATAAATGCAGAAAAGACAAAGTTGACAACACAAGAAATCAACGCTGTGATAAAAAAAAATTAAAATTGACAGGAGCTTGAAACAGCGAACCGCTTCATGTATTTGGGCTCAACAATCAGTGATGAGGAAACAAAACCAGAGGTCCTGGCCAGAATAGCACAGTCGTCAGAAGCTTGAGTGAGATATGTGTACCATTCGGTCCGACACATCCGACTTCAGCATGGTATTTTTGGGTACTGGGTACGCCTTACCTCTTTGATCCCTTCTCCTTAGCCAAGTACCGGATACGCCTTTCCTCTTTGATCCCTTCTCCTTAGCCAAGTACCGGGTACACCTTTTCTCTTTGATACCTTCTCCTTAGCCAAGTACCGGGTACACCTTTCCTCTTTGATCCCTTCTCCTTAGCCAAGTACCGGGTACGCCTTTCCTCTTTGATCCCTTCTCCTTAGCCAGTCTGCCTTGTTGGTCTGTTATTCAAGATCACCCACGTAAAGGAAGAGAAGGGTAGCGTAGTAGCTAGTGATTCCCAGCCGGGCGATGAGGATTTGTTTCCCTTATGGTGCCGGATTTTTCCGATCGCAAAACGACGCATCCTCAAAAATTGTGTACCAGAATAATCTGGGAAAGTAAAAGTGGCCGGCATGATGTGACCACCTCTAGAGTGCTGTTGGTCAAGAAAGATATGGACCTACCATCATATTCCCAATATGTCACACTGACGTGTTAACTGGATCTTTACTTTAAGAACAAATCTTATGAGTAAACAGACATACCCATATTAACTGAACCTGGTTCGTGTGTCAGTTCTTGTCATACACACACAAATCACTTGGATGAACAACAATGTAGCGCTTGAATGGAATAACATTCACGTACAACTGTCAAATAAGACATCAAAACCGGACACATTACACGACATGTTTTTCAAATATATGCTCAAGTGCTATTTTTTTTAAAAACAACAACAATATTAAGTGAACACATTCACAGAGAGGAGTGTTCAGAAATACATTATGACAATGGGTAACACGGATAGCAAAAAGGCGGAGGAAGGTAGAGACAAACGATCTAGGATGGCACGACAAGTGACAGGAACACAAATAACATTCTCAATGTGATAACCATCCAAGAACGTCAGTTTATAGAGTAACGTCGCACACCAACTGCTATAAAGTAACGACACCGCGCTTGTAATCAATAACTCGTTAATACTGAGACTGCAAGATGAAAAAAAAACATCGAGCAAGAATGAGTACCTGTGACAACATACCTGGCGAGCAACGGCAGCGTTCATCGTCAATAATATTTCACATAGGTTGATCATGTTTTTTCCCAGAGAGGCAGATCATGCATGTTTCTGCCCAGAGAGAGACTGATCATTTTTCTGCCCAAAGAGAGGCTGATCATGTATGTTTCTGCCCAGAGAGAGGCTGATCATGTATGTTTCTGCCAAGAGAGGCTGACCATGTTTCTGCCCAGAGAGGCTTACCATGTTTCTGCCCAGAGAGGCTGACCATGTTTCTGCCCAGAGAGGCTTACCATGTTTCTGCCCAGAGAGGCTGACCATGTTTCTGCCCAGAAAGACTGACCATGTTTCTGCCCAGAGAGGCTGACCATGTTTCTGCCCAGAGAGGCTGATCATGTATGTTTCTGACTAGAGAGGCTGATCATGTTTGTTTCTGACTAGAGAGGCTGATCATATATGTTTCTGCCCAGAGAGAGGCTGATCATGTATGTTTCTGCAAAGAGAGGCTGATCATGTTTGTTTCTGCCCAGAGAGGCTGATAATGTTTGTTTCTGCCAAGAGGGGCTGATCATGTATGTTTCTGCCAAGAGAGGCTGATCATGTATGTTTCTGCCAAGAGAGGCTGATCATGTTTGTTTCAGACTAGAGAGGCTGATCATGTTTGTTTCTGCCAAGAGAGGCTGATCATGTATGTTTCTGCCAAGAGAGGCTGATCATGTATGTTTCTGCCAAGAGAGGCTGATCATGTATGTTTCTGCCAAGAGAGGCTGATCATGTATGTTTCTGCCAAGAGAGGCTGATCATGTATGTTTCTGCCCAGAGAGGCTGATCATGTATGTCTCTGACTAGAGAGGCTGATCATGTTTGTTTCTGATTAGAGAGGCTGATCATGTTTATTTCTGCTCAGAGAGAGGTTGATCATGTTTGTTTCTGCCCAGAGAGAGGCTGATAATGTATGTTTCTGCCAAGAGAGGCTGATCATGTATGTTTCTGCCCAGAGAGGCTGATCATGTTTGTTTCTGCCCAGAGAGAGGCTGATCATGTTTGTTTCTGCCAAGAGAGGCTGATAATGTATGTTTCTGCCCAAAGAGGCTGATCATGTATGTTTCTGACTAGAGAGGCTGATCATGTTTGTTTCTGCCAAGAGAGGCTGATCATGTTTGTTTCTGCCAAGAGAGGCTGATCATGTATGTTTTGCCCAGAAAGAGGCTGAACATGTATGTTTCTGCTCAGAGAGAGGCTGATCATGTATGTTTCTGCCCAGAAAGAGGCTCATAATGTATGTTTCTGCCCAGAAAGAGGCTGATCATGCATGTTTCTGAATAGAGACGCTGATCATGTATGTTTCTGCCCAGAAAGGCTTACCATGTTTCTTCCCAGAGTTTAGATATTATCACAGTATTCTCGGTGTCAGATGATGTACCGTATGCGAGGAAGCTAACAATGTTTTGTATTCTTCCCGACCTGGTGCAACCCTATACTAATGCGGGCCTATGTCTTTGGCCAGTCAATCTCTCCATCGTATAGATGGGCGACCCATGGACGTGTACAGGCATACTTCTACAAAAACGTTGTTCTACCTATCCATCTGCTGTCAGGCATGCATACCACATGTCCAACCCAGCGATATTTGTGTGGTATCGCTGGTTCCACAACATCCCGACACAAAGTTTAATGTCAAATTTGTTCTTTCTTAATTTTTCCCGTGTCGAAATTTTTAGTTAGCGCCGTTCCATTGGTCTCTATGTAACGCTTCCCAACATCTTGTTTGCGCATGTTCCCCACTTGGTATCCGTAGATTATTCATGGAATGACCATGGAATTGAAAGTGTGTGCTCCTGTCATGGTCTTTTATTTCTAGAAATATTTACTTCTTGTGTCCTGTGAATTCATGTCCAGAAATAAAATATTCCCCCAAGTGATTCCTACACTTTGTCTATGTGTCAGACTATACAAGCCTATCTCTATGACAACCAGCAGCGTAGCGTTAGAGTAGACAGCATAGGCTGAGCAATCCCAAAAATTTGTGAACAATTAGAGAAGACATCACTTAGAGAAGACATCACTTAGAGAAGACATCACTTAGAGAAGACATCACTTAGAGAAGACATCACTTAGAGAAGACATCACTTAGAGAAGACATCACTTGGCATAAAAAAGATATGAAATAAATTAGAAATTGAAATAGCAATGCTCATTTTTGTTTAAGCGTAGTGACATGTCAGCAAACGCGCAAAGCTATAAAGCTGATTGCGCCCATCTTAGGAATAAGGTCAATTCGTAGCTAGGTAAAGGTAATTAAGGCGCTATTTTTCTCACAGCACAATACACACAAATTAGGCCGGCCTTACCTTACTGGATTTATATTTTTATAACAGGTGAACGATTATGTCCCTTTATGTTCATGGCTCAGCTTACCCTAACATTATCGTCACGCTTCGCTACTGATGACAACAAGACGACTCTCGCACCTGTCGCACCTGTAGCACCTCTCGAACCGTCGCCCAATTCGCTCAAAACAGAGCATAGCCTCAGCAACTGGCCTTTTAACAAGAAAATTGTTAACGAGCATTTACAGCCAGCCACAGTACAGTACATTTCACAGTAATGATTTTACATGATACGGTTGCTAGGCTCATACACAGCCTTCTTCAGTCGCCTTTTATGACATTTGTAGAGGGTTACTCTGGTTATACTATTTTCTACTTGTGGATCACGCGGTTGACAGCTTCCAGCATTTGGCTAGAAATCTGTGCATTTCTCTCAGTTGCTTCTCAACAGTTGCTGGACTTTAACATAAATAAATTAACGAAACTCTTTTCAATGATTGTAACCAAATATACACTGCCATAGTAAATGCAGCTTTCAAACACCTGGTAACGTGATAAGTTGTGGATACATTATAAATGTTTGTATCATGAAACGGATAACTCAAGCATAATAATGTTGACACTGTTACTTCCCTTGTATTTCTGTCAGTGTACTTCCAGAATCTCCACGTTGGCTCATCAACAAGGGCAAGTTTGTGGAGGCTGAGAAAGTTCTTAAAAGTATCGCTAAGAGAAACAACGTGACCTCGACTGAAAACGTGTTGAACTTGGCCGAACTGGAGATCGAAGGAAAAGGGGAGAGAGTGTGGCACATGTTTACAGTCCCCAGGTTGTTGATAAGATCTTTCATCATATTCTTTAACTGGTGAGAGTTATACTTCCTTTCTTTCAGTGAGAGATTATAGTTACGTGTTATAATTTCAGGCAATGAGATTAATCACCCCTGTCTTCCTGGGACTGAATAACAATATGAATAACACCAAGCTACATAAACTCAACACTATCAGCAAAGAAACAATCATACTGCAGGGATAGCAGTTAGAAGAAGTGGATACCAATACCTATTTGGACAACACAATCGATACATCATGAAGTTCAAATGCAGAGATTTTATGATCATAATTCGAAAGGGCAGAATGGCATTGTTGACACTAAACAATATTTGGGGCTCCAGAGAAATCAAGTGTCAAATCGGGGCTGTTGTATAGAGGTAGACGTTAATAACGATTAAGGCCATACAACGACTCCAGTTCTTCGTTAGCGAAGGATACTGTGCATAAAGTGGCGGGATGTGGTAAAGAAAGATTACTTATGGGAAAGGAGCAAGCAACAGCCATTAGGACAACAAATTAAGTGAAGAAAACGGGCTGGATAGAACATACGCTGCAGAAACCACTGTCCATAATAGCCAGACAGGCACTTGCATTGAATCCTCATGGGAAGAGAGAGAGAGAGAGAGAGAGAGAGAGAGAGAGAGAGAAATACTTGGAGAAGATAATGTGAGAAGTAACTAAGATTAATGTATTACACCTGGGGAGAGGTAGAACGAGCAGTCTAGGGCCTTGTATGCTGGCGGGATGATGCCAGTGGTCTATGCACCGAGAGGAGCAACGGGTGTTGAATGATTGATTTAAATATGCTAGTAGGGAGGGTAGAGCACAAGACCGGCTTTCTTATCCTGTAGAATTAATAAATGACAAAAACGTCACTAGACATGGACAAGTCAAAAGTTTACAAAATTCTCAACATCCTGAACAGAAGAGACCTCACTGTTAAGAGAGCTAGTATTGCCACGCAGAGAATGCCGGAAGAAAAGTGAATCCATGCCTTTCCTATTTTTGTCTAGGACCAAAACATAAATGAGGAAAAGAGATTGAGACAGACATGCAAAAAGGAGATTGAGACAGACATGCAAAAAGGAGATTGAGACAGACATGCAAAAAGGAGATTGAGACAGACATGCAAAAAGGAGATTGAGACAGACATGCAAAAAAGAGATTGAGACAGACATGCAAAAAGGAGATTGGGACAGCCATGCAAAAAGGAGATTGGGACAGCCATGCAAAAAGGAGATTGGGACAGCCATGCAAAAAGGAGATTGAGACAGACATGCAAAAAGGAGATTGAGACAGACATGCAAAAAGGAGATTGAGACAGACATGCAAAAAGGAGATTGGGACAACCATGCAAAAAGGAGATTGAGACAGACATGCAAAAAGGAGATTGGGACAGACATGCAAAAAGGAGATTGGGATGAGCATTGTTCACAATATCAGCTTATTGCATTTTCTGGTAGTTGAACAAAATAAGTGAACCTACATACACAGCCGTCTCACTTAGCAAAAAGCTAGAATTTACCCTACTTGTGCTGAAATCGATCGCGAAGAAAATTCAACATACGAGTGTTTTAGTCGATGTAGATAGTAAACTAACTTTGAACAAGTACATGAACAATATTTCAGTTAAAAACATTAAAGAGGTTAAACTTGATCAAGTGTCAAGCACACATCTCTTGAGCGCCTTCCAGTTTGAAAGACTATAATCTGTCCCTGCATTTCAAAACGATTAAGAGTTCTCATATAGAATACAAAGCCAAGCTCTTCGACTCAATTGCAGGGTTATGAGATGTACAACATCTACACGCAGAATCGATGCCAACATAGAACCACTAAATTTAAGAAATGGAAATGTTAAAGCAACAGAAACAAACATATGGACTCTCGCTGTTTTTGGTCGACAAAAGGGCACACAAAAAGACTGAATAATAACTATCAAAGGACAATAGCAGGATAACTAAATGTTAAACAGTATCTACCGAGAGAGAGAGAGAGAGAGATAGAGAGAGAGAGAGAGCGACAGAGATAAAGAGAGAGAGAGAGAAAGAGAGAGAGAGAGAGAGGGAATATCGAAAATGTGTCTAACTGCCCCGCAAACAAATGTACAATAATCACACAGTGCCAAACAAACATCACTCTCATGAACTAGACAATGAACAAGTCAACTAACTTCAACATTTTCAAACTCTCCGATCTTGAAACCACACAGTTCTACCAACAGGACTGAAATCACGCATACGCAGATGGTTCAGACTTAAAGGATGCAACATATGGTGCCTATATAATGTTTCCATACAAAACAACGGCCTAACAATCTACACTTTGTGAATCTTTCTGCTCAAACTACGACACAGAAATCAAAGAAATATCAGAAAACCTGTCTATCATCCTTTCAACATGACAATACACTCAACAAACCTAGCCATTATCGCAGACTCCCTATCCGCACTCCAAACCCTTGCAAGGTGAGAGAACGCTAACAGATATTCTTAAATTAAAAACCGCACATGCATAATATGGCATTATTACTGCTCTATATGGATACGAGATCTCACAATCATCAAAGGTAATGAGCATGCTGGAAAACTGGCATAACAGGAGCAAATTAACCACAACCAAAACATCTACTAATCTTCTTCTTCTTCTTCATCGTACGCTGTTTACAGCGATATTTACGTTGCACTGTTTTATTTTGTTAATCCTGTGGCTCAGTGCATCCGATTTCAACAGGCGTTTCTGTAGGGTTGCCCTCCTTAGCCTTTGACTGTCCCCAGCCTAACTGCAAGGCAGCAGTTGTTTTTGGTCAGAGTTGTCTCTCTTTGGGAAGTTGTCTTGCAGGACTATCGAGTTTTCGCCACTATATAGGGTTTGTCAATGATATGATATGATGGACTATGTACTAGTTTGTACTATTCCGGAAGAGAGGCAGTCCAGTGTGACTGTGTCCCGGGATCGTCACGTCCTGCCAGAAACGTAGCATATGCATGTGAGTGAGGTATCTCTTTGCTCCTTCTATTTTCTCGGCTCATCTGCAGTGATGGTACGCCTAGCATTCCCCGCCACCTGGGAGGTTGTCACAATAGGGCAGAGGGTGCAATGTCCGCTGGACTGCATCTCTTCTGCGTCCATTGGGATGATTGATAGCAGACAGAGGTAAAGAGCAAGGCAGGAGTGCATTTATCCAGGTGCATTTCTGCGGCTCGACCGGGCCGGGCTGAGACGCAAGCCCCAGGTCCCAGCCATGTCGTAGCCTCCCATCATAGCGGTGCTGAGATTTAGGAAGGGGTTCTGGCTTAGAGGCGTTCGGCCGTAGTCCCTCAGATGGTAGCTTCGCACCATTGGCTTATCAGCCAAGCACGTGGACAAAATGTCAGCGACGTGTGATTCCTCTCGAAGGAGTGCATTTGACCAGGGGACAAGCCTGGTCACGGCACGGAGATGGTGTTCTCCTGGTGTGCGAACATATCTCATGGTAAAGGGTTGAGTCTCAGCAGTTTGCAGTGAGGTAGCTGATCTACTGCTTAGGACACCCCGATCGAGAACTAAGTCTTCTACAAATGGTTTCATACCTCATCGCCGTATGGGGTGAATATCGCGCAGCTTCCCGCCCGCTTTCTGCGGCTCGACCGGGCGGGGCTGAAGCGCGAGCCCCAGGTCCCCACCATGTCGAAGCCTCCCATTGCAATCGTGCTGAAATTTAGGGCGGGATTCTGGCTTAGAGGCGTTCGGCCGTAATCCCTCACATTGTAGCCTCGCGCTGTTGGCTTATCAGCCTAGTACGTGAACCAAATGAGTTGAGCAGGATTACCGTAGCAACGCCCTGTCATTTGTAGGGTAAAACTGACCTGTCTTCCGAGGGTCTATTACCAGCACCCGTTCACTATTAGACCGGACGTATCAATAGAGGGCTTTTTAGTTTGTCAATGGCCAAGTTTCTGGAACCTGTGATTTTCGCAGGATTTAGACCAGATTACCATAGCAGACGCTCTTTCATTGGGAGGTTAAGAGACTGACCTGTCTTCCGTGGGTCTAATACCAGCACATGTTCACTATTAGACCCAACGAAAGTGCTCTCGATTTGACAGCCATTCTACAGTATTGGCGTGTTAAGTCAATTTAAGCCGCAGGCTCCACTCATGGTAATGTCCTACCGTCAATTCCTTTATCAAACACTGAATGCAGACCAACCGAGCCACAGAGAGCTTAGCCCCAGTTTTCCGAGGGTCTAAATCCAGCACCCGTTCCATATTAGACCCAACGAAAGTGGTCTCGGCCTGTCAGTCATTTCAGTGTTGGCCGTGTTGAGTCATATTAAGCCGCAGGCTCCACTCCTGGTAGTGCCCTTCCGTCAATTCCTTTAAGTTTCAGCTTTGCAACCATACTTCCCCCGGGACCCAAACACTTTGGTTTCTCGGAAGCTGCCCGCAGAGTCATCGAAGCAACTCCTGCAGATCGCTAGTCTGCATCGTTTATGGTCAGAACTACGACGGTATCTGATCGTCTTCGCGCCTCTGACTTTCGTTCTTGATTAATGAAAACATTCTTGACAAATGCTTTCGCAGTAGCTCGTCTTGCGGCGATCCAAGAATTTCACCTCTAATGCCGCAATACGAATGCCCCCATTTGTCCCTGTTAATCATTACCTCCAGTTCAGAAAACCAACAAAATAGAACGAGGTCCTATTCCATTATTCCATGCACCATTATTCAGACAGCCGAGGCCTGCTTTGAACACTCTAATTTTTTCAAAGTAAACGCGCCGGCCACCCAGGACCAAGAGCACCGGCAGACGGTAGGGCAGGAGACAACGGGCAGTGAACCGGCGCGAGCCGGACTGCCCGCCTGCGCCTGAGATCCAACTACGAGCTGTTTAACTGCAACAACTTTAATATACGCTATAGGACCGCGGCTAATGGCACCAGACTTACCCTCCAATAGATCCTCATTAAAGGGTTTAAAGTGTACTCATTCCAATTACGGGGCCTCGAAAGAGTCCCGTATTGTTATTTTTCGTCACTACCTCCCCGTGCCGGGAGTGGGTAAGTTGCGCGCCTGCTGCCTTCCATGGATGTGGTAGCCGTTTCTCATGCTCCCTCTCCGGAATTGAACCCTGATTCCCCGTTACCTGTTACAAACATGGTAGGCATGTCACGTACCATCGACATTTGATAGGGCAGACATTTGAAAGATGCGCCGCCGGCACATGAGGCCATACGATCAGAACAAAGTTATCCAGAGTCAGCAGTGGGGACGCCGCAACCCCGCGAGGGGAAACGACAATTGGTTTTGAACTAATAAAAGCGCTCTTTCCGCGAGGGTCGGAGCTTGGTAAGCATGTATTAGATCTAGAATTGCCACAGTTATCCAAGTAGGATGGTGTCATCTAAGGAACCTCGACTGATTTAATGAGCCATTCGCGGTTTCACCGTGAGACAGTGTGAACTTAGACATGCATGGCTTAATCTTTGAGACAAGCATATGACTACTGGCAGGATCAACCAGATATCTGTTGGAGATGTACGAACCACACACACCGGTCGGCGGAGGACGAAGGATGTGTAAAAAGCCTCACTGGGACGGCCGCAGGGACCGACTGACGGACGGACGGACGGTTGTTCCCCCCGTCCCTCACTCCGTCGACCTAGGACCGCCTGACAGGGGCCCGTACACACACCAGACGACCGACTAA
The DNA here is from genome assembly GCA_036924085.1 of Ariolimax columbianus. NCBI lineage: Eukaryota > Metazoa > Mollusca > Gastropoda > Stylommatophora > Arionidae > Ariolimax > Ariolimax columbianus. The sequence goes on along the minus strand of JAVGWX010000011.1, from coordinate 31,377,144 downwards.
CCGATCGGGCTCGCTCGAGGAGGGATGGCAGCGCTCTGTGCAGAACGGATCCTAACGGCCTCGGCGATGAATTTCACTGGGACTGGAGACAATTTTCGCCTGCCGGCCTGCCCTTCTCCCGAGGGTTGGTCGGGCTAGGACAGGGCCTTTAGGCTGTATTCCTGCTTTCCATTTGCCGGTCACAAGCTCTTTGCGAGAGTCTGACCACCAGCGAGACGAACTGTCTAGGTATACTATAAGCGTTCGAAAAAGCGCCACTGACTGTCAAAGTTTCTCGATACGGGCCACAGTAAGGCACCTCTGCGGAGGGCACGACATCACAAATTTTATCCCGCTATCTAGCCGGGGAGAGGCGGGCGAGCGTTTTCGGCAAGCGCGCGCTATCACTCCGTCTGGCGGGACTGAGATCGCTGTACAAATACTGGTGAGAGTCAATCGCGGTGGCGAGAGAACTAACCCAGATCATCTACTAATCACAAAAAAACTATTTAAAAAAATATTTAAAAAAGAATTGAACAATAATTTAAGACAACAATGGGTTGACCGATGCTCACGGCAGTGACTACAAGAGCAATATATATATATATGCAGACATGTCTCAACGCAATACCACAGGTAACATCAACAATTTGAGGCGACTATAACACACGTTTCAGCCTAAGAACAAGAAGCGTACTGTTGAACAACACATACACAGAGTGACATCAGTCCATACACCATGTAGCAATCATTGTAACGGATGTAACGGACAAGAGAAAACAATAAAACTCCATCTTCTGGAATGTCTACCGTTGACAGAACTGCAGAAGCAGCCACTACAAACAGAACCAACATCAGAAACACCCTGTATGGAGGCACATAAAAACTCAAGAAAACATGTATATTTCACTACCTGATACTGACACAAAAAAGAGGAAACGGTACCTTGGGAATCAGAAATGTCACAGTCGATAGACATGGAAAAAGCAAGAAAGACCTATACGTCTATCTCTCTTTTACTTTTCGCTTATGTCCTGCTTGTGCCTTTTAGCGTCCGGTTAGAAGAACTTCTTGACCTTGCCGTAGAATGTGCTTCGAACATGTGGAGTTTCACTGCTGCTGTTATTTCTAATGTCCGTCTTCTGCGTGGGTGGCCCTTGGCTCTATATCTATTGTATCTTTTGTATAACATTGCTTTCTGAGGTACACTATCTGGCGTTTGTCTTGACATTTGTCAGAAATATTTGCTTTGCTGTCTCAGCATACATATATTTGTGTGTGTGTGTCTATAGATATATAAAGTTATTGCCCAGCGTAAGGGACGATTGGCACAACAAGAGAAGGGTTGTATGTGCGCTGTATTTAGATGATAGTGAGGAAGGGTTGTATGTGCGCTGTATTTAGATGATAGTGAGGAAGGGTTGTATGTGCGCTGTATTTAGATGATAGTGAGGAAGGGTTGTATGTGCGCTGTATTTAGATGATAGTGAGGAAGGGTTGTATGTGCGCTGTATTTAGATGATAGTGAGGAAGGGTTGTATGTGCGCTGTATTTAGATGATAGTGAGGAAGGGTTGTATGTGCGCTGTATTTAGATGATAGTGAGGAAGGGTTGTATGTGCGCTGTATTTAGATGATAGTGAGGAAGGGTTGTATGTGCGCTGTATTTAGATGATAGTGAGGAAGGGTTGTATGTGCGCTGTATTTAGATGATAGTGAGGAAGGGTTGTATGTGCGCTGTATTTAGATGATAGTGAGGAAGGGTTGTATGTGCGCTGTATTTAGATGATAGTGAGGAAGGGTTGTATGTGCGCTGTATTTAGATGATAGTGAGGAAGGGTTGTATGTGCGCTGTATTTAGATGATAGTGAGGAAGGGTTGTATGTGCGCTGTATTTAGATGATAGTGAGGAAGGGTTGTATGTGCGCTGTATTTAGATGATAGTGAGGAAGGGTTGTATGTGCGCTGTATTTAGATGATAGTGAGGAAGGGTTGTATGTGCGCTGTATTTAGATGATAGTGAGGAAGGGTTGTATGTGCGCTGTATTTAGATGATAGTGAGGAAGGGTTTATGTGCGCTGTATTTAGATGATAGTGAGGAAGGGTTGTATGTGCGCTGTATTTAGATGATAGTGAGGAAGGGTTGTATGTGCGCTGTATTTAGATGATAGTGAGGAAGGGTTGTATGTGCGCTGTATTTAGATGATAGTGAGGAAGGGTTGTATGTGCGCTGTATTTAGATGATAGTGAGGAAGGGTTGTATGTGCGCTGTATTTAGATGATAGTGAGGAAGGGTTGTATGTGCGCTGTATTTAGATGATAGTGAGGAAGGGTTGTATGTGCGCTGTATTTAGATGATAGTGAGGAAGGGTTGTATGTGCGCTGTATTTAGATGATAGTGAGGAAGGGTTGTATGTGCGCTGTATTTAGATGATAGTGAGGAAGGGTTGTATGTGCGCTGTATTTAGATGATAGTGAGGAAGGGTTGTATGTGCGCTGTATTTAGATGATAGTGAGGAAGGGTTGTATGTGCGCTGTATTTAGATGATAGTGAGGAAGGGTTGTATGTGCGCTGTATTTAGATGATAGTGAGGAAGGGTTGTATGTGCGCTGTATTTAGATGATAGTGAGGAAGGGTTGTATGTGCGCTGTATTTAGATGATAGTGAGGAAGGGTTGTATGTGCGCTGTATTTAGATGATAGTGAGGAAGGGTTGTATGTGCGCTGTATTTAGATGATAGTGAGGAAGGGTTGTATGTGCGCTGTATTTAGATGATAGTGAGGAAGGGTTGTATGTGCGCTGTATTTAGATGATAGTGAGGAAGGGTTGTATGTGCGCTGTATTTAGATGATAGTGAGGAAGGGTTGTATGTGCGCTGTATTTAGATGATAGTGAGGAAGGGTTGTATGTGCGCTGTATTTAGATGATAGTGAGGAAGGGTTGTATGTGCGCTGTATTTAGATGATAGTGAGGAAGGGTTGTATGTGCGCTGTATTTAGATGATAGTGAGGAAGGGTTGTATGTGCGCTGTATTTAGATGATAGTGAGGAAGGGTTTGTATGTGCGCTGTATTTAGATGATAGTGAGGAAGGGAAAGCTCTGGTTATCAATCTAACTCAGTCATGAGTTACCTTGGATCAGTGGCAAGACTATTGATCTAGACGACTGGAGATAACTCGGGACGCAGGCAATCTGGTCTTACCTCCCGTGATATATATGTCGGTGGAGGTCCCTACCACACTGGTGGGGCTGGCTTTATTATTGCCAGACACCACGTGCCAAAAGTTAATGAAATTGAAACTAGCAGCTCTAGGATTTCGACACTCAAACTTGCTGAAAGTGCATGTCCAGACTATGCCTACCTCATCATACAACGTTATGTATGTCCAGACTATGCTTACCTCATCATATAACGCTATGCATGTCCAGACTATGCCTACCTCATCATATAACGCTATGCATGTCCAGACTATGCCTACCTCATCATACAGTGTTATGCAGCTTCCAGAAGTATGCTGATGACGGTATCGACAAATTATGTGACTAATGAGAAAAAAAAACAATGTCAACTGGTGTACAAATAGTTATCATTTGTGACTTTAATGCTATGGTCTGACGGAAACAATCAACCGTACGTCGGTACCTTTTCTGACTACACAATAAATGTAGGACTCAAGCGTCTGGCTATGCTACTCAGAAGTTACACACCAAGAACACTGTCTTCGAAAAGGCAACTGGAAAAAGGAGGCCTAGCATTCCCCAACTGAGTATGACTACCTTTTGAGTATTGGCATTGACTGGAAATCGACAGTGACCACAGACCAATTAGAGCAACCATGCATATGAACTTTCCCCCCTTACAAAACGCAATTTCCGGTCTACACAATCCTTGATGCTGCTAGGTTAACACAACAAATTGGGCGACATAATTCGCAATGTTTAGTTTCTCCGACCTGCCACCTGGGTTAATTTCTGGAAAAGTTGAATAACATCATCATCGAGGCAAACACGTTTAACGCCAGAAAATATAGGTGAACAGATGATGAAACCTTGGGACTTTTAGCTAAAAGTAGACGGTTCACATTCAATGGCCAGATCATTGAAATCGAACTATGTAACGTAAAAAAACAAATTGATCATAGGCACAGTTGAAAAGGAATACGAACAACAGGGCTACAAAGATTGATCAAAGCAACCGAGATAGGACTAATTGATGTCAAATGTAGTAACGGTTATTGCCCAATCAAAAATGATTATGAAGACTTCAAAAAACCAACGTGATCCCACCATGACGGACAGGGCGGAAATAGGGAAAGCACATCTGAGATACTGCAATGACCTCATTGCATAGACGGTTGTAATTAGCGGAAAGGTGCCCACTTCAAGGCATAAGACGATCACAATGGAAGAGATAAAAGATGCACTGACTGGACTAGATGGTATCACTGTAGATGTTATTTAGGCAAGGGAGGAACACTGTGAAACGAATTGAAAAAACAAACTGTTAGGCAATTGACGGTCCAACGACGGTCGAAACTTTGACCAATAAAAACTTCCCAAACAACTCTGATTCATACCAAAGACTTGCGAGCGATCGGTCGATCTGTTTGCTCCCTTCCATCTACACGTTTTTCTCGAAAGTGGTTATGAACAGACTAAAGAGAGAACTTGATGAAAGTCAGCCATGCCAGCAAGCGTATTTCAGAAAAAGCTATTCAACCACTGACACAATCCATTAGTTAATCGAGAAAGTAGATGCAGTATATAAGCCAGAGTGTCGAATGTTTGTGGCCTTCCATTAGTATTGAAATATCATCGAGTCTCTCTATACACTCACCCTTTCTGTCCGCGATCGTCATGTCTCATCACTTGTGTTTATTTTTATGGATACAGCTTGCGCATGTAGGCAGTCAATTTGTGTTTATTTGATTGATCTTTCACCCAGCCCTCTGGACTGTAGTGGCCCCACTCTTAGTAGACAAAACCTCTACCCACAATAACGTACGAGTAATTGCGACTTAGAAGAACATCCCAAAGCTTTCGCTTGGTCAGTGCATGCTTGCTCCTGTTGTAGTAGTCTTGTAACCTCTGTCTTACCTTGATGAGCTGCAAGCTGAAAATAACAATGTATTTTTGTGATTTCACCAACCTCCTGTTGACCTCCCGGGGAGCAAATATATTTCGCTCAACAAGTTATTAAGCGCCTGCTTATGCTAGAGAGACCTTGACCAGTAGTCTGTAATACATTGGCCATGATGACCTGGTAAACTCTTCTTGATCCTTGGGGAAATAGTAGACGACAATAACAAGTAGAGGTTGTCAAGTCATAAAAGTTCTTTGTTTAAGTATTTCTCAAAACAGTATTAGATTACCCTCTTTTGCTACTTACGGACCCAAGACCGCCAAAAGACGAAGTACTCAACATATCATCACATCAGAAGTTTTCTGAATTATGTTGGTGAGCTTCTGAATCAATCCATAGCGTGTAAGCAGTTTCCAGATTGATTCCCAACGTAAACTGTTAAATTGTCAAAGTCTGCCAAGCAAAGCGATGATCGCCACTCTTCGCCGTGTTCAACAATTATCCTCAGTATAGCAGCTTGAGACACACACGGCCGTTTACACCTAAATTGTGTGTGTCTAAGACGTTTGTCCGCGGAATCTTTTAGTCTCTCCAGAATGATCCTACACACAACCTTATCATTTGGTCCACAGGGAGCTGATATGAAATGATTGATAATAAGCATAATGTTGATAATGAGTTATATTGTAATGATATGTACTAATATGCATCAGATGACATTAGATGACTTATTAAACAAGTCTTACATGTTAGTCTTAGTCGACCAGTACTTCTATAGCAGCATACGTTCCTGTTCAGGTCCCATCTCTGGTGTGAGCTGGATGTAGCCAGGAGGATGACTTCCTGCTTAGTGGGCTAGGCTTCAGCAGCTTATTACTCTTCTATGGAGGGTGGTTAACTGATGTGCTAGTCCATCTTAATAAGCTCAAACACTAGAACAAAGTAGATCAGCAGCCTGTTAGGCGCCATCTATGCTGCTCTTAACAAACCACCTAACCATGGCTGGTGTTGTACCATGTCACACAGTTAGTCGCCTCTTACGACATGCTCTCAGTGTGGCAGTGGTGCTATTTTTGTCCTTGTCATACACATAGACCCTGGCAAACCACTCGGGTCTTACATCTAGCATTTAAAATGATTGTCACATTTGGACAGGTGTTCTGTGTTTCTTGCAGGTTTGTAGCCAGCCTTGTATACTATGGCCTTAGCCTAAACGTTGGCAACCTGTCTGGGAACATCTACCTCAACTTCTTCCTGTCCTCCCTGGTAGAGTTGGCCTCCTACATCTTCTGTCTGGTCCTGCTGGATGCCACTGGTAGAAAACCTCTGCAGTGCTTCTCCATGTTACTCGGGGGCGTGGCTTGCATATGTACCTTGTTTCCGGTCATTTTTGGACATGGAGGTAAGTCACCTGAAGACGGATGTTGTAGTTCTGTACTAGCTAGTTCACCCTGATGTTGTAGTTCTGTACGAGTTAGTTCACCCTGATGTTTAGTCCTGTACTAGTTAGTTCACCCTGATGTTGTAGTCCTGTACTAGCCAGTTCATCCTGATGTTGTAGTCCTGTACTAGTTAGTTCACCCTGATGTTTAGTCCTGTACTAGCCAGTTCATCCTGATATTGTAGTCCTGCACTAGTTAGTTCACCTTGTTGTTGTAGTTCTGTACTAGTTAGTTCATTCTGATGTTGTAGTTCTGTACTATTTAGTTCATTCTGATGTTGTAGTTCTGTACTAGTTAGTTCACCCTGTTGTTGTAGTTCTGGTCTAGACAGATCAAATTATTCTTGTAGTTCTGGCATAGACAGTTCACATTATTGTTGTAGTCCTGGTCTAGATAGTTCACATTGTTTTTTGTGTAGGTCATATGACACTGACTTCCTCTCTCTCGCTACCCCCCCCCCCCTCCCCTGCAAGTAAAGTACCCAGTTAACAGCTGGGTAGCTTTAAGTGTATTAAGATCAAGGGACACTGACTTCCTCTCTCTCTCGCTCCCCCCTCCCCCTCCAAGTACTCAGTTAACAGCTTTAAGTGTATTAAGATCAAGGGACACTGACTTCCTCTCTCTCGCCCCCCCCCTCCCTCCAAGTACTCAGTTAACAAGTTAACAGATGGGTAGCTTTAAGTGTGTTGAAATCAATGGACACTGACTACCTCTCTCTGGCTACCCCCCCCCCCCCCCTTGTAATTGCACCTGCCATCTGATGTAATGTATGTGCCCAGGTATTTAAATGTGTAAACTTCTCAATTCGATGTCTTCGCTTTGACGCTGCATTTTTCCACAGCACAAATACACAACGACAATATACATTACTTAACTTAACTTAACTTAACGGATTTATACTGGTTTAGAAGACTCTGCAGATTCTGTATACAACCAGTTTCATTTACATTACCTCGCAGAGACAATTTATTCTTAAATGCATTAATTGTCTCTGCCTCCGCTACTTCATGTGACAATGCTTTCCAACCATTCACCACTCTCTGACTTAAAAAAATATTTTCTAATATCTAATCTGGACCTTTCTTTAGTTAATTTGTATCTATGACCTCTTGTTCTTGTAGGTGGTTGTGTTTTGGAAAACTCGTTATAGTCTCATTTTTGCGCTCCTTTGATTATATTATAAACCTGTATTAAGTCACCTCGAATTCTTCTCTTTTCTAGATACTGTAGGCACGTTTTTGTGAGTCTTTCCTCATAACTGTAATTCTGGAATCCCACTACCATCTTTGTTGCTTTTTTTTGTATCCTTTCCATCCTGTTTATATCCCCTCTATGATAAGGCCTCCACAGCTGTACACAGTACTCCAATCTAGGTCTAACTAATGCTTTATACAGTTTGACAATCACTTCCTTGCTCCTATGTTTAATATTTCTTTTTATCATATCTAACATTGCGTTTGCTTTTTCTTACTGTTACCTGGACTTTTTATGTTCTGAATTATGTTCTGACCGGAATTATGGTCCATATTGGATTTACCCATGTAGATGACTGTACATTTATCTGCATTAAACTCCATTCTCCAGCTTACATACCATTCTTGAATTTCATCTAAATTCGACCTCAATATATCCACTTCTGCTTTAGATGATACACTACTGCATAGTTTTTTGTCATCAGCAAATTTTGCAATGTTCAAATCGTTTATATATATCAAGAAGAAAATTGGTCCAAATACCGAGCCCTGTGGCACTCCACGTTTTGCTTCACACCACACAGAGTAGTCATTTATGGCCACTCTCTGCCTTCTTCCCGTTAACCAATGTTCAATCCATTTGGTAACTTCCCCATCTATTTCAGGTGATTTTAACTTTCTAAATAATCTTTGATGAGGTACTCTATCAAAGGCCTTTGCAAAATCAAGATAAATAACATCCACTGGCTTCCTTCTCTTACATAAATTCAAATAGATTTGTTAAGCACGATCTTCTAGTAAACCCATGCTGACTATTTCTGATTAGATTAAACTTGTTTAAATGCATTACAATGTTTTCTTTGATTATTGACTCAAACAATTTACAGACAATGCTCGTGAAACTGGATCTGATTTTTTGCCATTTTTTAATAAGCGGAGCACTCCTGCGTCTTTCCAATCCCGTGGAACAATCCCTTTTGTAAGTGATTGAGAACATAATATAGCTAATGGTTTTGCTAGTCGGTCTTTAATTTCAAACAGCAATTTTGGATGAATACCATCTTTCAACAGATCCAATATTTTAAAAACCATTTTCTCTGTAATACAGATTGATCTTAATCCCGCCGTTTCCATGTCTCTTCGAAAAATATCTATAGGCTCTGGGATCTGGGGGCAGTCCTCTTTTGTGTAGACTTTGCCAAAGTACTGATTGAGTAGATTATCTGTCTCCTTATTCTCACTTATTATTTTTCCTGTACTGTCTATGAGAGGGCCTACTTTGTCTTTCGTTCTTTGTTTATTTCTAACATAAGAGAATAAGCTATTATTTCATTCTTGATGCTATGAGAACGTATTTTTTTCGAAGTCTATTTTTGCTGTTGTATTCACTTTCTGAGCTATGTTCTGCTTGTGCAAATATTTTAAAAATCTTACTTTTGATTTCCCAGCCTCTATATATTTTTTCCATGCTTTATTTTTAGCTCTTCTACATGTAACTCCAAATGTACCTCCCTATTTGGAACACATTCCTCTTTCAACTTTTCTAGAGCCATTTTAAAACTCTCCCATTCTTGTTCAACATCTTACGAACAATACGTCTTCGCCAAAAGCAGAGGCTAGCACAGACGAGATTACCTAATACATGTAAACAACGTACATAGAAACAAAGATATATCAGCATCTAAGTATAGATTTATGGAGAGACCAATCATTAGACCAATCATTAGACCAATCATTAGACCAATCATTAGGCCAATCATTAGGTCAATCATTAGACCAAACGTTAGGCCAATCATTAGACCAAACGTTAGGCAAATCATTAGGCAAATCATTAGACCAATCATTAGACCAATCATTAGACCAATCATTAGACCAATCATTAGACCAATCATTAGACCAATCATTAGACCAATCATTAGACCAATCATTAGACCAATCATTTGACCAATCGTTAGACCAATCATTAGACCAATCATTAGACCAATCATTAGACCAGTCATTAGACCAACGTTAGACCAATCGAGAACCTCGATGAAACTCAAGAGGCAATCATTTCCAGATCTAGGACTAACAGACCCGGCTTCAATAAGACAGTGGTAACGAAAGGACTGCACCGCTAAACTGAAAAATTTAGCAGTTTTTGTGTGTGACCAGCATAAGTTTCGTTTCTAAAAAAATTAGTCGTAGTATAATAATATGCAATATTTTAATAAAGTTTTACTCAATTCAGGTAATTTTTTATTGAGCTACTTTTGGACCGTTTTCGAAATGTTATTGGGTGGTATTTTTAAGAATAATCTGGCAACCCTGATCAGAGCACATATATTATTAAATGGGGGGCATGGTTGATACACAAAGTAAGGTTAGAGGCAGTTTCACACAAGCAGAATACTATACGGGGATCCATGATTTAACAAGCATACACCTTTATCACGTATTGGACAAAATAGAACAACATAAAATAAATCAGTTAACAAAGCTCAAATTGTTTAGATTAAAACCAATATAACAACTTTTTTTTATTTATTTGATAGTACACACGGTTTTACGAGGCACTGAAAGCTCTCTACGGCTCGCAGCCCTCTAGTAATACTCCAGTTCGCAGTGCGGATGGAGCACTGCTAACAGATAAGGTTCAGATTCTAGACAGATGGACAGACCACTTCTGCAAAATACTAAACCACCCATCGTCCATAAATGAACAGGCCTTCCGGCGAATTCCGCAGGTGGAACTGAACCTGGCGTTGGATGAAGTCATCACTGAGGAGGAAGTCGACAGGGCAATCAGTTCACTATCTATAGGAAAAGCTCCAGGAGCTGATGCAATACTAGCAGAGGTATATAAAACAGCTGGCCAATCCCTCACCAGAAAGATCACTGAACTCTTCTGTCACATGTGGGCTGAAGGAAAAATTCCGCAGGAGGTAAAGGACGCCTCAATCGTTCACCTGTGCAAAAGAAAAGGCAACCGCCAGGAATGCACCAATTATCGTGGAATATCGCTACTCTCCGTAGCAGGCAAGATCCTAGCGCGATTACTGCTAAACAGGCTCAACAAACACCTTGAACAAAGCCACCACCTCCCAGAAAGCCAGTGTGGATTCAGAGCCGGAAGAGAAACTGTGGACATGATTTTTGCCGCTCGCCAAGTACAAGAGAAGTGTCGAGAACAAAATCAGGCCTTGTACACCACATTTATTGATTTTACAAAGGCATTTGATACAGTTAACAGAGGAGGGCTGTGGATGATAATGTCAAAGTTTGGCTGCCCCAACAAGTTCATAACAATGGTGAAACAGCTACACGAAGGCATGTGTGCTCGTGTACTGGACAGCGGTGCAATCTCTAAAACGTTTCTAGTATCAAACGGAGTAAAACAAGGATGTGTACTCGCCCCGACTTTGTTCAGCATGATGTTCGCGGCCACGATGACAGACGCCTTCAGATCACTGGAGCTTGGAATACCCATAAAGTACCGTACATGGCAAATTACTCAATCCCAGAAGAATGAAGGCCAAAACCAAATTGGCTGGCGGCATAATCAGGGAACTTGTATTTGCTGACGACTGCGCTCTAATGAGCAACTCAGAACTGAACATGCAGGTTGGAATGGACCAGTTCTCTGCCGCATGTGAAAATTTTGGCCTGACCATAAATGCCAAAAAAACAGACGTCACGTACCAACCAGCACCAGGCATGCCGTACACAAAACCAGAGACTACAGTCAGCGGGCAGACGCTGAATGCCGTAGACAAATTCACATATCTGGGCAGCACGCTGTCGAGATCTGTTAGCCTAGACGATGGAGGTGGCAAGCAGAATAGCAGAGGCCAGCACAGCCTTTGGTAGAATGCGCTCGATGGTCTAGGCACGTCGTGGCATCAGCGTCAAGACCAAACTCAAAGTCTACCGTGCAACCATCATTCCAACCCTACTATACGCTTGCGAAAGCTGGACTGTATACTCTGGACATGCAAGAACGTTAAACCACTTCTACACAGGTTGCCTGAGGCGAATATTCCACATCCGATGGCAAGATCGTGTCACTGACATCGAGGTTCTCTCGAGGGCTAACATGCCCAGCATACATGCACTGCTAGAGAAAGCACGACTAGGATGAGCCGGACACCTCGTCCGTATGTCAGACGAGCGGCTCCCAAAGAAGCTTCTCTACGGCGAGCTGAGAGAGGGATGGCGCGAGAGAGGGCACCCAAAGAAACGTTTTAAAGACGGTCTGAAGGACTCACTGAAAAGTTGCCAGATAGACATCGACACCTGGGAATGTCTTGCACAAAACAGATCTGACTGGAGAAGCGCAGTCAAATCGGGTGTAGCTGCCGGTGAAGATGACCGTGTTGTGAAAACCCAGAGCGGACGCGAGACCCGAAAATCCCGAGCAGCGGGAACACCATCCCCTTCTACAAAACCTCGTGTGCCCGATATGTAGCAGATGTTTTCGTGCTCGCATTGGCCTGTTCAGTCACACGCGCACCCACACCCAACAGGGAAATCTGTGACAAGGATGATGTCGGCAGTCCTCATCGACAACGATGGACAGCTATTATTATTATTAGTACACACGAACATACTTTTTTGTGCCCATCTCTCTGTATTAACTGTCTCTGTAAACATCCCATCAGTTCCTTCTTATTATCTGTCTCTGTAAATATCACATCAGTCTCGTGTTATTATCTGTCTCTGTAAACATCACACTAGTTTATTGTTGTTATCTGTCGCTGTAAACACCACATTCGCCTCTTTGTATTATCTGTCTCGATAAACATCCCGAAGTTCTGTTGTTAGTATGTGTCTCGGTAAACATTCCAAAGGTCTCATGTTATTATCTGTCTCGGTAAACATCTCGAAGGTCTGTTGTTAGTATGTGTCTCGGTAAACATTCCAAAGGTCTCATGTTATTATCTGTCTCGGTAAACATCACACCAGTCTCTTGTTATTATCTGTCTATGTAAACATCACATGTCTCTTGTTATTATTTGTCTCTGTAAATATATCAGTTTCTTGGTATTATCTGTTTCTATAAACAACACATCTGTCGCTTTTTATTATCTTTCTCTGTAAACATCTGATATGTCTCTTGTTAGTATATGTATCTTTAAACATCACATTCATCTCTTGTTGTTATCTGTCTCTGTAAACATCACATTCATCTCTTGTTGTTATCTGTCTAAACATCATATTTGTTCTGTATCCAGGTTTAGTTGATCGTTTATGTTTACTGAGCTGGTATACTCTGAAATGTTACAACTATTTTAATTGGTCTGTCACTATGATACTTTTTAGTCAAAGTTGTATATTAATTGTACACACTTAAACGTCAGTTCGTCTTAGTTTCTGTTTGAACTACATTCCTTGCTAAACCATCAATATTTGAAGATCTCATTCTCTCCTTCCTGCTTGATGTGCTGTGTCCTAGCAGCCCGTATCATTTGATGAAATAAGTTAACAAAAATGACGTCATCTCTTTCATAACGTTCTGAAAGGACGACCCAATTTACATAATAATGCAAAGCAGCGAAATTAGAAAAGTCCATTAACAATAATATATTCCGAATATTTCCTTGATGTTTCGCCCATTTTTTGTTTGGTCGCTGTTACATGTAGCGTGCATGATGTCGCTGTTGTATGTGGTGTGCATGATGTCGCTGTTGTATGTGGTGTGCATGATGTCGCTGTTACATGTAGCGTGCATGATGTCGCTGTTGTATGTGGTGTACATGTTGTCGATGTTGTATGTGGTGTACATGTTGTCGATGTTGTATGTGGTGTACATGTTGTCGCTGTTACATGTGGCGTGGATGATGTCGCTGTTACATTTAGCGTGCGGGATGTATGTATAAGACACCAAACACACAGAACACAATTACGTAAAAAAAACTTGCATGAAAAGCGTACGAAAAGCAACAACGCGTTCTAAGTGACATCAAAAGTCGTCAACCGCTCTTACAGGTGGCTTATTGAGATAAAAGACATGCACAGGTGATCAAGATAAAAGATATGTACATGTCATCCAGATAGCAGAGTCATAATTATTACAGAGCGAGCACAAAACTTGTATTTTATATATATAGTCAACGGTAGAAGGCATTGACGAAATAATGCGTCAAATATGAAACGAGAAACATGCAGGTTTACAAGACAGAGTTCGTAAGAAGACAGCGTTGCTGAACACAGAACATAATTCTTGCGATCATTAAATGTGGTTGGCAATTCTGCTGTATAAAAACAGAAACGAAGCCCACATTAAACATGATATCAAACGGAGAAAGATTAGAACAAATAGAAAGTTACTTGTATCTAGGACAGACAATAACAAATGATGGTAGCTGTGTGAAAGAGAGGTGAAGAAAAAATAGGGATCGCCAAAAACATATTTAATAACATGAGAAATATATTGACATCCTGTCAAATAAAAAAAAAACATCTAAAAAATGAGAGTCATCAGGTGTTATGTATATTCATAACTTTAAGGCGAGCAAGCGTGAACAATGAGCAAGACCAGTTGGATGACAAATTAGAAGCTCTTGAAATGTGCATATACATAAAAATGGATCGCATTTCGTGGAAATGCGACCACAGAATGTAAAGATGGACACCTGATTAAACTACTTAGGATAGGAGACCTGGCAGATCGCACCAATTAAAGGGGGACTAAAATTATGTCATTGTCAGACAAGATATTCAACAGAATAATCTTTTACAGATTAAAAGTGGACGTAGACAACAAGCTCTGGGAGAAATAGGCAGGATTTCGCCAACGAACATACAGCACAGATTATATAGCTACTCTAGTAGAATACAGTTTTGTATACGGCCCTTTAAATACTTAATAGAGAGCTGAGGGACACTGCAGATAGCGTGCTTGTCTCCTAATGTAACAATTAACAACTGTATAACATAGGCAAGTCATGCTTCAAACACACCTGCGTCAGTATGTGTGTATCTGACTCAGGAAGACAGAAACGCGACAGGAATCGGGTCACATGATACGGCTAAAAGCGGAGGCCTCGTTCAATGGGTTCCGTAACACTTTGTCCACAATATTAGGTCCATCTTTGTCGGTTAAAGTTATCTTATGACATCATCTCGGCTGTCCGCCTTTGTCTTTTAACGTTATCTCATTACATCATCTCGACTGTCCACCTTTATCTGTTTACGTTATCTCATGACATCATCTCGGCTGCCCACGTTAATTTTTTAACGTTATCTCATGACATCATCTATGCTGTCAACGTTGATATTTTAAAGTTATCTATTGACATTATCTCAGCTGTTCACCTTTGTCTTTTTGCGTTATCTCATGACATCATCTCTGATGTCCATCTTTGTCTTTAAAGTTATGTCATGACATGATCTTGGATGTCATTTTTTGTCTTTTAACGTTGTCTCATGACATAATCTGGCTGTGCACCTTGATCTCTTTGCATTGTCTCACGACATCATCTGGGATGTCCACTTTGTGTTTTTTTTAAACATGTCATCTCAGCTGTCAATCTTTATCTGTTAACGTTATCTCATGACGTCAATTCGGCTGTTTACCGTTGTCTTTTAACGTTATCTCATGATATCATCTCGGACACCCACTGTCTTTTAACGTTACCTCTTGACATCATCTCGGCTGTCTTCTGTAATAAATCTTAGGTGTAGAGACGTATCATAGAAGGAGCATTGATATGTAACATTTACAGAGTTGACAGGAATATGTGAAGAGCTTAGACAATCATTTTTCTGTCTTTTTTTGGGGGGGATTTAAGAGACAAGTCAGTACAGCTGAACTCAGTCCCGCAAGAATTTAAGTAATCAAAACGAGCCGGCACTTTTTTGTCTCAAAGCGCACAGGTGGGAGTTTAGGTAAATATACGTGACTTGACGTAAGTTACATGTCATGTGTCCGCAGGTAGGATGGTAGCCGGGTAGACTTGTTGCCGCCGACAAATCCGCGTCGTCTGGAAACAGCGCGATCAAGATTGAGGGGGGGGGGGGGAAGGGAAGGGAAAGCAAGCGAACTAAACGCGCGCCGTTTTGGAAATCACGCGATCTGAGGAGGCAGATAAATATATAAATCCCGGCGGAAAGACGTTAGACACACTCGAAAGAGATATTACAGTAGAGTAGAACAGTGCACTTCAGAGACACGGTTAGACATTCGAAAGAAATTCCACAGAAAGTAGAACAGTTCACCTCAGAGACATAGAGACCTTGGAAAGAGACGCTCAGTAGAGGGCAGGCGACGGAGATATGCAGTTGAGGCAGATTTGAGTTGAGAACCACAGAGAGAGAATATTTTACTTTAGAGACAAAGAGATAACACTTCACTTCAGAGACAGAGAGAGAACAGTTCACTTCAGAGACAGAGAGAGAACAGTTCACTTCAGAGACAGAGAGAGAACAGTTCACTTCAGAGACAGAGAGAGAACAGTTCACTTTAGAGACAGAGAGAGAACAGTTCACTTCAGAGACAGAGAGAGAACAGTTCACTTCAGAGACAGAGAGAGAACAGTTCACTTCAGAGACACAGTTGAGAGGAGACCCACCGAGTGAGACAGAGGAAACACACGGAGAGAAGTAGTTGACTTCTAGGACTTGAGTTAAGAACTTTGAGTTGAGATTTGAACACAGTTTTTGATTGAGAACCACAGTAGAGTAGAATAGTTCACTTCAGAGAGAGAGAGAGAGAGAGAGAGAGAGTGAGTGAGAGAGGGGAACATTCGACAAAGAGAGGCAGTTGAGATATACATACATCAAGTAAGGTAACTATCCTTGTATTATGTAATTGTCGTATGTTTACAAGTAGTCGGTAGCTTATAGAGGCAGTCTTCCAGTCATCCCATTCATCATACTGAAGCAGTCCCACCGATCACGTCAACATCACCTTAATCACGTGGATATAAGTCGTCATTCCAAGCTAGAGGCATTTTTTCCAGTGATCCCATGGCTCATATTTGACGCAGTCTATCCTGATCTCGTCGAGACCACTTTGATCTACCACCGAAAAAGAGAAACAGGGCCACGGACGTCATACCTGGATTTAGAAAGTACGAACTTCACCATCAGCGGCAAACCGCAACAAAGTTCGATAGCAGCAGGCCAGATTAGTAGAAGAGAAAGAACCGGGCAACAAAAGTATCGTTAAAGTTAGGTTTAGTGGTAGGAGTGTTTTAGATAAACGTGTGAGAAAAGAATTTCAGTTGTTAGAAATGTAGAGTTACTTGAATAAAGAATATGTTGTACTGTGTTATATTTAGTGTTACTTGAATAAAGAATATGTTGTACTGTGTTATATTTAGAGTTACTTGAATAAAGAATATGTTGTACTGTGTTATATTTAGAGTTACTTGAATAAAGAATATGTTGTACTGTGTTATATTTAGTGTTACTTGAATAAAGAATATGTTGTACTGTGTTATATTTAGAGTTACTTGAATAAAGAATATGTTGTACTGTGTTATATTTAGTGTTACTTGAATAAAGAATATGTTGTACTGTGTTATATTTAGTGTTACTTGAATAAAGAATATGTTGTACTGTGTTATATTTAGAGTTACTTGAATAAAGAATATGTTGTACTGTGTTTTTATTTAATGTTTCTTGAATTTGATTAGAGTGAGTGTAGAGTGAGATAGAAGAGAACAGACCCCCTTTACCACCTTGTGACATAGCTTCATCAAATCAATCGGTTCTAGTACACTAACTTTGTCTTTTAACGTTATCTCATGACATCCTCTCGGCTGTCCACTAACGCTTTTGGTTCACGGTTTGCGGATGTTTTTGCTCGGTGTTTGAAAATTACTTGGCCTGTCTGGTATGTGGCCTGTCTATAGCTATTTTTCAGGACATCCTTGCAGATCTGTAGTGTGATAATGGGTAGTGACTGTGGTATAATTGCCCGGCTTCTGACGAGCTCATCAGCCTTCTCATTTCCTGGGACTCCGTCATGGCCAGATATATGTTCTGTTTGTTAGATGAATGTTCTGTTTGTTAGATGAATGTTCTGTTTGTTATATAAATGATATGCGTGTTAGATAAATGGTATGGGTGTTAGATATATGTTCTATTTGTTAGATATATGTTCTGTTTGTTAGATATATGTTCTGTTTCTTAGATATGTGTTCTGTTTGTTAGATATATGTTCTATATATTTTATATATGTTCTGTTTGTCAGATATATGTTATGTTTGTTAGATATATGTTCTGTTTGTTTTATATGTTCTGTTTGTTAAGTATATGTTCTGTTTGTTAGATATATGTTCTGTTTGTTAGATATATGTTCTGTTTATTAGATATATGTTCTGTTTGTTAGATATATGTTCTGTTTGTTAGATATATGTTCTGTTTATTAGATATATGTTCTGTTTGTTAGATATATGCTCTATTTGTTTGATATATGTTCTGTTTGTTTGATAAATGTTCTGTTAGTTTTATATATGTTCTGTTTGTTAGATATTTGTTTGTTAGATACATCTTCTGTTTCTTAGATATTTGTTCTGTTTCTTAGATATTTGTTGTTTGTTTGATATTTTTTCTGTTTATTAGATATATGTTCTGTTTATTAGATATATGGTGTGGTTGTCATATATATGTTCAATTAGTCATGTGATCTATGTACTATATATTTGGCATTTCTGTAATCTACATGTTATATGTGTTCTGTTTATCATATACATATTGTGTGAGGTATCCATATGTTCTTAATATCATATACATGTTCTGTATGTTTTGTGTGTTATATGTATGTTCCGATTTTAATCTATATTCCCTGAATTTCATATGTGTCATATGCGTGCTTTGTATAGTATAGTATAATGTATGTTCTGTATGTTATCTGGATGTTCCACGTGTCATCTACCTGTTGTGTTTGTTCTGTTTATATATATATATATATATATATATATATATATTATTTGCCATCTGTATTTTATGTTTGTTTGATATCTTCATATTGTTGTGCACCATCTAAATGTTCAGTTCCTGTTTCTAATACTTATGTTTTATTTTCAATCAATCTATGTTTGTCATCTGGGTGACTTTTTTGTAATTGTATATATTCTATATCTGGTTGGTATGTTTTGTTCTTCTTCTATATCTTCTATTTTCAATCTGTATTTTTAATGTGCTTTGCTCCATCTTAATTTTTTGCGTGTAAATTGTATGTTCGGTTTGTTCTGTTTGTCAACTTTGTGTCGTCATTATCATCTATGTTCTATTTGTCAACTTTATGTCGTCATTATCATCTATGTTCTATTTGTCAACTTTGTGGCGTCATTATCATCTATGTTCTATTTGTCAACTTTGTGGCGTCATTATCATCTATGTTCTATTTGTCAACTTTGTGGCGTCATTATCATCTATGTTCTATTTGTCAACTTTGTGGCGTCATTATCATCTATGTTCTATTTGTCATCTGGGTGATACTTTTATCATTTTTATGTTCTTCGTGCCATCTGTATGTTATCTTTGTCATTTATGTGTTGTTTTTATCACTTGTGTATGGTTTGTTTGTCATTTGTATGTCCTGTATGTGATACGTATTTCCCGTGTGTCTACTGTATGCCTCGCTTCTTCTGTATGCCCTGTGTGTAATTGGCTGACAACGTTAAGTAAGTTTAGATTACTATTTTCAGATATATCATGGGTGACCTTAGTTTTGTCGCTGGCAGGAAAGTTCGGAGCTTCCGCCGGGTTCGCTATTGTGTATGTCTTCACGGCTGAGCTGTTCCCAACAGTGATGAGGAGCTCTGGCATTGGCATCAGTTCATTTTGCGCCAGAGTGGGCGGCATTCTGGCTCCCTACATCGCTGACGTCGTAAGTGTTTCTTAAACATAAATTTCTCATGCATTTTATGTTTCTCATACGCGTTCTTTTTCTCATTAAGATCATATTTCTCATTCATATTCTATTTCTTACAGCTCCTATTTCTCATACAAATCTATTTTCTTATATTGGTTATATTTCTCACAGATCCTATTTCTCACACATATTCTATTTCGTATACAGTTCTCATACACATTCTATTTTTTACACATATTCTATTTCATATACAGTGCTCATACACATTCTATTTTTTACACATATTCTATTTTGTATACAGTTCTCATACACATTCTATTTCTCACAGATAAGAAACATTCTTTCAAATTAAGCAAATACAGTGAGCTGGTTAGAGAGTTGATAAAACAAATGGGGTTGACATCTGAGTATAAGCTGCAAAGTCACGAACAAGAACAGTGAAAGACCTCGAAGAAACAGTTGGAAATACCTTATGCTGACTGTGGAACAACCATAATGAACAATGAAATGTAGAAGCAAATAGTATCTTATCATCGCCCCAAGTTGGTTGAACTGGTCCGGCATCTCCCTGGCCGTCACAAGACAGTAGGCTCAATCATAAATGTTTGCAGAGGAGAAAGCAACAGACAAATCGGCAAATGCGAGAAGAATTGTTGGTAGTCATTGACCTAAGTAATCCCTTCCCCTTTTGAGTGTCACGAAGAAGCGAAGCCGAAACAGTCGAAACACTTGCTTCGCAGGTTGAACACTTCTGGCGATCGAATTGCATCCTGTTGTATTTCTGTGAATTTGGTGTCCAATCAGCTATATATTATAATTCTACTTCTCTATAATTATACTTCTCACACATATTGTACTTCTCACATAGATTGTATTTCTTACATAGATTGTACTTCTTACACAGATTGTACTTCTCACACAGATTGTACTTCTCACACAGATTGTACTTCTCACACAGATTGTACTTCTCACACAGATTGTACTTCTCACACAGATTGTACTTCTCACACAGATTGTACTTCTCACACAGATTGTACTTATCACACATATTGTACTTCTCACACAGATTGTACTTCCCGCACAGATTGTACTTCTCGCACAGATTGTACTTAAGATATATATTATATTTTTCGTACATATTCCATTTCTCTTACAAAATAATTTAATTCAAACATGTTAAATTGTGCACGCACATTTTATTGATATTATATATTATATTTATTCGTAAATTTGTGTTTCTTATCCACATTATATTTCTCCAACACATTCCATTTATCAGATATTATGTTGTTCTACAGAGTCTCATTTCGCTCCATCAACTATGGTATACATTTTTGGTGTAAATTATTCAGATCTTCATAATATCCTATGCATCTTAATCCATTCCGAGTGTTTTTGCTTTCAACTCTACCAACACAGAGGCAGATGCTATAAAAAACACGAGACTGTTTATGGATTTTTTCGACTCAGTCGTCCTGCCAGCACTGTGCTATGGTAGTGAAGCATGACCCCTAACTAAGGTTTTGGAGAACTAATTAAGGATTGTGCACGCCTCACTTGAGGCGTGGGTCTAACAATCAGCATTGTCAGAGGGGCCATCACAACAGTGACATCCGGAGAATGCTGGGCTTGCCATACTACAAGAAGAAATGGCGGGCGCTGGTCTAGAACTGTCTTATGGTACATGAGCGAAAAGAAAAGACCTCGTGGACGACCTCCCATCCGATGTTAGGACTCGTTATGGATGTGCAACAACATCCACGACCCTATATCAAACAAGCTGATGCTCCACTGGTCAACTCAGTAACCTCGTGCGTAAAGATTGTAAGCAGATTTGATCATGAAATGATTACTATAGCGACCTGATCGTCAGAACCTCATCCAATTGCCTCTCCATCCACTTTTCCTCCCTTTTCAGACTTCCTGCCCTCAGAAATTCGTTTTGACGTAGAGTCAATGGCATCTGGAAAGTCACCAGGTGAAGATGGCATCACTGCAGAGGTCATCCATGCTTGCCATTTACCAAGCCCTAGCCTTTACCAAGCCCTAGCCTTTACCAAGCCCTAGCCCAACGTTTTACACAATATCTTCATTCGGGAGGAACACCTACCGCTTGGCGAAACTCAAGGACAACACTCTTGCACAAGAATGGAGACAAAGAGAACCTCGGAAATTATCGTCCAATTATTCTTGTCCAGGTCACTTAAAAGCTATTTACGAAATGCATCCATACCAGAGTTCGCACCAATCTCGAAGAATCGCAGCCAGTTAAACAAACAGGCTTTTCACGTTCGCACAGTACAATAGACAACTTTCTAGACTGCAGCCATCTTATTGAAGTAGCCCAAGAGTTCCAGACGCCCTTGATATTTACCTTCATCGAAAACAAAATAAGATTTTGTTTCGGTGGAACCACATTTAGTCTGGCGTTCAATGTTGGAACAAAGCGTCGATCCTGGTTATTTCAAAATTTGTGTCAACAGTTATACGAATTGTAACACCATATTTCGTTCCTTCCAACGTTCAATTGTGGTACCAGATCCGCCAGAGGATCCTATCTCACCGAATCTCGTCTTCGCATGTTTGGAATCATTCCTCATTCGATGCAACTTTGGATTATATTTTGATGGCATATGTTTCATTCACCTTCGATTTGCGGACGACATAGTGTTCATTACAAAGTCAGCAGCAGAAGCCAACCTAATGATGCAGCTACTCGATGATGAGGGCAGGAAGCGAGACAGAAGATGAATGTCTCGAAAACCAAAGTGCTACGCAATAGTTTCCCCAATTGTGATCCAGTCTTATTTGACGAGGTGCAGCCAGACAATGTCAACGAGTACATATATCTTGGGGGCCTCCTTAATGTGGAAAATAACCTGGAACCTGAACTGACAAGACGTCGCGGCTCGGGCTGGTCAGCCTTCTCGTCTATTAACATCGTCTTAGACGGTTGCCATGACCAGAACCTACGAGCCTCTCGCTTTAATTCCACTGTTTTTCCTACTATGTGCTGCGGGGCTGAGACATGGACACTAATAAAATCACTAGAGGACAAATTGAGAGCGACCCAGGTCTCTCTTGAGATAAGCTTGGTCGGAATCACTCTCCAGAACCAAAGTATACAAAATCTCCTAAATTTACGACATACGACGATTGTCTTTGGTGAGTGACGCGATAATCTATGCAGGCAAGGCAACACATAGATGAGTAGGTCACATATTGCGACAAAACGGTGGTTGATGGAGCACGGCGACAGCAATGTGATACACCTGAGGTCAAACTCCCTTGCTGCACACAATAACATCCGAGACGCCCCTGGAGAAGGCCTTACAATGCACTGGACTTCCGTTGTCCAAGACAGCTACACTGAGGAACAGGTAATCAAGATCAAGATGAATAGGAGATAGAGAATCTCTTACATGACGTGTTCTAGCTTTTAGCGATGGTTTTGCTAAAAAACAATATATAAAATGGTAAAGCCAGTTAACACACTTCAAATTGGACTACCATTTCTTATGCTCGCAGGGTTTATTGATTGAAGGGGACTTTGCTGTTGCTCTGCCCTTGTTGATCTTCGGTGGACTAAGCATTGTCGCTGGGCTGCTGGCCCTTCTGCTGCCTGAGACGGCTATGAAGGCACTACCAGAAACTGTAGAAGATGCTAAAAACTTTGGAAGGTGTGCATTTTCCCTTCATTTTGCTTTAGAAAACGCAAATCTAGGTAATACATAATCAAATAAAACTCACCAACAGATTGATACTCTACACTTACACTACAACCTACATCAGGAGACTAACTGTAACTGTAATATACATTACAGGACACATTCCAACTAACTTAATTTAACTTCGTTTTATGGGTTTAGAAGGCTCTACCGAGTCTGCATACAACCAGTTCATTCCACTCTACCGATATTAAAAATTACTATTTTTTACTATCTATTTTTGAAGGCATTAACTGATCACACATTTTAAATAACTGGGCTCCAGAATTAACGAAAATGGCAACCTGCATGAAAGAAATCAGAAGAAGACTAGCCATGGCAGGGACTGAACAGCCTGAAGAAATTATGGAAGAGCACGAACAAAATGATCAAAGTAAAAGTCTTGAGAGCCTGTATTTCTCTTGTGGCAGCTAATGGACGATTACCAAAATGTCCAGACAAAGAATCGAGTCCTTTGAGTCAAAATGTTACAGAAAGATCCTCAAAATCCCCTGGAAAGAGACAGAGACAAAATGTAGACATTCGGCAAGAGTTGAGCATAAAGGAGAACTGGTTTATCAATTTCATTTTGGCTAGAAAATGCAAATACTTTGGTCACATCAAGAGACACAACGGTCTCGAGAGAACAGTGAGGGAAGGTATGCTACCAGGTAAAAGAGGAAGGGGTAGACTAAGAAGACGATGACACCAAAATATCCAGAAATGCCTGAGTATGACAGTGGCGGAGGCTGGAGTTTTGGCAAGGGAACAAGTTTCTTTCAGACAGACTGTGATGGGAGCGACGTTCTATAAAGGACATGCTACATGATGATTAACTGACCATGTCTCCACCACATTATGTGGTAATGCATTCCAAACATTTAGCACTGTCTGACTAAAAAAATACCTCCTAATATTTAATCTGGACCTGTCGTTAAACAATTTGAAGCTGTGCCTTCTTGATCTTGTAGCCGGTTGTACTTCGAAAAATGTTATATAATCTAATTTATTATTTCCATTGACTAATTTATAAACCTATATTTAGTTATCTCGAATTCTTCTCTGTAGACCAGTTTTTCTCTCCTTATAACTATAATTCTGGAATCCCACGATCATTTTTGCGTAGCTTTTGCTTTTAACCTTTCTTGCATGTCTGTATCTACTCTTTGATAAGGACTTTACATCTGCTGAACACAGTACTCCAATTTGGTCTCCGCAATGATTTATATAGTTGGACTATCACTTCATTGCTCTTATGTGTCACGTTTCTTTTAATTATACCCAGCATTGCACTAGCCTTTTTCATTGGACTTGCTTCTGTACCTTTCCTGTATGATCTATTATAACACCTAAGTCCCTTTCCTTTTTTATTGCCGTAATATTATTTTCTCCCATCAGGAACCTATAATCATTTATGAAATCTTCCCTTGT
Source organism: Ariolimax columbianus (assembly GCA_036924085.1). Classification (NCBI taxonomy): domain Eukaryota; kingdom Metazoa; phylum Mollusca; class Gastropoda; order Stylommatophora; family Arionidae; genus Ariolimax; species Ariolimax columbianus. Next base: position 31,352,503 of record JAVGWX010000011.1, on the reverse strand, counting down.
GGATGCATGTACATTTTTCTACATTAAACTATATCTGCGATCTCTCAGACAATTTTTGAATTATATTTAAATCCGATCTCATTAAATCGACCTCTGCCTGATATGAGACCCTGTTGCTTGCATATTTTTGTGTCATTCGAGAATTTTGCAATTATGAACCCGATATCATCGTCCAAATCATGTATTTATATATCAAGAGCACAATTCGCCCAATATCGATCCATGGGGCACTCCACTTATTACATCACACCAATCAGTATACTCCTTTTTTATGCCAACTCACTTCCTTCTGCCAATTAACCAATTTTTATTCAATTGGCAGCTCCGCCACCTATACCATGTGTTGTAACTTTCGGAATAATCTTTGATAAATTACTCTTTCAAAGGCCTTTGCAAAATCCAGATAAATGACATCCACTGGCTTTCCAATATCCACCATTTTGGTAACATCCTCTACGAATTCTAATACATTTATTAAATAGATTTTATTTGTGTTCTCGTCTCGGTGCGGTATCTGACTATACCCATTTTAAAATTTTGATTAAACTTAACTTTAATCAACTTTAAACATTAAAAAAAATGTATTTATTCCCATTAGATTTGTTAAGCACGATCAGTTAAGATTAACAAACCCATGATGATTCTTCTTGATCAGATTAAACTTGTCCAAGTGCACGACTATGTTGTCTTTGATAATTGACTCTAAAATGTTCCAGAGTATGCTCGGCAAACACACTGGTCTATAATTGGATGGATCTGATTTCTTGCTCTTTGTTTCTATGAGGTGTCTTCAAATGAAACCGGAGCCAGTGGCTTTATTACAAACATTTGAAAGTTACATTATCTGGTGTGACAGAATTAAATATAACTATTGTTATGAAGCAAACATGCCACAGGGCTAGTTAGAAAAAGTCGCCATAGGCTTGGGTAGACGACGGATGTCTGAAAAAAATGACTGATTCCTCTTTGAACCACTTGGTCACCGAGGCCATGACGTCTGCATCGGAGTCGAATCGTTGTCCCTGAAGACATTTTTTTAAGGGTCCGAACAAATGGAAGTCTCAAGGGAACATATCGGGCTATAGGATGGGTGTGGCAGTACTTCCCACCTTTTCTGTGCTAACGCTTTCTGAACAATGTTCGCGAAATGTGGACGTGGATTGTCGTGCAACAGAATCACACCACGCGATGCATGCCGGGTCGTTTATTCTTGATTGCTGTATGCAGCTTGTCTAGTGTGTCATTGTAACGGATGACATCAGTGTTCACGCCAGGCTCTTAAAAATAATAATAGATAATGTAGATAAAATAATAGTAGATAGTCTATCAACAAAAGTCCCTCGTGGTAAAAAAAAACGCTGTCAGCATAACCTTACCAGTGGAAATGTGTGACTTGAATTTTTTTCGGTTTCGGTGATCCAGAATGTTTCCATTGCATGCTAGCAGTTTTGCTGCTCGGCTGAAAGTGGTGGCACCATGATTCATCACCTGCCACTATGCGCAAAAGAAACGAATCATCCTCTTCTTCGTATCGCAGCAAATGGTTCAAACTACATCCCACGCGTTTTTCCTTTTGGTGGTTGGTCATCAACTGAGGTACCCATTGTGAACACACCTTCCACTGCTTCAGGTTCTTGCTAACCACCATTTGAACTGTCCCTAGCGACACAGCAAATTCCTCTGCTAGCGAAGGTAAGCACTAGCGACGGTCCACCGGAATTGCTGCATCAATTTTAGCGATGGCATCTTCTGACGCAACAATATGCGTCTGATCTGGTCTCTGAAGATCTTTAGTTAACTCGCGTTCTTCTTTAAGCATCGTTGTCCACTTCTTTACTGTTGTATTTGACACACAGTTGCACCATACACTGCCTACATTGTGCAATAAATGTCAACTGGTCGACATCCTTGTGTTGTTAGAAACCGAATCACAGCTCGCTGATCAACTCTCGACGGATTCCTTATCACACCTGCATGCTTTCAACGGTCAGCTGAGGAAACTATGAATCGGAGGTTAATGCAATTTTGCAAACTTGACGGTTGGTATGTGCTGTTTAGACCAGAAGTGACGTCATCATGCGCATCGTACGTATGTTCACTTGGTGCAGTTCGGTGTGGTTTCATTTGAACACGCCTCGCATATTCTATTTCACATGACTAATTGTAACTACAGCCTACATCTTATGACTAATTGTAACTACAGCCTACATACCATGACTAACTGTAACTACAGCCTACATCCCATGACTAATTGTAACTACAGCTTACATCCCATGACTAATTTTAACTACAGCATACATCACAAGACTCATTTTAATTACCACACTACCTTCCTTCACGTTTACAAGAGCGAAAACATAAGTTTTACCTTTTACACTGTCGCATTGCGTGTATTTCATCCTGACATAACTGAGGATGAACCAGTTTATTTGTTCACATTATCTTTCCACAGGAACATATCGTCTAATAACTCATACTCACTCGAGAAGGCTAAAAGTGAGAAAGAGGAAAATGGTAACACAAAAATGTAGAAGACAAACAATCTCCACCCCTCCACCCCCACAGCAGAACCTTTGTTTGTGTCGACAGTGTTCCTGGTGAAATCGAGTGTTCAGCTTTGACCGAGCCACGTCGTTCGACAACGTCTTGCAACTGATGTTCTCTTACAAGAGCTGTTATAAATAACATGAACTGAACTTTGTAAATATATCGCACTTACTGACAAACTCATCCTTCTTGATCGTGCTTTTCATGTTTTTAAATCCATGATTGACTGTCAACTTCAATTCTATTTATGAAACGATCCTGCGGGTTATGGACATATCATTTTGTCCTGCGAATAAAACATGTGCATGTACTTACAAATGTAACGGTCTACAGAATTGTATGAGTTGGATGAAAAACCAAAATGGATTTACTATTTCTTTCCACCAAAGTGTGGTTCTCTATAACATGTTGAAAAATGGGGGACATTATTAGAAAATGTAGGACATTATTAGAAAATATTGTGTTACGAAACATAGGACATCACTAGAACATGTGGTGTCACGAAATGTTTACTGAATACCAAGGGAAAGGAGATGTATGAAGGTTTACTGAATGTCAATGGAAAGGAGATTTAGGAAAGTTTATGGAATACCAAGGGAATGGAGATGTAGGAAAGTTTACTGAATGCCAAGGGAAGGAAAGAGTAGAAAGCTTTACCGAATATCAAGGAAAATAAGATGTAGGAATGTTTACTGAGTACCAAGGGAAAGGTTCTAGGGTACAGGAAGGCTGACTGAATTAGAAGAGGAAGAGGGGTGGGGTGGGGTGCGGTCGTGGGAGGGCAGCCACGAGAAGCTGAAAGAGAAAAAAATGTTCAACCATACAACACTTTTTCCTTGACAAACTGTAAGCCTCAATGAACAGAACATCTGTACCTTAGTGTAGGATAGAAGGGACAAAGTCAAGTATTAACATCGGAAGTGACATTTTTGAGCAGAAGTCAACTAATCGACATGTACTTTTTCTGCAATATTCTTGTCATAGAAAAGGTATGAATTCACATAAACATGGTTAAATGAATGATGGCGTGTCATCTTCCAGCTCAGCGAGATCTCCAAGTTTCACTGTGCGCTCACGAATGAAACGTTTGTCTTTTTCCACCTCAATTGAAGAACGACACGTCTAATTGTCTTTTCTAGTTCTGACGTTGAAAGTATCCAAATTATGATACATTCTCAGCAAGTTACAATCGTTTATGTGGTCTCAATGTAATGTCTTTTGATCTATTTTGTTCAGAACGACGTCTCTGCACTCCATGCAGACTCATAAGTGTTAGTCTCCCTCAGCAGAAGGCTATAAGCGTGGATTTGCTGGTTTCAATATCCCACTGGTTGTACATACTATTGCTCTGCGTTCTCAGACGCACATTTCTGATCAATCTGTGTTTGCAATGTAATGTCATATACTCAAGCTCTTTCCAGTTTATTGTAATTACTTTCGTCAAAACTAGTTGATGTTTTCCCGATACTGGCACAAGATGCTACCGGACAGCCAGTGTCACTGCTTGTTAAAACATACACCGTGTTCGCACATCATTGGAAGCAGTTAGGAGAGTATCAACGAAGTAAATACACATAGAACAGTTCTCGACAGTTGTGTAGCAGGCATCATAGGCACACAATTTTCACAATTTCAAATCTAAAATTCAAGCAATCATAACAGACGGAATAATGGATATTCCCCATTGAATGACTAAAATAAATTAGAAACGTTCAGCCAATAGAAAATAGAAGAGACAGCCTGGTTCAAAAACAAGCTGAGAAACTCTGAAGAATGATAATATATCCAATGTGCTAGAAAATGAATGGGAGGAGATGATAGATGGGACACGCTTGTAGAATTACACCTGTTACCCTGTGTTTATATACCTGTATATATATATATATATATATATATATATATATATATATAATTGGCCTGACACATCGCAATGTTATATATCATCATCATTATGTAGCGTGTCCTTTATAGAACGCCCCTCCCATCACAGTCTGTCTGACAGACACTCTTTCTCTTGCAAAAACTCGAGCCTCAGCCACAATCATACCCAGGAATTCCTGGATATCTTGGTGCCATCTTTTCGGTCTACCCCTACCTCTTTTGCCCTACACCATACCTTCCATCACTGTTCTCTCAAGACCGTTGTGTCTCTTAATGTGACCAAAGCATTAAAATTCTCTGGCCAAAATGGAATTGATAAACCAGTTTTTCTCTATGTTCAACTCTTGCCGAATGTCTATATTTGTCTTTTTCTCCCTCCATGATATTCTGAGGATCTTTCTGTAACATTTTGACTAGAACGATAGTGTTCGTTATCTATAAGTTGTGTTAATCGTCCATGATTCGCAGCCATATGCTGCCACAAGAAAAACACAGGCTCTCGAGACTTTCACTTTTGTCGTTTTTTTTGGGTGCTCTGCCATAATTTCTTAATGTTAAATATATCATATTTAAATGTAGACAATAGATTTTCTGTGTGCATACACTTTGATGAAAACAACAATGTTGTCAATAAAGTATTGTTAATGACCGTTGTAAATGTCATTGTTGTTGTTGTTGAATACCCACAGTGAATAAGTTGACTCATTTGTGCGCCCTGAAAGGGTGTTAAGTTGCGTGTTGTAGTAGTTTTCCTCACGTCCCGAGCGTGCTAATAAAGGTGGATCGTGGAATTATAATCTTTGAAATAGGATACAGCTATTTGGTTAATGTGCCGAATTCTAGTTACAGTCGAACCCTAACTATATCGTCTCTTATTCCCGACAACGCGTGGGCACGTTAGCAGTTGGCTCCAAAATCGTTGGAACAAACCCACGGAAATACGACCGGGAACGATAGGTGAAAAACGGACAAGTGAAACCACCGGAGCGGTAGTAGTGAAATCAAGAGCAGGAAAAGCTCTTGGTGGCCCACACGCTGGAGCTGCCACATATTAAAATATCGATTCTACCAGATTTCTCAAAGCAGACACACATTGTGTATTTCCCGATGAATTATTGACTGTTCTGATTCTATTTCTAAGAATCGACGTCACTGCACTCCGGGCATACCCATAGGTGCTATGTCTCTCTCAGCAAATAGCGTAGGGTATGGATGCTGATGGTCCTCGTAGCTCGCTGGTTGTACACTGCTGCTTCATCTATTGCAGTGTCATCATCTATCAGCGGCCATTGATTGATTTCAAACTGGCATTCCTATTCATCACTAATGTTCCCATGATGGCATCTTGTGAAGCCATGATGTCAGCTCTGTCATTGCCATGAACCCTAACATGAGCAGAACAGTAGATTCATGTTAACACCTGAACGTTTGAGGCCTTAACAGCTGCTATCCACTCGTATCTAAGCCATCCCATCTGTACCCTCTGAAGTACGGCTTGTGCGTCTGTCACGATGACTGCCTTTGTTATAGAAGTCTCAGATATACATTTCCTGCTTCTGTCTCCATTCTAAAACTGGAGGTTGTTGACATGCATGTCCTACTGCGCTCATCAACGACACGTCCTCTCACTCTAGCCGGGAAATCCCAGCCTGATGTCCCACTTCGCAGTACTGATCCGTTGGTGTACATCACGGCATCACTTTCCTGCGTGTTGTCAGTTATCAGCTGATTCCCCTCGTGCTCTGCTCTCCTGGTACTCCAGTCTCTGCATTCCTTGCCTAAGGTTATGATGGCTCTCTGGTACTCTATCATTCTATCACCAGTGTGGACCCATTCTTCCCCCTTCCCTAAGGTTATGATGACTCTCTGGTACTCTATCATTCTATCATCAGTGTGGACCCATTCTTGCCCGTTGGCTATCGTCTCAGCTGGAGGGACGTGTCCGATTGGTCTTTGCCTGTGCTATCCATGACGCCCCTCTCTTGATTCTTTATCCCTTTATATCTGAGATACTACTGTACATAAGGTGCCGCGTGTCTGTGCTGACGTGCATATAGGCATTGACTTGTGACAGTTTATGTCTGAATGTCGCCGATAACAATCCCAACATGTACCGCTTCATCACAATCGGGGTATCTCTAGTGCAGCCTAGAACCAGTCGCATACCTTCATTCTGGATGCGTTCCAACCGCTCACACTGTTCTTGATAGTGTGAAGATGCCTAGTCCGTAATCGATGACAGACAACACGACCTGACGAAATATGATAAACATAAGGCATTGTTCTAAGCTGGCATTAGCCATGGTCTTGAGTGTTCCTAACTCTCGCTTATATCTTTGTACGATGTGGTCAACATGGCAATTTTAGGAGAAACTGCTATCAATTGTCACTAAGAAGTATTTCAATTTTCGAGTACCACCGCGACTGTTTCTTTCTTTGACTGAAAACCCTCATACACATCATACGCGAAAGTTCCAGCGTTAGCCTAGGTCTCCTTCGCTGTTCTGTAGTTGCCCAGCGTATCGGGGAGGATGTGCTCCCGTTCTAGGTAGACCATTATTTCCTGGCCACTATCTTCTCGAGCAATTTGCGATATACATTATATATGGTGATTATTCGATTGCTGCTGAGAAGCGTGGAGTCCTTACCAGGTTTAGGCAGTGGGCACAGATAGCTAAGAAGACAGTTTTCAGGCTTTCAGATGACTTCTCTATAGTATGATTACGCTCCTTTACCATATTTCATCTCTGTCTCATCCGCTTGATGTAACAGTTTGTACTAAAGGACAATGGGCAGTGTTTGTGCTGGAGCAGGCTTTTTGCGACCTCTGCCTCGGAGATGCGGTCTACATAAGCCTGTTCACTGATGGCTGCGTCTAAGCTGCCTTTCCCAATTTCATAGCGGGCATCTCTGTCGCCTTTGTCCGTCTGGGCAACACAACGACTGAAAAAACTCAGATCCTTGTCTTCGTCTGTCTTCAGGAAAATTCCTGTGGTGTCTTTAATGTTGGAGATAAGCTGGCTCGTAGTCTTTCCATTCATCTTCCGATACATGTGCCAGAACTTCTGGAGGGTAGTATCATTACCTACACCTGTGATGAACTCCTCCCATTGTTCGCTTTTGGACTCCCTAGCTAACGCTTTAAAGGAATTGGTAGCTTTGCGTGTTACCTCCTCCTTCTCATTCAATGCGTCGACAGTAGTACCAGATCTATTTCTTGCTTCATGCCATTTCTTTGTTGCCGCCTGCTTTTCTCTCCAGGCCGTATCAACCACTTGATTCCACCTGAATGATTGGACAAATGGGGATCTAGTGGTCTTGCTTCCGATCGTCTGGCACACATTGTTTGCTACATTATCCTGTTCATACGTGTACCTGAACACCTGTTTGGCTTTCCGGTGTCTGGTGTGTTTTCCTCTTGGTGTAAGTACGCCACATGGCAGGTGGTCGCTCTTTTGTGCCCCTAATACGTGTGGATGGAGCAACATCACTGGATATAAATGCCAGGTCGATAACCCCGTCCGTATCCACCGGTCCAGATGTTATTCTAATTGGACATCCGTCATTCACGACAGTGGACTAATGCCTGGCTAAAGGCGACCCCTTGCTTATTTTCAGTGGCATTTCTCCACTCCTTTGACCTAGCATTAAAGTCACCTACAATGAGGCACATTTTGCTTTGCGTTTCTGACGTCCGACAGAAACTACTACCTTACGTCCTCGAAGAGGTGATCTACATGAGCGTATACGTTGTAGATTCTCCATTCTTGGTGGTTGATTGTTACTTCAATCCCTTGTAGCTCGACATCCTCAATTTTACAGGTGCTAGTATCTATCCATGTATAGGGAAGTTCTTGCTTCACATACATTGAACAGTCAGTCAGTTAGAGAGATAGAGAGAGAGAGAGAGAGAGAGAGAGATAGAGACAGAGATAGAGAGAGCGAGAGAATGCCGAGATAGTAAACGTCGCATTGACTGAGTTGCATCCTCAGTTACAGAGGAAAGGTATTACCGATTTTCATATGTGTGTCAAAGCAATTATAATTTCTCCAGTCATCGTAGATCTCACAGAAGCAGTCTAGATTAGTAACAGCTACTCGCTATTAGAAAAAACAGCCCTTCTATCAGGTTAAGATCGGCTAAGAGAAAATTTCACCAGATTAGTTTCAACCAGCGTCAGATGCGTGGCCAACCTGTACCATTTTAATACGTGGCTGACCAGCCCTATTTTAACACGTGGGTGACCTGCACCATTTTAACCCGTGGCCGACTTTCACCATTTTAACACGTGGCCTCTCTCGCCAATTTTGTAGTCATCGCAGAACCATCGTAGATTTCACAGCAGTGGCCTATTCTTTCGATATCCACCACGCAGATCGACAGTCGTGGTTAAGGGACAGAGCCAAAGACGTTTACATGGGTTTAAACCACGAATTTACCATCGGTGACAATACACCCTAATTCGGATCAACGTTACAGCAGGCTAAGTGCGGAAAGTAGACTGATGACAATAATTATAGGTTTAGCGGTAGTTAGAATTTTAAGTCATAGATAACCATTAGATAGGAGCGTGTAGTAAGTTGTGTAGGATAGAAGAGCGGAAGAGAAGTTGTAAAGTGTAAAAATAAAGAATTTGTTTTTATTGTTTTGAAATAGTGCCCTTAGTTTATTGAGGTGTAAGTTGAAGTGATAAATTTAAGAGCGCAAAAATGGAGAGTCAAGATGAGGCTTCAGTGAGAGCAGAACCCAGTTCCGTCTGCTACAGTTGTATTATCGCCTCGAATTCTTATATGTTCTAGACACTGCAGACCAGTTTTCTGAGTCTCTCCTTCTTCTGATATTGACATACGGCGTCGCAGAAAGGAGACTTTTGCTGTTGCTAGGTGTAACTTCCTGAGAGTGTCAGAGACACATTCGATCCATCGACGCCAAGGCCTGTCTCTTGCTCGTGGACCGGAGACTTGCATATGATTTGCTCTTGGCGTAGGCTGGTCACAATGCTTTCTGACTAAATGACCAAACCACTTTATTAGTTGCTCTTCAATATAGTTACTAACTTGGTTTGTCCCCACTGTCTGTCTCATCGTGATGTTGCGGATTCGGTCATGGATTTACTTTCCGGTTGCATTTCTCACACAGCACATTTCACAGCTCTGGATCTTACTCTTTATGGTTTCCACCTTTCACTGCCATCTGGACTTGCTCCCACACATTACATGTATGGGATCTATTGTAACACCTAGGTCCCTTCCCTTGTCTAGTTAGTTATCTTTCCACTTGTGCCGTTGAGCGTCGTGCGGAGCTTAAGTCGTCTATCCTACGCCATGTGCGTTACGTTGGTCAATGTGACCCCGTGTCGCTGCACAATCACCCTTATGTGATCTATCCACCTGCCTCGCTGTCGCCCTTTTGCCCTTTAGCCAGATCTTCCAGCGATGTAGGCCATCAATGGAAGTTGATGAGGGTGCATTCTCATGAGATGACCAAACCAACTCATTTTCTGCCTAAAAATGTATTCGACACAAGACGTAGTGCCGACCATACTTCGAATGTCGCTGTTCCGCATTCTGTATCTCCTGGTAACACCGATGACCTTCCTCCAACACTTCATTTCACAAGTCGAAATTCTGCTCTCACGCGCCCTGGACAGAGGCCATGTTTGACACTGATAGCACAGAGTCGGCATAAATATACTGTTTATCAGCTGTTGCTTTATTGCCAAACTAATGCCTGGGTGTCTAAACATTAGTCACAAGTGATAAGTCCCAGCAGATACTTTCTGACATATAATCTTAATTTCCCTGCCCGAAAAATATTGCCCAAATACTTGAACTTATGGACTTGTTGAAAAGAAATCTCATTTCCTTTTCTATCTTACTATTATTGTTCTTTCCCAACATGTAAATATATTCCCTATTGAATCTTTCCATGTGGATAACTATACTTTTATATACATTAAACTTAATCGAGCAGCTTCGATACCATTTTATAATCGTATCTCTTATTCTTCTTCTTCGTTCGTTCTCAACCTCCAGCTACTAAGCCCTGAACAGAGCTTTGCAAGTAGCAGGATGTAGTCCGGGGAACGGGTTGGGTTGTGCTGCTAGTTTACAGCTTGGATTGCGATATTTGCACCTGTCGGTTCAACACATCCGTCTTCAGCAGAAGAATTTTATCTAAGTCCGACAATATGATATGAGACCTTGCCGCATATTATTGTCAGAATTGTGAATTTTGCAATCACGGTCCGGATATCAAAAGTCCAAATCATTTTTATATTTCAAGAATAAAATGGGTCCCAACACTGATCTTCGTGGCACTCTTCTTATTGTCTCACACCCCTCAGAGTACTCCTTATTGTCTCAGACCACTCAGAGTACTCCTTATTGTCTCACACCCCTCAGAGTACTCCTTATTGTCTCACACCACTCAGAGTACTCCTTATTGTCTCACACCACTCAGAGTACTTCTTATTGTCTCACACCCCTCAGAGTACTCCTTATTGTCTCACACCCCTCAGAGTACTTCTTATTGTCTCACACCCCTCAGAGTACTTCTTATTGTCTCACACCCCTCAGAGTACTCCTTATTGTCTCACACCACTCAGAGTACTCCTTATTTATGCCAATCCTCTGCTTACGTCCGATTAAACACATTGTTGTTAACCATTTGGCCCCTCCGCCACCTACACCATGTGGTTTCCGAACCAATCTTTGATACGGTACTCTATTTATAGCCTTTGCAAAATGCAAATAAATCCCGCCCATTGGCTTTCCTCCATCTAATATTCTGGTAACCTCCAACGTGCAGTTCCAACAGATCCAACAGTTCCAACAGATCCAACAGTTCCAACAGTTCCAACAGATCCAACAGTTCCAACAGTTCCAACAGATCCAACAGATCCAACAGTTCCAACAGTTCCAACAGATCCAACAGTTCCAACAGTTCCAACAGATCCAACAGTTCCAACAGATCCAACAGTTCCAACAGTTCCAACAGTTCCAACAGATCCAACAGTTCCAACAGATCCAACAGATCCAACAGTTCCAACAGTTCCAACAGATCCAACAGTTCCAACAGTTCCAACAGATCCAACAGTTCCAACAGATCCAACAGTTCCAACAGATCCAACAGTTCCAACAGTTCCAACAGATCCAACAGTTCCAACAGTTCCAACAGATCCAACAGATCCAACAGTTCCAACATATCCAACAGTTCCAACAGATCCAACAGTTCCAACAGTTCCAACAGTTCCAACAGATCCAACAGTTCCAACAGTTCCAACAGATCCAACAGATCCAACAGTTCCAATAGTTCCAACAGATCCAACAGTTCCAACAGATCCAACAGTTCCAACAGTTCCAAGAGATCCAACAGCTCCAACAGTTCCAACAGATCCAACAGATCCAACAGTTCCAACAGATCCAACAGTTCCAACAGATCCAACAGTTCCAACAGATCCAACAGTTCCAACAGATGTGTTAAGCATAATCTCCACCTAGGAAACTGACCGTTCCTGGCGAGATTGAACTTGTACAAGTGCATGACTATGTTGTCCTTTATAATTGACTCTAACATTTTGCAGAGTATGCTCGTCAAACTCACTGGTCTATAATTGCCTGGATCTGATGGCTTGCCCTTTTTTAACAAGGGGATCACACCTGCATCTTTCCACTCCCTTAAAAAGACAAATTCGCAATATAGTGAGATTAACATATAGCCAATGATTTTGCTGATGGGCTTCTAGTTTCAGACAGTAATTTTGGATGAATACCGTCTTAACCAGGACTCTTGTCTACTTTCAGCCTCTCCTATTGATTGAAAACAATCTTCTCAGTAATGCAGAATGAAGCACTTTGCTTAAATACGCTTCAACCTTTGTTGAGAATTTCATTTTGTTTTCATAAACGTCGGTGTTACGACGTCACGGTTCACCAATGTGATGTCGGGTTTTCCAGCTTGGCGGACACACAATAAATACATTTATCAACAAACCACTGCTGCCTACAAACCACTAGCAGTTAGACTGGGGACAGTCAATGGCTATGGAAGCAGTCCCAGAATGGCTGTAGAAGCTACTTGGTAGGGTTTACGAAAGTGTTCATTTCAAGTACACGAAAAGTGCTAGCTAGTCTCAGCTCGACATGAGAAATATGCGATCCACTCAGGAATTGTCAGAGGTCAAGAACGATTAGTCTGCATATTGGATAAAAAGTCAACGGCTGCAATGAGAGAAGTGATCATGAACAGCTACAGGTTAATAGCATTAAGGATGACTTCTAATCCAGTGGACACATCCATTTAATACAAATGTATAGGCCCACAACAGCACATTTAGTAGATGATGTAGAAGAGATGGACACGTTCTAGACAAAATACTGAGGACAACAAAGGCTACAGCTCTGACAACCAGTCTCAAGACTGATCAACCAGAAGATATGGTCAAATGGTGATATAGACAACCACTCTCAAGACTGATCAACCAGAAGATATGGTCAAATGGTGATATAGACAACCACTCTCAAGACTGATCAACCAGAAGATATGGTCAAACGGTGAGGCATGCTCAGACAACCCTACAACCATTCTTAGGACTGATCAACCAGAGGATAGGGTCACATGGAAAGACATGCTCAGGCAACCATACAACCAGATGATGATGATATGGCTCTCATCTCTAAGTCGCGTCTATTCTATCTCCTGGTGAATGTAGATGCCATTTTGTATATACTTGTAATGGAGAGTACAGACAAACAGATGACTGACTTGTTGCACGATGGAGGAACCGCCTCCTTTGACTTTCAAGCAGGCCACTATTGGACATAAATTTAATAAACTTTTAAAATTATTTTCCTGGACAGCTGCTTAGAGCCCGTTCTTTTCGATTTTAAATTGTGAATATTTCTTTTACATAGACGTCGCGTCGTAAACATAGGACCTCCGAGTTTATCATCCATCTCCAAATGGGCTAGGTGCACGATCTCATACGGCTCTTGAGAACATTCAACGATTGAAGCTTGCGAGATCCGAACATCCACCGTTTTGTGCATCAGTTTCTTGGGAGGCAATCTCCTTGCGTTTCATGTACAAAGAAAATGTTTGTACTTTACAATTGTGCTCACAACATTCTAAAATGTTTGTACTTTACAATCGTGCTCACAACATTCTAAAATGTTTGTACTTTACAATTGTGCTCACAACATTCTAAAATGATTCCTAAAAATAAAAAATAATACTTAACAGGCAAACAAAAACAATGAATTAAACGTTACATGTTCCAGAAATGTACTGCGTGCTGTGACATACCTACTGGCCTAGGGGCTGTCCTAAACTTAAGTCCGACCTTCTTACGTCTACTTCTGCTGAATCCAGGAGGGAACCAGTTCACAGGTGTACTCACTGTTCTCCGCGTGCTGATAAAGTACGTATTTGTGCTGCTACGGCTAAAATAAGTGGTTTATTCACTGCATCATATTTGGGGCTGGTTGAGCACATTGTCATTGTTGCACTAAATTGAGGTAGTTGCTTGAAGAGAAATTGTGTTTTTTTCCACTCAAAATCACAATTTGTTTGCTACTTTGTAGATCAAGTATTTAACCATACATATTGGAAACACATGTATAGAAAGAACCATGTGTACATAACGCAGCAAGTGTGTGATTACATTCAGTAATAATAACAGTAGTTGTTCATCGCAAGCGAAGACGGCGACATCATCAGACTTGTGCTGTTTTCATATGGCTACAGACACCAATCCTTGTAAGACAGACTTTCATGGAGTCGGCTGTTAAAGCGTCGTGCGCTCTGATTGTATGGGTGACACGCTTCAGCGATGGTTACTCTTCCCGAATTGAACACCTTGCTTGATGAAGCAAGCAAGCCAGGTAACACGGTCCAGTACAAGCAACTTCCAGAAACTGACATCAGTGCTGTAGCATTTCAGAGACACTCTCAAAGAGTCTCTATAGCGTTTCTTCTGTCTAATGAGCGGCTGCCTGTTCTGAACTCAACGTACAACAGCCACTCAGGGATGCGCTTATCGTGCATGTCATGACTAAGCACACATATGGCTTAAAACACAGCTGCGTTCCTTGAATAACTGTGTGACACATTCAATGAGTCATGTGAAGCAAGTGTTTTCAGCATGTACATGCCAAGGTCTCTGAACCATCTATGTCCTCGATCTTCCTGTTTCATTTATCCATCTGTTTTGTCCATGTGGGTTTTTGTTCCTCTATCCATTTCTTTCCCTGTGGATTTTTTAACGGAGACTGCTTTATAATACAGTTATCTTGTTATCATAACATGTGCCATATCAAACACCAGTCCTCACACGTATCACAGTTGGCTGTCTGGTTTTTCCACATTAGTTTGACATAGAGATAACGTTTTACGATACAAAAAGCACTCAGGTGCCTTTACACAACTAACGAACTTCTGGAAAACAAATTTGCAAGCGAGTACTCCCTGCTAAGGCTGTTTAAACTCCAACGTATTACCAATTACCTATATACCTATGGATGTGAATATTATGAATGTGGAATATTACCTATGGATGTGAATGCTGGAAAATGACAGACATAGGAAAAGAGACTAAATGCATTTGAGGATAAGTGTCTCAGAAAACTGCTGAACATTGGCTTGGAAGAATTCATAACAAAACAAAAAAACAATTAAAAAATCACCAATCAACAATATGTGTCATCACTCATTATAAAAAACGGTGAGCCTACATCGGGCATGTTTCTAGAATGGCCTTCTCAGATCCCTGGACACATCATGCAGGACTGCTCAATATGAAAACCTACTAGGCCAAACCTGGCCAGCGAGTCGAGATGACGGAGAAGATGTGGGGCTGCCACCCGGATCTGGTGGACTGTAGACGGCGTCCTAGCAACGGGACTATACAGCTAGCATGAACAACAAGTCTGAGCGCAGAAGAAGAAACAATGTGGACAGCAACATACTACCCTGCAACCGTTTATGTGGTCACCATCTGGCAACAGGAAAAGAGGAAGACCGAAAGAAACACTCCGCAGAACAATCGTCAGAGAGGACTCCATTATGGGCTTGAAGAACATTGATGATCTAAAAGGAAGTGACGTCACACAGATCAAACTGGAGAGCCCCGGTTTCTATCTTAAATGCGGTTTTTGGCATTTAAAAAAACATTGGTTAATTGATTTGATTGATTGATTGATTGATTGATTGCTCTAAACAGCAAAGAGCGCATAACATTAGCATTAAATATTGTAGCTGCCATTGGAGTCCCGTGTGTTTGCTATGATTTCAATGTTATACTACAACAGAAAACAAATACAAAATAATGTACAACAAATAATATTATTCCTCGTACAATGTTTTCCCTTTCCCACATGATGATGTTGGCAGGTGTTATAATTCAACGCAATTGAACGATCGCAATACTTTTATGAGAAATTATAAACACATTGAATAACGTCCTTGAAATTGGTTTGAATGTTCCCAATGCCAGCTGTTTCATTTTGTGGCAGCACTTACCTGTACAAGAGTAGGAGCGCAACCCAGTTTCAGGTTTGGAGTTCATGCGTAACTGGACGACCTTGAGTGTTGAAATCGATGAATGTAGACGGTTTAAATTTTCTTACAGATTTTCTCATAATCTCATCTCTCATCTTGAAATGAATGTTTCCTCTTGCTTCTTTCCTTTCTTTACTATTTCCAACGGTTAATTTTAGTTCTGTCCATGTTTCCATGCCAGGATATGTAGGCTTCTGTGTTTCTTCCTCTCTCTACACTATCTTTCCTTCTCTACCCTATCCCATCGTCTCCAGTTTCTGACGATGCTCCACCCATATTTAAAACAAAATAGGCACACACATATATATGAGATAAAGTAGTCACATCACATAAATAAACATAAACTAGTCATATCTACATATAAAGACAAAGTAGTCACACACATTATAAAGACAAAGTAGTCATACACAAATATAAAGACAAAGTAGTCACATCACATACATAAAGACAAAGTAGTCACATTACATAAATAAAGGCAAAGTAGTCACATTACACATATAAAGGCAAGGTAGTCACATTACATACATACAGACAAAGTAGTCACACCATATATATAAAGACAAAGTAGTCACCTCACATATATAAAGACAAAGTAGTCACATTATATACATAAAGACAAAGTAGTCACCTCACATATATAAAGACAAAGTAGTAACATTACATGCATAAAGACAAAATAGTCACATCACATATATAAAGACAAAGTAGTCACATTGCATGTATAAGATAAAATAGTCATATCACATATACACGACAAAGTAGTCACATCACATATATGAGACAATATAGTGCCACCCATATATAAAAACAAAGTAGTCACACCCTCATAATATTTTCCCGAGAAAACCAGAACACCAGAAAACATTCGTCTCAGCTTGCCACCAACATATATCATGTAGCTTGTCAGCAAATTGGTATACTTAATATGGTTTTTTTAAATATCTACACAGAACAAATATTCAAACAGTTATCATGTGTTGTTATTGGTGGAGTGGCAATGAATAACTTTAGATGTGCTGATGAAACAGTTTTGATGGCAAAATGTGAGGATGAATTACAAGAGCTTGTGACAAGAACAAAATATGTTACAAGTTTGGATCAGACATCAAGAAAACTAAGACTATAATAATTGGGAAAAGTGACAAGAAACCATGCATGCAGATAAAACTAAAAGATCAACTACTTGAACAGGTACAGTCTCCTATCTAGGTCATATAATAACGGAAAAAGGCAGCTGGGAAAAAGAAATCAGAAAGAGAATAGGAATGACCAAGATGGTATTCAGCAACATGCGACACATACTGACATCCAAACAGATAAATCAGAATTTCAAATTAAGAATTATCAGGTGATATGTATACTCGTCACTACTTTATGGTGCAGAAACATGGACACTGAATAACAAGTGGGAAAAGAGTATAGAAGCCTTCGGAATCTGGGTATAAAGAAGATTGGATGGCGTTTATTGGACTTAGAAGAAAACAAATGTGAAGGTAATTTAAAAGTTGTGGGTGAAAAAAGAATTAATGACCGAAATCAGGGTTAGACAGTTACGTTATTTCGGTCATATAACAAGACATACCTCATTGTTGGAGACCATACTAGAGGGTATGGTTGAAGGCAGTCGTTTAAGAGGCAGACAACGTTTTAAGTGGGTGGAATAACATCAGGAGATGGACTGAAAAAAGCCTGTCAGATTACACCATTGTGACAAGAGACAGAGTACACTGGAGATTCATTGCAGCCGACCTTCGATGCAGAGATGCCACCTGAATTGAATTGAACGGAATATTTATTTTATTTGAGCTATATACGTTTATTTGCTCCGCCGAACTAAACCAAACAAAACTGAATACTCAAATGCACATAGTAAAAATGTCTCAGAGAAACTCTAAAATTGTTTCAAGACATTGAGCACCTATGGTCCTGCCCAGAGTTCAGTGATATTGATTATACATAACGTAACACAACATAACCAAAAAAATACTGAATATGAGATGTGAAATGATTTAGGAAAGTATAGCTGTCAGCATGGATCAGTTAAGTATGTACTGGTGATACGTACGTGTCACCATGGACGCTTGTATCAGCACATATGATGCTGCTGTATTGGATGAAATGATAGAGACATCATTATGTTAAGTCTTCAGCAATATGAGGTGATGTGATTGTTCACTTCAGCGCTGTCTTTCTGAGAGGTCATGTATCTTCTTAACGCTTAATAAATGGGAGAATGCTGAGACCGGGCCACGCGTGTAGAAAACTGGAAAGCACAACCTTTTTTCTGCAATAGAGTTGTGGATGTTATAAAAATCTAACTCTAGGAAATGGGATAATTATCGGTCTTCATTCATGTTTATGGTAAATTTAAGGTCACAAATTCAGTACGGTTTTGGCATGACCTACTCTAGAAACTACAGATGGCCATGGTTTTGGGATTTCAAATAATGACATGGGCGACCCCGTGTGTGACTAGAATTGGATGTTCTGGTTTGCAAATCAACATCAAAAGTTTACTATGTTCGGCCCAGGTGCGTATCTGTCAAATATTGTAGGAATCACCTGCTGAAATCAGTCCTGCCCACCTGTCCTTTATATTTATTTGTTTCGCGCCTGCAACCTTTCACGGAGCTGTGGTTTGCTACACGATAGTTAAGCGCTGACGTTCATAAAGTTGTTGTTTTTGATTTTTTTAATAACTGTGTCACATGCGAACAGTGAAAAATTATTTATGTTTAGTGTCATTCAGGTATGTTTATACTTATATTTAAATATTTATAACCAGGATATGAACTGTAGACAGGTAGGACAATTGTGTATAGCTGCATTTGTCGTGAATGAAGAACAAACGTCTCAACATTTAATTAAAAGACTAGGTCTACCTTAGGATTTCGAACGTAAGGTAAGAATAGCAAAAGGACTTTATGTGTTTGAATGTTTTGACTCTTTGTGTCTCTTAAATGGGCTATTTATGTATCTTAAATGAACTCTTTGTGTCTCTTATTTTGAATCTTTGTATCCCTTATTTCTGCTTTTTTCACTGTTTATGCTCTTTCTATGTCTTAAATGATCCTCTTTATGTATTTCTATCGTGCTTTCTACTGCTATTGTGGCATGTTTGCCAGCAGCAGAGCCTACTTGTATGAATCGATGTTTTTGTTTCTGTATCTCTGAAATTATTCCGGTAGAAACATAACACGGATCCACATTTATCGGAAGTGTCAATTCTTGCCATTAAAAATACTCTATAAATTCAGCACAATTAAATTGAGCCCAATTACATTTAGTCCTATCAAATTTAGCCCATTTAAATTGAACTAAATAAATGTATCCCAATCAAATTTATCAAGTTTTATCGATATGGTGATCGGTCTATAGAATAGGTTGATATCCGTTTTGCATCCGCTGGTTATCTCCTTTAACAGTTTAGTGTATTTTTCTGCAATTCCCTGATTTCTCAGGGCATTCGGCATTTCAGTTATTTTGATGCTATCGAAAACCTTCTCATAATCCACGAACACAAGTCATCTGTATTTCATGAGTCCTCTCCATTAGTTGGTTGATTGTGTGGAAATGATCAATGGTTGAGAAGCCTTTCCTGAAACCTGCCTGCTCTCGTGGTTGGTTCTCATCTAGAAGCTTCTCTATGCGGTGGACGATCACTCTGATGAAGAGTTTATAAAAGGAGAAGAGCTGACAGGTTGGGCGTTAATTTGCCAGGTTTTTCTTGTTCTCCTTTTTATGGATTAAGATGGTTTTTGACATTTTCCATTGGTCGGGGATTTGGGATTCGTTCCGATAGATGTTGAACAAAGTAGTTAAATGCCGAGCAAGTGTGTCCACGCCTGCCTGGACTACGTCATTTGTGAGTCCGTCTTGTCTTGGCACTCTACCTGGTTTAAGTTGTTTGATTGCATGTGCCACCTCAACTGATTCGATCTTTGGTACCAGCACAGATTCGTTGTTGGGTCTCAATTTGGTGGCTATTGCCTTTAATGCAAAGAGGCCGGTGTAGTACCTAACATTTTGCTTCTATATCCGCTCTATCCGTCGCGCTGACATTTCAGGCCAGTCATAATATTCTTTGATTGGAGAAATCTTTTTCGGCATTTGATTATGCTATCTATTGTCTCATTGAATTACAACAGCAATAGGGCCTTTTGAAGAACTCTTGGCAACTGTCAAAAGAAGGAAACTCGCTTGGTACGGGCACATATCGAGATCAAATGGTCTTGAAAATACGATTCTCCACGGACAGGTGCAAGGCAGACGATAAAAAGGCCGGTCCAAAAAGAGTTGGGAGGACAAAACATAAAAGAATGGACCAATCTCCGACTAGAAGAGGCACAGGCAGCGATCGCTGACAGAGAAGGGTGCCGTGGGTTGTGAGGATCTCTTCATGTGTGCCCCGACGACCTCACCGGTTACGGGATGACCTGACCTAACCTGTTTCAGCTGCTCTGATCATCTTGTTCAGACTATGCTGTTCACAATCCTCTTTTAGTCTGCTTCTGATCATCTTGTTCAGCTCGCATAACTTTGGAGGTTTCCGCTGTTCTACTAACTATGTTTTATTGTCTTCTACTAACTTGGAAGTTTTCCTGTGTTCTACTAGATTGATGTTTTCTTGTGTAGAACAAGAACACAAAGAAACATCAACCAAGTAGAACACAAGAAAACATCTAGTAGAAGACAAGAAAACATCAAGTTGATTTTGTGTAACACACACTGTCATTACTTTCCGTACGTGTTTAATCGATCGAAGCAAGACAAAACTCCATGTCTGCCAAACTAGACACGAAGGGATTCATACCTGGTGCATTGAGATTGTGAGACCGAGTTTCCTCCCCCCTAGCTGTCTCGGCTGCAGCGATACTGAAGGTAAAACACATTTAGCCATTGATTCACTGGCCGCAGCAATTCAAAAACAAAAGGACACCTACTTCTACTTGACGATTGTTCTTTTCTCGGTGGAAGGCCTTGTGGCCGCAGCGTGGGTATGGTTTTTGTTGTTGCTGTCCATGATGCTGTCCCTGGTGCTGTCCCTGGTGCTGTCCCTGGTGCTGTCCCTGGTGCTGTCACTGGTCTTGTCCCTGGTGCTGTCACTGGTCTTGTCCCTGGTGCTGTCACTGGTGCTGTCACCGGTGCTGTCACTGGTCCTGTCCATGGTGCTATCCTTGGTGCTGTCCCTGGTGCAGTCACTGGTGCTGTCACTGGTGCTGTCCCTGGTGCTGTCCCTGGTGCTGTCACCGGTGCTGTAACTGGTCCTGTCCCTGGTGCTATCCTTGGTGCTGTCCCTGGTGCAGTCACTGGTGCTGTCACTGGTGCTGTCCCTGGTTCTGTCCCTGGTGCTGTCCCTGGTGCTGTCACTGGTGCTGTCCCTGGTGCTGTCACTGGTGCTGTCACTGGACCATTATCTCTAGGTTTTTTTAAAATTGTCTTTTGGCTATGAGAAAAACCTTGACATTTGTATTTCTGACAGTGACCGTGCACGATGAAGTTTGATGATATCATATCAGAACTTGGAGAGTTTGGGCCCTACCAACAACGGATTTACTATCTAGTTTGTTTTGTATCCATTCCAACTGCATTTCAGACACTGATTGGCGTCTTCACATTAGCTATACCTGAGCACAGGTAAGTGTGTCCATTACTTGCATTCACTACCCCATTAGCACACATACACACACACATATGCACACACACACACACATGCACACACACACACATACACACACACACACATACACACACACATGCACACACACAAACACACATGCACGAACACACACATGCACACACACACATGCACACACACACATATGCACACACACATGCACACACACACATGCACACACACACACGCATGCACACACATGCACATACACACATACACACACACATGCACACACACATGCACACACACATGCACACACATATGCACACACATGCACACACAAATGCACACACACATGCACACACACATGCACACACACATGCACACACACATACACACACATGCACACACACATGCACACACACACATGCACACACACATGCACACACACATGCACACACACATGCACACACACATGCACACACACATGCACACACACATGCACACACACATGCACACACCTATTTTCAGATACATACACTCATATATCATCACGTACCTGTCTGGTTCCCCATGGAGCATACGGTTGCAACAAATGATCTCCATATGTTTCAATTCTGTGTTAGCTTTCTCAGTTCCGCCCAGAGAGACCGATTGAACTAGCATCCTTTGTCGCTAGGTGTTTCTTTGTCTTTCCTTTCGTCACTTTCGCTGTGGGTTCTATTTTAGCTCATGTCTGGTTATACTGTCTGGTATCTTTCTGATAGTGTGTCCGATCCATCTCCTCTTTCTCTCCCCAATTTCCTGCTTTATTGGCTGCGTCTTCTTTCTCTCCAGATCTGTGTTTGCCATTACTTCTGGTCATCTAGAACAAAATTTGCGAAGGAGTAGCTTGTTAACCAAGATCTACAGTCTGGGTGTGATATTCTATATGACCTTTACAACATGCTAAACCACCTCTTATTGTCAGTGAATAGTGCAGCACAGTTCCATATTGGAGAAAGAGAGTTGCTAGCAAATCTAGCCTAGATTACCTCGGTGCTATAGCCTAGATTATCTTGGTGCTCTAGCCTAGATTACCTCGGTGCTCTACCCTAGATTATCTCTGTGCTCTAGCCTAGATTACCTCGGTGCTCTACCCTAGATTATCTCGGTGCTCTAGCCTAGATTACCTCGGTGCTCTAGCCTAGATTACCTCGGTGCTCTAGCCTAGATTACCTCAGTGCTCTAGCCTAGATTATCTCGGTGCTCTAGCCTAGATTACCTCGGTGCACTAGACTAGATTATCTCGGTGCTAACATCTTGGGCTTGTTTTTTCGTCTGTATAATTGCTGCTTTCCAAACAAGTACAATTTTTCCCGAATTCAAAATCTAGCCATTCATCTTTATTGGGTCTCCTGGTTTGTTATTTACTCTCATATTATTTGTTCTGCTTACACTAACCTGCAATTCCACCTTTGCTGTTTCATGTATACGTCTGACTATCCTTCCCGGTATGTCCTACTGCTTATCTGATAATGGAAGAAGTACAAAAGAGAGCCGCGAGCGCAGTGGTTAGCGAGCTGGTTTCGCTGCCCTACTATTGGTTACTTTACTTTTACAAAAGAGAATTAAGAAAGATTTTAATAAAAGGAGAAAGGGAATACAAAGAGGAAAATAATACTTAGGAGAACATAGTCAAAAGGCAGTGAAACAGATTGGCAAGAATGGTAGCCATGAAGCACAAGTAGCTAGAGGGGACCGTGAAGCACCTACAAAGTTAAGTTCAGAGAAGGAAATAGCGGTAGGAAATGGACTTAAGATTTTCTGACGGGAGAACATCAGAGGCCAGCAAAGAGAGCTTTGGAGAGATATTTGAAACACAAAAGGAGGGTATATTGGAAGTAGGAAACTTACTGGGGAGAGAGGAACATCTGACTTTATATGTTTCAAAAACTAGATATTGGATGAGCTAAGATCTAAGACAGAGGAGAACAGAAAATTATAGGAGACAGTGTGGATAACCACATGTTGGTAATTGTAGTGGGAAAAAACTCCTAAAAATAACCACAGAAGTTTAATGAGAATAAAGAAAGAAAATACAAGAAGAAAAGCATGATGGGTATCTTAGATAAAACTGACAGGACAGAATATTTAAACAGCATGAGAATATATATCAACAACAAGCTACAGGCGATGTGTTCTGAGATGGGTTACAATTTGTTCATGAAAAAGTAGATAGTAGAAAAAGGCGAGACAGAAAAGGCTTACATCTGAGCTAGCACCTGGTAGTTAGCTAGGTTTATTCCATCACGATGTAAAATAGTGAAACTAGTGAGGCTTGTAAAGGATGGAATCAAAGACAGGCATAAAACAACGTGCTGTAGGAGCGTAGTCAAAGAGAACATTTCTTAAAAATGAGCAGAAGGACACAAATAAAAGTAATTGAAAACAAAAGCAGAAATTGCAAAAACCTAAAAACAACAAACTAAAATTGTGTTGTGCAAATGTGAGAAACATAATAAATAAAAGAGAATAATTGGAAGTGTGTGTGTAGAGGATGAAAAACCAGATATAATAGAATTAACAGAATCATGTACATATGAGTATATTGCAGATATCATCACCATGTAGCATAGCCCTTGCAGAACTTTGCTCCCTTTTAGACAGCCCGTCTAAAAGAAACTCGATCTCTTGCCAAATCCCCAGCCTGCTCCAGAGTCATGCAGTAGCACTACTAGACATCATGGTGCCATCGACTTCTTGGTCCGCCTCTGCCACTCTTGCCAAATCCCCAGCCTGCTCCAGAGTCATGCAGTCGTACTACTAGACATCTTGGTGCCATCGACTTCTTGGTCTGCCTCTGCCTCTATTGCCTGGCGCCATAACTTTCATTACCGTTATCTAAAGATCATTAAATCTTTTGATGTGACCAAAGTACATACATTTCTTGTTCATGATGGAATTTATGAACCAGTTTTCCTCAATGCCCAACTCTTGTCGAATGTCTGAATTTCTTATTTTTTCGGTCCATGGTATTCTGACCACCATTCTATAACATTTTAGACTTGATTCTTTTCCCTAAGGTTTTTGGTAACTTTTCACTTTTATTGGTTCTCTGGTATTCTGACATTTTTTTCTGAAAGGGTACGCAAGTATACAATGATACAGCTGTGACAACTAACTGAAGTTAAGCATTGATACCTCAACGGTCTTATAATATAATATTGCAACCATCCTCATTAAAAAATGTATTTTGTCTGAATGACAATGAGTTGTTAGAGAGCATGTCGTAGGGCTGCGGATTGACTTTGCTCTAGTGTTTGTGTCTATTAAGATTGACTTGCACGTTGGTCAACCACCCTCCAAGAAACAGTTTGTATACAGACTGCCGGCATCCTTAGTTACGTCTCGACCTATGTCTTGCCCCTAGTCCTAGGTAGATAGAGACCAGAGAGTAAGATTGATGACCAACGCAGTGTCTTTTTCACTATAATCCAAATACAGGGCAAGTTATATCATCAGGAAAACAACTGTGTGATGAGGTCGCTATCATCGCTTGTGATGGACAACTAACTAAATAACTAACACAGACTGTGCAGAGTCTTCTAAGCCAGTAAAGTTAAGTTAAGTTAAACTTCCCGTTAAAGTGACGTGTTTGATCCCAGGTTTCGTCACGTTTCCGTCTATCCAGCTGAAAGTGAGTTACTGACCTTCGGTTAGAGAATGCAATAAAAAGATAATTGGTCACTTCAACTCAGATACAACTAAGAACTGGTACAATTAAATCATCAGCACTTCTCCCTGGACGTCAGCTATGAGATTGCCGTACATTCAATAAATGAGCAAGTACTACTTCATTTAGTTCGCAATTTAAAAATTGTTTTCTATTTATCATTTGTTGTTTTAATATTTTTTCAAACTGTAAACACAAATTATGAAAATGTCCTCACATATCGTTATAGATTGACATACTCCGCTTTGTCACCAATAGCTAAATATGAATGTCGTTGCATATTTGCTGAACTACAATGGTGTGTTGGAATATTCCGTCTTATTTTTGGTCCTTCACTTTGAAATAGTAGCAGATATTTTCCACGTAAATTTATGCAGTGTATATTTTGTTGCTGTCCCTGAGGTAACATTTAAACCCTCTATTTGGTTGGAGAGAGCCATGCTTGTCAGTCTGCTTCTTCAAAGGAGAAGATGTTTAGGTGTCCTGCCTACACGCGCGCATATGTTACCACAGTGATTAAACATTTATCTTTCTTGATGTTGGCTCCGTCCAGTGGAAGATTACAGCTGTTACGATAGACTTACGCAAAAGCGTTTGTAATATCTCAAAATGGTTACTTCTATTGCCCTGTTTTATTTTAAATGGTATATCATTAATTGTATTTTGCAATTTCCATAGTTACGTGCAATTGCTCTATCCTTTCAACTCCATTAAAGCGACTGGGATTTTACAACTTTGTATATTTCATAGGTGTCTCTGTATAGACCAATGCGCGTGGCGCCCTAAAAGTTTTATGAAGCTCGGTCTCCGGTATTTCGACACTGTCTGCCATGGCTGTAAAGGCCGATCCGCGAGTGACAGCCTATGCCACAGATCGTACAACCATACTGAGGAGGCTGGCTTGCCTGGCTGTTCTATGATCTCTTCAGTCTTTCTCTTTTCTCTTTTCTCAACTCTGTTTTTCATGTTCGTGCAAGTAATCTTGTCAGGCTGTTCATCGTATTCTCTCTTCGTTTGTCTCTATACATGGGCACCAGTTCCAGATGTTGTTACAGTGTCATCTAACTTTCATCTATCTTATCATTACACGCTCACAAGAAGCCAGTTCATTGCTTTTGTCCTTCACAATATGACTGACTTAGTACACAGATTAATGTAGTTTAGCAAATGCAAATGAGTACCTGACTATTAGATCTAAATAGGAAACACAGCAAGTCCTAACACACCACAAACTTTGATACCTTATATAACCATGCCTAACACTTCAGTTTGGAGAAAAGTGTGACATCCGGGTCATGTGAAACATACTGATCAAGACCCACGTCTCCAGGGAGCAAAGTGTGACATCATGATCAGGTGAAACATACTGATCAAGACCCACGTCTCCAGGGAGCAAAGTGTGACATCATGATCAGGTGAAACATACTGATCAAGACCCACGTCTCTAGGGAGCAAAGAGTGACATCAGCATCAGGTGAAGTATACTGACTAGGACTTCATCTGTCTACCTTTTCGTGGTCCTGCAAACAGGATGTGCACAGTAATTCGCATTTTGGTGAGCTTATGAGGAGCTTCACATTACACTACAACATGGAGGATCCAGGTCTACGTTTTCAAGCAAGCCTCGGAATGCAAGAAGAGTCACTGAAACACGCTACCAAAGAAACGTCATCAAGAGGGGAAAACTCAGTACGAGCAGCTTCAAACAACAACAAAGAAAAAACGGACAACTTCTTACAGATATCCCTTCATTCCTAATGTTGTTGTTGTTGTTGTTGTTGCTGTTGTTGTTGCTGTTTAATGCCCACATTGAATAAGTTTCTTCTTTCGTGCGCCCTGAAAAGGGTGTTTAGTGATTGGATGCAGTAGTTTCCTTCACATTCAGAGCGCGCTGATGAAGGCAGCCGGCGGTCCTCCAGACCCTAGTGCTATGCTTGACTTTATTTGCGTGGCACTCACTACACGCCGATCCACATCTCGTTATCCATTCTTTCTTCACAACAGCCTATTTCCAGTGAACGCTACATGGAAGAGTGATTGTGGTCTTGGTCAGTATATTGTGTCTTTCCTTGACGGGACTACCTGGTCAGTATAGTGTGCCTGTCATTGACGCGACTACCTGGTCAGTTTATTGTGCCTGACTGGACTAGCTGCTTAATTCCCCTCATTTCTAATGATAAAATCTTTTTCAGAACTGTTAATCTTTTAACAACTTTCAGTTAACATGGCACGACTGTTGTCTGTTTGCAAGAAATTCTATTTCTCCTATTTTAACCAACTTTCCTACAACCTAGAGAGTCTAAATGCCCACAGTCTATACTAGTGTGACCTGTTAATTTATCAAATTGTGACGGACAAAGGACAGCACATTCAAAAGTATTTAACGAAAAACAGTTTTTTTAAATTTACTATTATACTAGTGACTGTCATTGATTTTCTTCTTCTTCTTCGTTCGTTCTCAATCTCCCACCACCAAACCCCGAAAGGGCTCAAGCAGCAGAATGTTGTCCAGAGAACGGAATGCTGTGTGTCGTAACTTTACAGCTTGGCTGCGATATTTGCACCTTTCGGTCCAGCACATCCGAATTCAGTAGTATTTTTTGAGTACCGGGTTAGCATTCCCTCTTCGATCCCTTCTTCTTAGCCAGTCTGTCTTACAGCATCCTGTTACCCAGGATCACCGCGAGGAGGTGTAGAAGGGTCTTGGCAGCTATGGTTCGCTGGCCCTGATGCTAGCAGTCAGCTATGGGTCGCTGACCATTGCAGCTTATGATTTTATTATAAAGTGAATGGAAGAGAATGTACAACGGATAATCGGATTTCCTTACTCAAACCAGGGATTGTGTCGATTGAACAGTATGGGACTGCGCAATAAAGGGTACAACATGGCTGCTCCACTGTGATCTTCATCCTGACAAAAACCAACCAAGGCGTTATTCATTTTTTTGTGGTTACAAAGTGTGAAACCCTCTGAAATATACAGACAGCAAAATGAAGGCTCAGTATGGAGACTAAGCCAGAGAAGAAGAGAAGGATTTCAAAACAGAAGACAAAACGTCATTGATAACTGCGTGACTATCAAGCGTGGCAACTGACACAGCATTTCGACTAGTTAGCCTGGGGCAAAAAGCGAGATACTATTGATGAAATAGCCCTAGATTTCAACAAGCGTCATGGCGCTGCGCATAAAATTTACCATGACCTCGGTTACAGAAAAAGTTGTATCAAATGGGTCCTAAGACAGCTGACAACAAAGTAATGCAGGCGGTGCAAAATTGGTTAACGGTCACATCAAAATACGTTTTTCTTGATGGTATCCACAAGCTAGAGGACAAAGGCTATTGTCAGGCACCAGTACTAAATACACAAATAAGACACACAATTCACTTAATGATCGTTCCGCATATATATATAAACACACAGTATTCATTACAGAGTCAACAGCAGAAGCCAGCTATAGTGTTCGTTATAGGGTCAACAGCAGAAGTCAACCAAATGATGCAGCTACTTGACGGTGAGGCAGGGAAATTGGACTGGGGACTGTCTCGAAGATCCAGTCTTCAGTGGCAGGGTGCAACTAGAGGATGTCAATGAGTACATCTATATTGGGCGCCTCCTCAATATGGAGAAAAACCTGGAACCTGACCTGACAAGACGTCGCCGCCCGGGCTGGGAAACCTTCTCGTACATTAACCCAGTCCTGGATGGTTGCCATGACCATGACCTACGATCAGCTGTCTTCAATGTCACTGTGGTCTCTGCGATGTGCTACGGTGCTGAAACATGAACACTAAAAAACTCACCAGAGGACAAATTGAGATTGAGCCAGGCCTCTCGTGATGGGCGCTTGGTCGGAATCACTCTCGGGACCAACGTATGCAAGGTCTTCACAATTCTGACACATGACGATTGTCCATGGTAAAGGATAAGGTAATCAATGCAGGCAAGATAAAACATAGATGGGAAGGTCACACGTTACGACGAAACGATGGTCGAGGGAGCACGGCAAATTCGCCGTAGGGATATTTGCCCCACAGAGAATATGTCGCAAACAGGAGGTCTTGGTTATGTGGTTAGCGGAGCGACTTTAGATGGCGCATGACAGGCTGCGGATATACCTTGCTATAATTTACGTTTCCACCTCTAACAGTCTCAAAAATAGGCGATCGTATTTTCCAGTGCCTAACAGATGCTGGTATTGACCTGGCAAGTCACCAGTGGATTTTTCTCTGCCAAGAGATTTCAAACAAGGTCACACTTCTCCACGACGTAAGTGGACTGAAGATAGATAGATAGATAGATAGATAGATAGATAGATAGATAGATAGATAGATAGATAGATAGATAGATAGATAGATAGACAGACAGACAGACAGATAGATAGATAGATAGATAGATAGATAGATAGATAGATAGATAGATAGATAGATAGATAGATAGATAGATAGATAGATAGATAGATAGATAGATAGATAGATAGATAGACTAAATGAGTAGTTTACAAAAAAAAAGATTTACTGGGAAGAAACGCACTCATAAAGAGGCACATGTTCTCATTGGTCAGCAAACATAGTATGTTCGTGAAAGACAACAACTTCTGCGTTCGTTCTCAAGCTTCTGATATCAAGCCCTGGATAGGGCTTTACAAGTTGCAAGATGTAGTCCGGAGAACGGAATGCGTTGTGTCGTTAGCTTATAACTTGACTACAATATTTGCACCTTTCGGTATGCCACATCCGTCGTTGGCACCAGACATTTTTTTATTACCGGGTCAGCCTTCCATTTTCGATCCCTTCTCCTTAGCCAGCATGCGCTGTTGCAGCCTAAGATCACTGCATGGAGATGTACAAGGATCTTCGCAGTTCTAGTTCGCTGGCCATGATGCTAACAGTCTGCTATGGGTCGCTGACTGCTGCATCTCGTGCACTGATTAGTATCATTATACCGACAACAACAACAACAATTGTTTCATTTTTCTTTCTCAGATGTGCTATTCCTGGTCTTTACAATGACACTTACGAAAGTCAAGGTCACTGGCATGATTCGCTAGTCAAACAGGTTATTCCGTGGCTCAATGATACCAACGCTTACTCTAAGTGTTCATTGTATCAGAGGGTTGAGAGTTCTGATATGTATACAAACCATACAGCAACATGTCACAAATGGGTTTATAGCAAAGATTCGTTTGAGACGACATTTGTAACTGAGGTGAATTTAATATTTGATATTTATTAATGCTGTTTTGTGCTGATCATTAATATGCAAATGTGATGTTATTGTTGATGTTGTTGCCAGTAGGCATGAAGGAGAAGGGATGCAATGGCGGAAATCATCAAAGATAGACGGGCTAATATATTTTTTTCACCAAAACACGTCTAAGGAATATTTATAGAAATGCATGGCCAAACACCATCACCATCCAAGAAATTCTAGACCAAGCGTAGAAACAACAACAAATGTACACCATAGTAACAGGGCAATGCTATGTCTGGATGAGTTGTGTTTTTAAGATGAAACCTCGACTCCATTATCAGAACTGACATTCTAGAGGTTCTAAAAGGAGGAAGTGGAATGTCCATTTATGGTGAGGAAACTGGTAAAGAAGTATGTAAGCGATTATGTAAATCTTTAGTCAGAGCGTTTGCTCAGTGCGACAGATAAAAGTGAGACAGATAAACGTGAGACAGATAAACGTGAGATAAATGTGCGACAGATAAACGTGAGATAAACGTGCGACAGATAAACGTGTGATATATAAACGTGTGACATATAAACGTGTGACAGATAAACGTGTGACGGATAAACGTGCGACATATAAACGAGGGATAGCTAAACGTGCTGGGGATAAAAACATATGGCGGGTAAACGTGTGACATAAACGGGTGACAGATAAACGTGAGACGGATAAACGTGTGACTAATAGACGTGTGACAGATAAACGTATGACAGATAAACGTGTGACAGTGAGTAGTAATAATGGTTATGTGAGTAGTTACAGTTGTAGAGATGAGTTGTAACAGTTGTAGAGGTGTGTAGTAACAGTTGTAGAGGTGTGTAGTGACAGTTGTAGAGGTGTGTAGTGACAGTTGTAGAGGTGTGTAGTGACAGTTGTAGAGGTGTGTAGTAACAGTTGTAGAGGTGTGTAGTAACAGTTGTAGAGGTGTGTAGTGACAGTTGTAGAGGTGTGTAGTGACAGTTGTAGAGGTGTGTAGTGACAGTTGTAGAGGTGTGTAGTGACAGTTGTAGAGGTGTGTAGTGACAGTTGTAGAGATGTGTAGTGACAGTTGTAGAGGTGTGTAGTGACAGTTGTAGAGGTGTGTAGTAACAGTTGTAGAGGTGTGTAGTAACAGTTGTAGAGGTGTGTGGTGACAGTTGTAGAGGTGTGTAGTAACAGTTGTAGAGGTGTGTAGTAACAGTTGTAGAGGTGTGTAGTGACAGTTGTAGAGGTGTGTAGTAACAGTTGTAGAGGTGTGTAGTGACAGTTGTAGAGGTGTGTAGTAACAGTTGTAGAGGTGTGTAGTGACAGTTGTAGAGGTGTGTAGTGACAGTTGTAGAGGTGTGTAGTAACAGTTGTAGAGGTGTGTAGTGACAGTTGTAGAGGTGTGTAGTGACAGTTGTAGAGATGAGTAGTGACAGTTGTAGAGGTGTGTAGTGACAGTTGTAGAGATGAGTAGTGACAGTTGTAGAGGTGTGTAGTGACAGTTGTAGAGGTGTGTAGTGACAGTTGTAGAGGTGTGTAGTGACAGTTGTAGAGGTGTGTAGTGACAGTTGTAGAGATGAGTAGTGACAGTTGTAGAGGTGTGTAGTGACAGTTGTAGAGATGTGGTGACAGTTGTAGAGATGTGTAGTGACAGTTGTAGAGATGAGTAGTGACAGTTGTAGAGGTGTGTAGTGACAGTTGTAGAGATGAGTAGTGACAGTTGTAGAGATGAGTAGTGACAGTTGTAGAGATGAGTAGTGACAGTTGTAGAGATGTGTAGTGACAGTTGTAGAGATGTGTAGTAACAGTTGTAGAGGTGTGTAGTGACAGTTGTAGAGATGTGTAGTGACAGTTGTAGAGGTGTGTAGTGACAGTTGTAGAGGTGTGTAGTGACAGTTGTAGAGATGAGTAGTACACTGGTAATGTAGCAATAAACGAGAAAGAAATTGAATGTGTTAATCCCACCAATTAGCTCTATAGATCAAACACTCAAAATTGTCCTTCTGTGAGGATGTGGAGTCAAGCACAAACTAGAATATTTTCTTGGTCTCAGTAGAATTTTCTGTACCTGGAACAAGCAAACTGCAATATAAATTTATTTATGTTATCCCTTACAGATTGCATAATAATGTCCTCCTTCCCCCCCCCCCCCCCTCTCCCCGCTAAAACATAAAAGTTCCAACCTGTGTATCCGAAAATGTGATTACAGTTCACATAAATGAATGTAGTTTAAAATACAATTAAATCCAACGAAGATTTGAAATTGCTGCACACAAACTAATACAAATGAAAAATGCATG
Source organism: Ariolimax columbianus (assembly GCA_036924085.1). Lineage (NCBI taxonomy): Eukaryota > Metazoa > Mollusca > Gastropoda > Stylommatophora > Arionidae > Ariolimax > Ariolimax columbianus. Next base: position 31,319,683 of record JAVGWX010000011.1, on the reverse strand, counting down.
GAAAGGCACATACAAGCAGACAAAGATCCATCTTTTCTTGACATGTACTTTCCAGTGGCGATGTACAGTTGTGAGACGGGGACAAAAAAAGATCACAGCTTTTGACATGCAATGTTACATAAGGAGGTTGATAATATAAGGAAAAGAAAAAAGAAGAAATCTTGCAACTGCTAAGTATTTACAGAAAAATGGCTCTTAGACAACTTCGAAACATAAACATTTTGATATTTCGGTTATGTGAGGAGAAATAACGACCTGAAGAGAAATAACTTAGGACATAGAAGGAGGAAAACAGGTTGGCCCCGACCAAGATATCATTATGACATACCCGAGAATCTAGAAATGTCTTTGTGTGACGCGGGTCGACTCGCCCTAAACTGATATGCATACACATATGTTGTGACGGAGACTACGTTCGGAAAAGAATATTTGCTACTGATAATGTGGAAACACCTTAAATTACCTGCCCAGCATTGTTGTATAACAATTCACAAGGCCTCCATTTGTGTCATTATCAGTTGAGTGGTAATCTACGCTGAAAGCCATTGTTGTTTTATTCCATTGGATACAAGGGCTGCAGAGTCAAGTCTGTTGCTACCTACCAGTCATGCAGGACATGTTTCGGTATGGGCCAAACTTCCTCATGTCTATTGGTATACTTTGCTACATAAACTGACGTCATCTCAAAATTAAGTGAGCGTTAATAGACATTGCCCCACATAGGGAAACTCGGACCGTTAGGCGGCAGAAATAAGAGTACCAGATCTAACTACCAGCAGCGGAGATTGACGTCAGGCAAAACATACTGACCACACATGAAAGTCAAGATCAGGTAAAACATACTGACCACACATGATAGTCAAGATCAGGTAAAACATACTGACCACACATGATAGTCAAGATCAGGTAAAACATACTGACCACACATGAAAGTCAAGATCAGGCAAAACATACTGACCACACATGAAAGTCAAGATCAGGCAAAACATACTGACCACACATGATAGTCAAGATCAGGCAAAACATACTGACCACACATGAAAGTCAAGATCAGGCAAAACATACTGACCACACATGATAGTCAAGATCAGGTAAAACATACTGACCACACATGATAGTCAAGATCAGGCAAAACATACTGACCACACATGAAAGTCAAGATCAGGCAAAACATACTGACCACACATGATAGTCAAGATCAGGTAAAATGTACTGACCACACATGAAAGTCAAGATCAGGCAAAACATACTGACCACACATGAAAGTCAAGATCAGGCAAAACATACTGACCACACATGAAAGTCAAGATCAGGCAAAACATACTGACCACACATGAAAGTCAAGATCAGGTAAAACATACTGACCACACATGAAAGTCAAGATCAGGCAAAACATACTGACCACACATGAAAGTCAAGATCAGGTAAAACATACTGACCACACATGAAAGTCAAGATCAGGCAAAACATACTGACCACACATGATAGTCAAGATCAGGTAACATGTACTCACTTCACCTACGTCAGTTCTCTTTGGAAATAGACTGATAACGAGGTGGGTGATCGACGTGATCCCCGTAGAAGTGAGCGACACACAGATCAAGTCAAGCATAACACAACCGTCTGGAGAACCCCAGTGAAAGTCGCATATTTGCGCCATAACGAGATGGGAAGCTTCATTACAGTTGGAATCTGTCAGGAAGATTGCAACAAATCATTATTATACAAGGAGATTTCTAATCCACATAGCCCTCCCCCAGGAAACAATACTTCCAGAAAGACAAACTAACATCCCAGGCTATACACAGTATAAGTACAAATACAACAAGTGTCAGGGCATTATGACTCTGGTCAGGAATGATACACAAGCCATTGTAACCAACAATCCTGTGGATGATATTGACCATCAATCAATAAAGTTATGGAGCAAAGATAACACAAGATACATACTACATAACATTTACTGCCCTCCAACGTCCAAAATATGTCTGCCTGAATTTGAGCCTACGTCAAAGAAAACAGTGTTGGTGGGGATCTCAATGCCCATATGCCAAATCTTGGATACCGCCAGTTTAATCATAGAAGCCTGGAGATTGAAAAGCTCTGTAATGGTACTAATCTTACACTGTCAAGAGTCTGGAAACCCCGCCAACTCTTTTGCCCAGAGTACACGGTACCCCCAACCGGCCCAATCTGACACTTGAATCGCTAAACATTGCCACTAAAGTCTTTTACGATGTTGGAAGCGACCATCATCCTATCCTAACAATTATTGAAACACTGCAGAGAGATAGGATTGTTCGGAGAAAACCATCACGGAGTTTCAGAAAGGCTAACTGGGACCATTATGGCGGGGAAACTGATGCTGTGTTTAGTCAAGTAAGAATGATGACATCAATATAACCTTCAAACATTTATGGGCCACCATCTCAACAGCTGTAAGGACATGCATTCCACAGGGGCCGTACAAGAAATATAAACCGTACTGGAACCCAGAGCTGGAGGCAGAAGACAAAGAAAGGAGAGAGGCAAGGAAGAAGGTCGAAAATACTCCAAATACCCAAAATAAAACAGTACAATAGATGGACAGCAAAAGTAAGATATATCACTAAACAAAAGCAAACGGGAGACTTGGAGAAAAAAATGTAGCAAGCTGGATCAAAAAAGAGAAGTGAACAAGGTGTTGAGATTACTGAGCAACCTAGAAGGGAACGAGATGTTGAGATTACTGAGCAGCCTAGAAGGGAACGAGACGTTGAGATTACTGAGCAACCTAGAAGGGAACAAGAGAAAGTCAAACCCAACACTCTTCGCCAGAGATACTGGGGACGAAATAGCATCAAACATCAAGAAAGCTGAGATCTTTAACAAATTTTACTTACTTACTTAGTCGCTCCTCTTCTACCGTGAGGTGTTGAGGTTTGCCAGAGAGAACGCCACACTGCTCTAGCCGTCGTATTTTTCCTGGCCCCTTTCCAATCCAGCCCTCAATCACTTAGGGACTGTCGTACTCAACGTACTTTGCGACGTCCTGAGGGTTTGCGTCCTTGACTTTTTAATCTCCCATGACCGCTTTGGTATCCGAACAAATTTTACGCAAGAGTAAATAAAGAGCAGCCAAGAAAACTGTTAGATAAACCACTTTTAAAGGACTCCTTTAGAAATCGACTGCACCAATATAGCTGTCTTTAAAAAACACTTAACTTCACAAAAACTTAGCATGGCGATGAGGAAACTGGCAAAAAATAAAGCACCAGGGCCAGATAAAGTTAAAAATGAGATGATAAGTAAATTAGGACCAAAGGCGATATAGAGGTACTTTTATGCTTTTTCAATAGAACATGGGACGAAGGGCAGTTGACATCAATATGGCTATCAGCAACTATCAACCCCAGACTGAAGAAAGGAAAACAACCAGGAACACCTGGAAGCTATAGATATCACATGCTGTGTTAACCTAAAGTGGGGATAATCCGTGCGGTGTCCCTATCTGAACCCTGCCTGGTTTCTGTCAAGGAGGTTTTTACTTTCCAGCCGCCAATATAGGCTGTTGTTTACCATTCTTTCAACCAACCACTTTACCTAAACATGAGGTGTTTATCTGCAGCAGGCATATGTCAGGTTCTGGAGAAAGGGCCTTTTGATGAAAATGAGGAAAATGGGATTAGAAGGAAAGATGATCAAATGGATACAAGCCTTTCTGACCAACAGAACCATAGATATAAACTTCGCAGGTGCAACATCAGGTAAAAGAACGTTAGAAGAAGGATTGTCACAGGGCTCTCCTCTAAGCTGCACCCTTTTCCTCATCTATATAAATGACGTCACTTGACATCTAACCATGTAAAAGCCATTGTTTGCTGATGACCTCGCTATTTGGACCACCGAGAAATATCCCATTTTGGCAAAAGCCAAGATCAACAGAGGGCTACTAACGATTTTAATATTCTGCGAACCGTGGAAACTAAATATAAATACAAAAAAAACCATATACATCATCTTCTCCCGCAACAATACAGAAGAAAAAAGATCCATTAACATCAAAATGAATGGGGAGTTACTAGTAAAAGAGGATACCTCAGTTTATCTTGGAGTAACACAGGACAGACAGTTGAAATTTGGCAGTCACATCTGCAATGTTAGAAGTAAACTTAATCAAAAGACTTGCTAGTACAAATTGGGGAGCTGATAAGGTAACTCTTCGGCAACTATACCTTGGTTATGTACGATCGGTGATGGACTACAGCCTACCCATACAGACGACTGAAAGTACAAATAACATCGCATCTATTGACCGGGTGCAGAATCAAGCTCTCAGACTAATTTGTGGGGGGATGAGATCAACACCTACAGCGGTGTGCGAGATAGAGGTCTACAGAGAACTGCTAGATATTAGGAGAAAGGGGGCACTGACTGAAGCGGTAGAGAGATACAAGAGACAAGAAAATGACCATCCAAATAGGTTACAAATAGACACTTGGAAGCAAAAGAGAAGACTGAAGCAATTGTCCCTACTTGATGTAGCAGAAGAGGAAAGCCATATTCACCATCTACAAGAGGAGAGAGAAATGGAAAATAGGTTTTTTGGACCACCCTCTTGAGAAAATCTTTGTCTGCCAGTCATAAAAACACACCTGACAGAAAAGGCATCCACAAAGGAAACTACACCTAATATCCTGAAGACATGTGCCTTAGAGACAGTCTCTAGCTACCCAAAATCGACAGTCCTGGTCTATACGTATGGATCAGTATTCAAATCTACCTCTTTTGCAGGGTATGGTATCCATACGAAATACCAGGATTGTTACATACACTGGTGTTGTGATTCATGCGGCGAAAACCGTTCAAATGATGAAGCGGAGGCAGAGGCTATAAAAACAGAAGTTGAGATTTTGTACCAACAGTTTGATTTGGGCAAATTGTTACCGATGGATGTTATAATTTTTTGTGATCCCAAGTCGGTTCTGGAGGCTATGAAGAACACCACAAACAAAGAAAAGGAGATATTTTTGGTGGGGCGGTCGATCAACAACATCAACACTGCCCACCTTGCAATAGATCCCAAGACATAGTGGCTACTAGGGAACAATTTGGCCGATAGATTGGCAAAAAGAGGAGCCTCGAAACAGCAAATGGATAGATCCTGCAGTAACCAAACAGTAAAACGAATTATTAAGAATAATATTCGGGAAATCTGGATGAACAGGTGGGCGACGGGAATAATAGGTGGCGGTGTATTAGAGAAATGTCACAGGTAACAAGTACAGTTGACATAAATAATAGGTGGCGGTGTATTAGAGAAATGTCACAGGTAAATAGTACAGATGACATAAATAATAGGTGGCGGAGTATTAGAGAAATGTCACAGGTAAATAGTACAGATGACATAAATAATAGGTGGCGGTGTATTAGAGAAATGTCACAGGTAAATAGTACAGATGACATAAATAATAGGTGGCGGTGTATTAGAGAAATGTCACAGGTAACAAGTACAGTTGACATAAATAAACTACATAGAATAGATCTTCTTCTTATTATTCTTCATCGTACGCTGTTTACATCGATATTTTCGTTGCACTGTTTTATTTTGTTAAGCCTGTGGCTCAGTGCATCCGATTTCAACAAATCTTCCCTACATTTCTGTAGGGAAGATCTGTAGAAGAGATCAAAGTCTCATCTTTCAGTTGCAAACAGGACATACCAGAGTCAATAGCTACTTAAACCACATCAATCCCCAGCGCCTGCCCTTGTGCAGACATTGCTTTAATGAAACAGTTCGACACCTACTCATTGAGTGCAAGGCGCCTGCGGATATTAGGAAATGATTCTTACAAGCACTGCTGACAATTACCAACACAATCTACGGAGCAGTTAAACAACTGAAGAAGACCAGTATTTGTATAAGAATGGCATTGAGTAGCCAAGAGCAGGTTTGCTCAGCAGTTACGGGGTAACAACAACAGAGAGGTTTGAATTTCTATTTTTATATTGACCCAGCGGAATTTTGGGCTTGATATCTTTGGAGACATCTAGAACATCTGGTATTTGTGGATTTGTTACTTTTTGAGCGCATCATCCGGTAAGATACTGTCCCATTACTAGGTGGATGTCGGAGGAACAACCGTGCACGGCCTCGACATAAGGTTCACTGTGCTCGTAATCAGACACGAGTTGCCTGCTAGTCACGACGAGTTGTCAAGTGGCCAAAACTCAAGGACAAATGATCATCTCTTCCAAAGCTACAATGACGTTTGGTGTGTCTGGGAATAGAGCATCAATGTGATTTCTCGCAAACCAGATAGTGTCCTTATGGTGTTAGCATATTAATCCAACTCCTGACCAAACACATAGAGTGTTTATGGTGTTAGAATATCAATCTCTAACCAAACATTTATGTTGTTTATGATATTACTATCCAATTCCCTCACTATTACTAGTCAATGCCTCTTTACCACTACCAGAGAGTTAGCACCCTCATTTACCACAACCAGAGATGTAGCACCCTCAGTTACCACAACCAGAGGGCTGGCTTCTTCAGTTAGCACAACCAGAGGGCAAGCTTCCTCAGTTAGCACAACCAGAGGGCTAGCTTCCTCAGTTAGCACAACCAGAGAGCTAGCTTCCTCAGTTAGCACAACCAGAGGGCTAGCTTCCTCAGTTAGCACAAACAGAGGGCGAGCTTCCTCAGCCCAAACAGAGGGCTAGCTTCCTCAGTTAGCATAACCAAAGGGCAAGCTTCCTCAGTTAGCACAAACAGAGGGCTAGCTTCCTCAGTTAGCACAACCAGAGGGCTAGCTTCCTCAGTTAGCACAAACAGAGGGCTAGCTTCCTCAGCACAAACAGAGGGCTAGCTTCCTCAGTTAGCACAAACAGAGGGCTAGTTTCCTCAGTTAGCACAACCAGAGGGCTAGCTTATTTGGTTAGCCCAACCAGTGGGAAGGACTTGTAACCATCAATATCAAGTGGATTTTACCACAAACTCTTGTTAGAACATAGTGGCCCTATTCTTTCCTCTTTAGAATGAGACCATGAGATTCAAACCCATGAGTATCATTACACGGACTCACTATCGCCACTCTGTCAGGTCAACCTTGTATGCGACAACCTCAGCCTGAGAACATACTCCAACATGATCCTGATGGGAGGACTACTCTTTGGCTCTCTCATTATGGGCCCGCTGTCTGACCTGTGAGTACCAACTATATGTGGTCCATTGTATTTATTATCTTCAGCATTCCTTCATTTGTATTTGTCGGTCGATACTCCGTTTTCTTCAATAGATGGCAAAGAGTTTAGATACTGACAGTTCCGCTAGCTTGCTTGCCAACTTCGGTGTCCCTTTCTACTCGATTTCTAAATGTTGCCGTCTGTGCATGGATAATAAAATTAGTTCATTAATTGAACCTTGACCTTCTTCATCTTCGGCGTTCGTTCTGAAAAAGGAGATTGCGACGTTGTGTTGCAGTGTGCAGCGAGGCTGCGATATCAGCACTTTTTGGCCCGACACGTCCGATTTCAGGTGGCTTTTTTTGTGTGCCCCTTTTGCCTACCCATTGCGATCTCTATTCTCTTAGTCAAACTACACTAATCCAGCCGTGTTTCCAGAACCGTCGCTTGGCGATGTAATAGGGTCTTGGTCAACTCTGGTTCGCTGACCCTAGTGCAAACAGTCAGGTATGAGTGGTTGCTTGCTGTCAGCTCATTCACTGTGCTGCAGCTGTTGCCCCAAACTTTGATCTCAAGGGAGATGTTGCCCCAAACTTTGATCTCAAGGTAGTGGGCCTAGAGCGCTTAAAGCGATTGTCTTTCAAAACAAAACTGACCGGACGTTAACTTATTCTCGTCTAATTGCAGTCTACACAGCTGACTTTATTATTAAAAGTCAAGTAAATCAGTGATAGAGACAATTGGTCATCATATCTTACAAAAGGATGATACTTCGAAACATTTTGTCTAGCACTTTCACCCAGCGACAATATCTCCAAAGTGACGACATAACTTTATTACATAGTTGACTCTTTACGGTGTTCATTACGTCTTTGATTTCTTTTGCTATTTCGCTTTGGATTTGTTGATGTCTGAATTTGGTCGTTCCTCATTTCCTTACTTCTGTCTTCCATTTATCAAGTGTAACATGTCAGCTGTTCTCCAGTTACCTTTTCCAATACTCTCTATGTTGCTAAATATATGTCTCTTGGTGTATACGATTGTTTATTAGTGTGACAACCTGTGCCAAACACAACACGTGACTTAACCAGGCGACGACAGACACTACGAGGGTCAGGGGAACACGTGGGCCAGTTAGGAGTGTCAATAACACTGCTCCTCAACACCCTTAACTTAACTTAACTTAACGTCTTTATACTGGTTTAGAAGACTCTGCAGAGTCTGTGTACAACCAGTTCCATTTACATCATCTTCCTCTAGAAGCTGTACGCATCCAATCTGTTCTTAAATGCATTGACCCTCCCAGCCTCCACCACCTCACTTGGCAATGCATTCCAAGCATTCACTACTCTCTGGCTAAAGAAATACTTCCTAATATCTAATCTGGACCTCTCCTTAGTCAACTTGTAGCTGTGCCCTCTTGTCCTTGTTGGTGGTTGTACTTTAAAAAACTTGTTATAGTCCACTTTATCCATTCCTCTGATCATCTTATACACCTGTATTAAGTCACCACGAATTCTTCTCTCTTCTAGACACTGTAGGCCAGTTCTTTTTAATCTTTCTTCATAACTGTAATTCTGGAATCCCACTATCAGCTTTGTCGCTCTTTTTTTGTATTCTCTCCAGCATGTCTATATCCCCTCTCTGATAAGGACTCCACATCTGTACACAGTACTCCAATCTAGGTCTAACTAATGCTTTATACAGTTTGACTATCACTTTCTTGCTCCTATGTTTAAAATTTCTTTTTATCATCCCTAACATTGCATTTGCCTTTTTTACTGCTACCTGAACTTGCTCCCTCACCTTACATGTATGGTCTATTGTAACCCCTAAGTCCCTTTCTTTATCTATCTTTCTAATATTGTTCTCTTCCATTCTGTAATTATGTTCCATATTGGATCTACCCATGTGGATGACTGTACATTTATCTACATTAAACTCCATTTGCCAGATTACAGACCATTCTCGAATTTTATCTAAATCCGACCTCAATATATCCACTTCTGCTTTAGATGAGACACTACTGCATAGTTTTGTGTCATCAGCAAATTTTACAATAATGGATCCCATACCTATGTCCAAATCATTTATATATATCAAGAATAAAATTGGTCCCAAAACCGAGCTCTGTGGCACTCCACTTTTCACTTTACACCACTCAGAGTACTCCTTATTTATACCCACCCTTTGCCTTCTTCCCGTTAACCAATTTTCAATCCATTTGGCAACTTCCCCACCTATTCCCTGTGATTTTAATTTTCGAAATAATCTTTGATGAGGTACTCTATCAAAGGCCTTTGCAAAATCCAGATAAATAACATCCACTGGCTCCCCTTTATCTAACATATTGGTAACCTCCTCCATGAATTCTAATAGATTTGTTAAGCATGATCTCCCTCTGGTAAACCCATGCTGACTATTTCTAATTAGATTAAATTTGTCTAAATGCATTACAATGTTTTCTTTAATTATTGACTCTAACAATTTACAGACTATGCTCGTTAAGCTCACAGGTCTATAGTTTGCTGGATCTGCCTTTTTGCCCTTTTTGAATAAGGGGATCTTCTTCTTCTTCTTCTTCTTCTTCGTACGCAGTCAGACAGTAACCATTATTTTTTCGAAAAAAGCGGCTGTCATCCTGAGGCTGTCGCCACTGCCATAGAGCTTGTCTTGCAGTTCCACTGGTGATGGCCACATCTGCTCTCTCTGATCCTCGTATGTCGGGCAGTTCTGCAGCAGATGTTCAGCGGTCATTTTACCAGTACCGCACGGGCATTCGTCGGTACCACCTATCTTCAATTTGTTGAATAGGTGGTACCTCAGTCTATTGTGGCCAGTGCGAAGTCTGAAGACAACGACCTGCTCTCTTCTGTTCAACTGGTAATAGGCATCGTTTTTGGTGTAACCAGTATGTTCGGTTTCCCATTTGGTCATGTATCTGGCTTTGATAAGCCGTTTTGACTCTTCGTACGTCATACTAGTATCTGTTTGTGGTAGTCTTGCACCTTCTTTTACCAGTCTGTCTGCCTCCTCGTTGCCTTGGATGTTGCAGTGTGATGGGACCCACTGTACCACTACCCTTTTTGGTGTGGACTGCTGGCAGTTTGCAGAGTGCTGCTCTTAAGTCATTAAGCTCAGTGTTTTTCTGGCTTTTTAGCGCTGTGACTACGGCGAGAGCATCTGTAAGCAGGACTATATGGCTTTCATTTTCATTGTGTCACCATTTCTTCCACTGCCGCCCTCAGTGCCTCTGCCTCCGCTCTGAAATTGCTTGTGTACTTACCAGTAGCGAATGGCAGTGTTATTTGTTTTCCATTTGGTAGGTTCAGGAATGCTCCTGCCCCTCCGTTCTGTGTAGTGTTTGTTACAGAACCATCGGTGTATGCATGGGTCCAGTCCATGCGTGGGTAGCTTTTCGATATGAAGCTTAGGGTAGTATCTCTCCTTTCTTTTTCAGTCTGGCAGTTTTTGTTTCCAATACCTGGTATATTTTCTACCACCTCTGGAAATATTTCCTGCCTCCAGGTAGGTTTTCGAACAGTAGTGATGGGTTTTGGTGTTGTTAGTGCGTTTATGGGATCTTCGTGCATCTTTGCTTTGGCTATTTCTGCAAAGTTTCTCCGCTTTAGTTTCCCATTTCCCAAATTGTTTAGTCTGAATAAGGGGATCACTCCCGCATCTTTCCAATCCCGTGGAACAATACTTTGTGCAAGTGATTGAGAACATAATATAGCCAATGGTTTTGCTAATTGGTCTCTAATTTCAAACAGCAATTGTGGATGAATATCATCTTGACCTGGACATTTATCCACTTTCAACCCCTCCAATTTTTTAAAAACCATTTCCTCTGTAATTACAGATTGATCCTAATCCTGCTGTATCCATGTCTCTTTGAAAAATATCTATAGGCTCTGGGATCTTGGAGCAGTCCTCTTTGGTTACACTGTGCCAAAGTAGTGATTGAGTAGATTTGCTGCCCCCCTATTTTCACTTATTTCTTTTCCTGTGCTGTCTATGAGAGGGCCTACTTTGTCCTTTGATCTTTGTTTATTTCTAACATAAGAGAAGAAGCTTTTACTATCAGTCTTGATCCTCTGAGCAAGTTACTTATCGAAGTCTATTTTTGCTGTTTTATTCGCTTTCTGAGATATGTTCTGCTTGTCCAAATATTTTAAATATGTTTCTTTTGATTTACCTGCCTCTATATATTTTTTTCCATGCTTTATTTTTAGCTCTTCTACATTTAACTACAATTTTAGTGATCCACTTTTTACGCGTGGGGTTTACTTCCCTATATGGAACACATTCCTCTTTTAGCGTTTCGAGAACTGCTTTAAAACTCCCCCACTCCTGTTCAACATCTGTTCCTCTGACAATATCTTCCCAGATTATATGGTTAGCTGCCTCTGTCATCCTCTTAACATCTGTCTTAGAGTAGTCATATGTTCGCGTGTTTATGTTCACTTCTTTCCCTGCAATAAGATCCCATCGGATGATTGGATGGTCACTTGAGCCAAACAGTTCCCCTATGGTAACGTTTTCAATCATATTTTCCTCTGGTGGCTGCTACTACATGTTGAATTAAAAAATTTTCAGTTATGCACTTAACAAAAGGTTTTGACTCTACAAGTGCTTCTGCCATATCCCATTTTATTTCTGGAAAGTTGAAATCCCCCATAAATAATAATTTCCTATCACTTGCCTTTGCTATGCTACTAATCAGCTCCTCATCTTCCTCCTTTTGACTTGATGGACATCTATAGCATACTCCAATCACTGTTTTTTCACCCCCACTTTCTATTTCACCCCATACACTTTCATTTTTGTTACCACATGATAAATCCTCTCTGCTAGTTATATTAATAGAATTTATACAGTATAATAAAACACCACCCCCCTTAGCCTTGTCTCCAACTACCCTATCCTTCCTTAACATTGTATATCCCTCTATTTCAAATTCACCATCTGCAATGCCCTCGAATGCCCATTATTCTGTTAACCCTATTATATCTGGTTTTTCTTCCTCTACATACAGTTCCAATTCTTCTCTTTTATTTACAATGCTTCTCACATTTGCATAAAAACATTTTAGTTTGCAATTTTGTTGTTTTTCCACTTTTTTAATGTTTGGTTTTCCACTACTTAATTCCCACTTCTCTGACCTAAACTCTCCCTTTTGACTACATCCTCTATAGCACTCTATTTTAGGCCTATCTTTAGTCTCATACTTTGTGCGCAACTGTGTTGCCTGGACGGAGGGTGTGTTGACCAAGGTCCATGTGGGATCCAGAGAGGGAACCCTATACTCCGCTGCCTCGCGAGGAGGGAGAGTTTGACGAGTACTCCTTATCGTATGTGTCGGTGTGATATTTGTGGCTGTCTTTGTAGTGCCGAGTACCGTGTGGATTTTTCTAAATTTTCTTATTCCACCTCTTTTTCCCCTTTTGTTTTTTGGCTTCCTTGTCCTTCTATTTTGTGCGGACGAGTTGTTTTTTTGGAGGATGTTGTGTTCCCGCAGATGTTTGAGTATTTTGTTTGTGCATGATGATATTGTGAGTCGTAGCCCTAAGAGATGGGTTCTTGAATATTTTACAAATTTCACGGCTGCTGTTAAACCGTTTTCTACAGCTGGTCGGTTCATGGCAGGGTCGTTATCGCGTCATGCACCGGTGATTTTCTGACCGTAAACATGACCCATGCGTAGGTAGCTGTGATCCTTTAGTGAATTGGGAAATCAGAAATGCACTTTCCACGATCCTAAACAGTAGAAACAAAGGTCGGAAACACAGGCCCAGTTAATTTTCACACCCACGAGTTCAGGTAATTGGGCAGTATTTGTTTATAGGCTTTACAGGGAAACCTAGACCAAGTGTCAGAAGACGTCCCCTGTGGCTAATCAGATGTCACCATTATTCGTGTACACGAGCATTAGTTTAGCAACAAATCAGCAGCTGATAAACAGTATATTTATGCTGACTCAGTGTCAAACATGGTCCCTATCAGAGCAGAATTTCGACGTGTGAAATGAAGTTTTTGATGTACATCATCAGTGTTACCAGGAATGACCGACCGCCAGACAAAGTCATTCGAAGTGTGTTTGCCACTATATCCTGTTCTGAGTATTTGTAGATCTGTCTAAAGGACAATAGGGCGTTGGCGAGGCAGGTTGATATATGACATAGGAATGACTGTGCAGAGACACCTACTCACAACGTACTAGTAGGAGGACATAGGACGTAAGCTCCACGTGACGCTCAGTGGCATTAGTGGAAAGAAAACTAACATTCTTAAAAATGTCTTCATAGTTTGTCTTTGTTTTAAATATCTAAATTATAATATATGACACGATCTTTTTAGCAATATGTTATCGTATTCATAATGCCTGTCACATGTGTCATGGCTGTTGGCCATGACTAGATGATATTCGTTATCCTCGTTTAGCTTATCATTGTTAGGACATGCCGACTAGTGTGTGCGATCACGGTTCTCCATCTTCATCTTTCTGGTGGCCCTTATCAGTTACCATGTTGTTATTTCTTGTTAGTTGTATAGAATGTCATATTGTTATAGGTTGTTAGTTGTATAGAATGTCATGATGTTATATGTTGTTGGTTGTATAGAATGTCATATTGTTATTTCTTGTTGGTTGTATAGAATGTCATATTGTTATATGTTGTTGGTTGTATAGAATGTCATATATTATATGTTGTTAGTTGTATAGAATGTCATATATTATATGTTGTTAGTTGTATAGAATGTAATATTGTTATTTCTTGTTGGTTGTATAGAATGTCATGATGTTGGAACTAACACTTTGAACTAAAACTTGGAACTGACACTTGGGACTGGCACTTGGAACAGAAACTTTAGAATGACAATTTTAATTGACACATTTTGATTTATGCTTGGGACAAACACTTTGAACTGATACCTGGGATTAACATTTAAGACTGATACTTAGGACTGAAAACTAGGGCTACCACTTGCATTTGGTATTGTCTCATAAGACTGACTCCTGAGACTGACTCTTGACACCTGACAGAGCTCTGTGTGTTTTTGCAGCAGCATTTCATGTAGCAAATTGTCTTTGTACGATGGAGTGATAGCTCTATGCTAAGCCCTTTTTAGTCTCCTTGTGCGACATACTTGGAAGGTTGCAGTGCCCCACGTCTTTGGTCATCGGGATCCACATGAACATTTAACAAACTGGCAGCTGTTCTTCATTCTCGAATAATAACAGAAGACTTCAACACTTGTCTCCGGTCTGACTAACAGAGCGCAGTGGCGTGACATGATCAGAAGACTTCAACACTTGTCTCCGGTCTGACTAACAGAGCGCAGTGGCGTGACATGATCAGAAGACTTCAACACTTGTCTCCGAACTGACTAACAGAGCGCAGTGGCGTGACATGATCAGAAGACTTCAACACTTGTCTCCGAACTGACTAACAGAGCGCAGTAACGTGACATGATCAGAAGACTTCAACACTTGTCTCCGAACTGACTAACAGAGCGCAGTGGCGTGACATCATGATCAGAAGACTTCAACACTTGTCTCCGGTCTGACTAACATAATGATGATTATAATGATGCCCCCAAAGTGTTGGCAGAATATAAGTAAAGACACATAATTATCTGTTCATGCGGATAAGTAAATATTCTTCTCCTTCGTCGTTCTTTCTGAAACTCCAGCTGCGAAGCCCTGAAAAGAAATAGGATGTAATCCGGAGACCGGGGTGTATTTTTCTGTAGTTTACAGCTTGACTGCGATATGTGCACCTTCCGGTCTGATACAGCGTGACATTTTTGGATACCGGGTTTACCTTCCCTCTTCGATTCCTTCTCCTTGGCCAATCTGTCCCATTGTAGTTTGTTGTCCAGGATCACCACTCGGAGGTAGAGAAGGATCAGGGTAGCTGGCTCTGACGCTGGCCTTCAACTTTGGATCGCTGACCGCTACAGCTCATGTGCTGCTCAACATCTTGATCCCGAACAAGTAAATGAACTCTAAGAAATAACTAACTTGGAGTACTTCGAACCCGTGTATTCAAACAAGCAGGTTATAACTGCTGTCAGGTAGCCAAAGGCTTTCTGTAGCACGTTGTTTATTTTGCTAGGTTTACTTCCTGTCGCTTACTAGACCTGGGAGAAGGTAGATATTGGGTAGGAATTTCATTATATTTTAGAATGTTTGCTTTGATAGCCGATCACATACGGCTCCTATCAATGTTCAACAGCCATGGGTTCGTTAATGTGCGCAGAGTGCACACAGAATCTTCGAGCTTTCCGCCAATCTCCAATTTGACCAAACGCTAATCTCACATCCCCTGAGATATGTCATTATGGAGACGCTGGAAACTTGCACTTGTGTTCTAGAAATCTAGAAATAATTTTCCATACATAAAGCATACATTTGTCCGAGTGTAACTGAGGCCTGATTTGGGAGCAAAGATTAGGAGCACTTGTCAAGGCAAAGATTAAACATCTACTACAGACACTAATAACCATTATGTCATGCACTTTATTTTAGGATTGGACGAAAGAAGGTTCTCATCCTGGGAGTAACTGGTCAATTCAGTTGCTCTCTGGCCACTGCCTTTGTTAAATCTTACATCCCATTTGTTATTCTGAGATTCTTCACTATGTTCTTTGGAACGGCCATGTTCTTAACCGCCTTCGTTATAGGTAAGTAGCATGTTCTTCGTTCAGTTATCTCCTGGTGGAACATCAGGTTTAAGAGCTTCACCAACAGATCTCCGAGAGTCTTGTCCTGCAGTGGTTGGCCAAGGTCACAATGGACAACTTAATGGATAAAACAGGACAAAGGCGGGCGGAAGAGCAAATCTTCAGGAAGAACGTTGAGTTGGCTATGCCATACATTGCAAAATCCTCAAGCCAGGATCACCAGACAATCTCTGTTATGGAGCCCCTAGGGACAAAAAGGCACTGGAAGGCAAAAGAGGAGACGGAGAAGATACATACAGTCTGATTCAAGAAAAACAAGAAGCTGGTGAGAACTGGAGAAAGTAGCACAGGACGTATTTTCCTAGAGAGAGTTAGTTGATGGTCTACACTCTTTGAGGTGATATGGCTGAAATGAAAGAGTTGGTTGATGGTCCACGCACCCTAAGGTGATATGACTGAAATGAGAGAGTTGGTTGATGGTCTACGCACCCTAAGGTGATATGGCTGAAATGAGAGAGTTGGTTGATGGTCTACGCACCCTAAGGTGATATGAATGAAGTGAGAAAGTTGGTTGATGGTCCACGCATCCTAAGGTGATATGCATGAAGTGAGAGAGTTCGTTGATGGTCTATGCACCCTAAGGTGATATGGCTGAAGTGAGAGAGGTGGTTGATGGTCTACACACCCTAAGGTGATATGAATGAAGTGAGAGAGTTGGTTAATGGTCTACGCACCCTAAGGTGATATGAATGAAGTGAGAGAGTTGGTTGATGGTCCACGCATCCTAAGGTGATATGAATGAAGTGAGAGAGTTGGTTGATGGTCCACGCATCCTAAGGTGATATGAATGAAGTGAGAGAGTTCGTTGATGGTCTATGCACCCTAAGGTGATATGGCTGAAGTGAGAGAGGTGGTTAATGGTCTACACACACACACACACACATACACACATACCCATACACACCCATCTACAAACACCCACCCATCCATCTATACAGAAACACACACACACACACACACAAACCCACTCACACACACACACACAAACCCACTCACACACACACGAACGCAGGTAAGCACACATGCACATACACACAAACTCACCTCGAACTTCACCAACCCCACCCACCTACAGACATACACAGCCACCCAGACACACACCTACCACACACCCACACACACACACAAACACGCAACACACACCATCTACCAAATATCCACCCACCCACACATAGACACACAAAACTCTTCCACCAGAAATCCACTTACCTACACATACACACATACACACACATACGCATACTCACACACATACACACCCGCACGCACACACACACATACGCATACTCACACACACACATATACACACACGTACCCGCACGCACACGTATATTATTTGTAGATGTCAATGCCCAGAAGAGATTTCCTTCGGGGATAGAGTGTGAGCTCATTGCACGAGATCTGACTGTTGTTGTGGTGAGGTTCACGTCATCGCTGTTTTGTTCGCCCACATCTGTATTGTCAAGCGTATTTTTACAGTTGGGTAATCTGAAGCATTCTTTTGTTGTGTGAGACCTCCTCACCATTTCAGTCCCTCTATTCGTTTCTTCTTGTCTCTGTCAAAGCATTGAATCACAACTTCAAAGGCTTCTTTGCACTTTGTTCGTCCGTTCAGTTGCTGTTTCTGTAGCGAATCGTTTGACCCGATGAAATTGCTAGCCTTATGCACAACTCTATTTAATCGACCTTGACAAATTGTATGGAAATTAATTGTAGTTATTTCGTCCTCCTCAGCTGGAGGCTCCAGATCTAACCATGGAAACCCACATGCAAGGGCGTTCACTAAGTTAAAAGATCCCGTCACGCCATGCGGCACATAGGAAATATGATGTTAGGCCCATATTATTTTGTAATCTACGGCACTTAGTGGATGATGTGGTCAGCATCATGCCGGCCGCCTTTACTTCCCGGACTGAACCGGTACCCATTTAAGGCTGGGTCGAAACGGGAGCCAATGCGGTCTGAAAAAAAAAGGAATGAACCCAGGACCCAAAGAAGTAGCATTAAGACAATGTACGTAATAACTATGTACCAATGTGCGTGCCAAACCGGAAGCCAGTATCTCTACGCACGCGCTCTGTGGAAGTCACTTAGTCAACCAGCCTTACTGTGTTCGTCGTATTTAAAAAAAAAATTGGGCGTTGATATCCAGCAACGCGTGTGCTTTGTTTGATTCCTGCTTTCGTCTTGAAAAAAAAATGGTTCAGAAACGTTGGTAATGCCGTAGTCAGCCTTCGCATAGTCCTGCCTTAGTCTGTCTAAGACATTTGAGGGGTATTCCTGTTTCAAAAGTGGCCACCGATCCTTTCATTCATCTTCCCCACCGACGAGGCAGCGGAACGTGCCCATGTGAGCTGACAGACGTCTGATTATCAGAGAGGTTGCACAAGATGTAGGAATATCAATTGGTACGTGCCATCAAATCGTAACTGAAGATTTGCACATGAAACGAGTGACAGTGAAACTCGTGCCTCATCTTCCGACATTGGAGACGAAGGACAATCGCTTGTCAATTGTCACTTAATTTCGTGAGCAAACCAGAAACGATCCAAACTTCCTGTTCTCGATATTCACTAGTGATAAAAGCTGAGTGTACGAACATGACCCGGAAACAAAGTAAATGTACTGCCTGTAGCAAACGGCTTCACAGCCTTGAAGGTGAAGTTCAATATCAAGCTAATGTTTTTTGCGTTCTTTGACAATGGTGGGCTGTGTCATCATAAATACATCCCAGTGTGAATACTGAATGCTACAAAAATAGTCCTCCAACGCCCCCAGACACCACGCTGATAAAAATGGCGTACCGGTAATTTGATCCTGAACCATCACAATGACCTTGCTCATAGGTCTGTTGCTGTTTAGCGGAGCACAACATTCCATTGTTCCCGTACCCTCCATACTCCCCTGACCCTGCTCCATGTGACTTCGTCTTGTTCTAACAACTCAAGAAAAAAATGAAAGGTCGCCAACTCAGTGACGTTGAAGATGTTCAATCAAACACGACGACGCAAATTGGGACATTACAGAACATGGCTACCAGAGGTGCTTCCGGCATTAGTAGGGATGTTGGTAAAAGTGCAGACACTCATAAGGACATTACTTTAAATGAATTCAGCTAGCCGGTATGTCTACTTATGCAAAACAAAACAAAATCAGTCCTGGAACTTAGTAAACAGCCTTAGTATTACAGAAGTTTAAATTCAAACTTGGGTCAACCATAGAAAAGAAGGATGATAGGGTAGTTTGTACAGCCAGTGAGCTACCTAAACCTTCAGTATACATAACCTTAGTCAATTAGGGAAGGTGACGAGGCCCGTATTAATCCCCAAATAGATACGTCTACCATGTGGCTACATTTAACTTGTCTTTCTACAGGAATGGAGCTGGTGGGTCCAAGGAAGAGAACTATTGCCGGGATTGTTATAGAGATCTACTGGGTAGGGGGGATGTTTATCCTCACGGGTGCTGCCTACGGCTTGAGAAACTGGAACCATCTACAGTTGGTTCTGTCAGCGCCCACTGTTCTATTGCTAGTATATATTTGGTGAGTTTACTTTGTCAAGTGATGTCATCAAATCTTAGACCCGTCTTCCCATTCATCGAGTGCCGTGGTCTGTTTGCAATGTCTCTCCACAACGTCACTATCATAAATGTTTCAACCAGTAAATTGTTAATGTGTTTTTCTTCTCAACTGTAAAATTAAAGTGCTTAAAATGCTTGTTTCCAGCTAGATCATATGTTCCCATGATGACTAAAGTGCTTAAAACGCTTGTTTCCAGCTAGATCATAGTTCCCATGATGATTAAAGTGCTTAAAACGCTTTTCTCCAGCTAGATCATAGTTCCCATGATGATTAAATGCTTAACACGCTTTTCTCCAGCTAGATCACAGTTCCCATGATGACTAAAGTGCTTAAAACGCTTGTTTCCAGCTAGATCATAGTTCCCATGATGATTAAAGTGCTTAACACGCTTTTCTCCAGCTAGATCATAGTTCTCATGATGATTAACAAATTTTAAAAAAAAGGTTCATATGTAGTTTCACACAACAAAACAAAACTGCGTGTTTCGATCTTTATCATAGAAGGAACACATTTATAGGTCCAGCATTCCAAATATTTCTCCGTCAATCTGAAGATAAGATCAATGAGAAACAGTAGAATGAATTCTTAATGGTAACGATAATATAATTGTGGGGTTTGACCATCAAGATATCGACCAGGAGGCATGTATCAAAAGCAACTTCTCTTCTCAAATCATTTATTATGTTATATAATTCTCTAGGTTTGGTTCCATCAATATCTTTTGTGAAAACTCACTGCCAAAAATGTTATCAATTGTTGTGTATTACTCTCCCAATGATTGTTTGTCCATCACAAGTGATGAAGACCACTCTCTTTGTTCAGCCGTGTGGACGATCGTATCTTTTGCTGTGTCCGCTGAAATGGGTGACTTGCGTGGAGATTTGGATTAAAGTGAGGAAGAAACTGCGCCTTTTGTCAACCTGACTCACAGAGCCTAAGCTACATTTTGCGAGTGGCAAGACATTCATCGAGACGACTGGAGATAGCATCTCTCCCCAGCTGTATTCAGTTCATCATAGTAGCATCTAAAATTCCCACACGCCAAATTCGTGAAGGTGAACCGGCAGAACTAACCCGTGAGATACGACACAGGTATAACTAGTTTAAGCGTAGCGCCATTCAGCCGGCGTCCAGACCAGGATAAACGGATGGAAGAAATCACAAAAAAAGAACGAAATAACAAGTCCAGACGGAAAACAATTCTACATATCCGTGAACACAAGTGTAAGTCGTTGACTAGTGTGAATTCCAGGCAAATCCGTGATCTGGCGGCATCCATAATGATCCAAAACAGTAGAGAAATGTAGACTCGCAGCCAGTTACGGCGCCATCTTTGCCCAATAAACTTCACGAATTGGTCAACATTGCATAATACTGACTTAACTTAGCAACACGTTGTCTCAATGCGACATTTAAGACGTCACTTACAATCAACTCAGCTGCTTCCATTCAAACTTTCATAAAAAGCTAACCCGGGGTTCTTGTTAACTCAAAATATTATCATAGCCTCTTTCTTTGGACAGATATGCTTGGAACATTGAATTTAAAATGTAAGTTTTTGATGATATCTTCAATGTAAGTGTTTGATGATATCTTCAATGTAAATAGTTGTTTGTAACATCAAGGCATAATTATACTTACTATTATTATGTAGGATCAAAATTACAAGATTGCTTAAAATTCTGTGCGCCCCAAATAATGGGCGCGGCATGTGCTTGTCATATTACAGAGTATAATGAGAAGCATGAATTGTTCATGACTATGTTTATATTTACTGTTGGAATATGCAAGTAGATAAAGGTGCAGAGAAGACAATAGAAAATACGAAGAAACTTAAAAGAATTAGCGACAAGAAAAATGCATGCACTCATTTAAATCTGCAAGCTACCAGCCCAAGATTTCCCCCAAAACATTTATCCCAATGAACATAGTTCAATAATATTTGTCATGGATATACCTTGGAGTATGGGAAGCATAATGAGCGCATAACAAATTTAGCAAGAGGTTACAATTAGCATCGGCATGCTGCGAAGGTATTCACCAACATATCAGAGTGTCCCACTTGTTGTCGGCCCCTGGTCTTCTCTTAAAACATTTAAACCAATAAACGTAATTCCATCAAATTTGACGTTGGCGAACAGTGTAACCAGTAGGACAAAGAGGAACCCCGTATTTTTAGCATAATGGGACCACATGCCACACTTCTAATGTTAGTGTTGCTGAAATCGCTTCCTACTCTAAAGATCGTGTGACTTAAATTCGGCGGGAAATTCTGATGACCCCTGACGTGTTGGTAAATAACGTTCGTAATATGCAGGCATGGCGATGCTAATTACGAACACTTGCCAAATTTGCTATAAGTTCATTATGTCTCTAACGCACCAACGTATGTCCATGGTAAATGTTATTGAGTTATGTTCATTACCTTAAAAGTTATAAGGGAAAACCGGGAGCGGGTAGCGAGTGGTACACCATGTAGCACATCCGAGAGGGAGCAAGACATGGTCAGGATGATGGGCCAGTTGATGGAGAAAGAGGCGGGTGGGCTAAGAGAGGACGCATGTTGGGTTGAAGGGGATTGAGAGATGGGCGGGTTGGAGATAGGGAAATGTGAAGGGTGCGGGATTGGGGAGATCCTTTAATTGTTAAACTATTGTTGTGACTTTTGTCTTGTAAAGACGATTGACAGGCATATCTTCGGGTATTTAACAACAGCCCGATATCACTGACTTGTCTCAAATTCACAATAAAGATGAAGCATAAGGGATGGAGTTTCGCTGTACAATTGCAACACCTTGTGCGATGCTGATGCGCCAGACAGAACGGCTCAGTGCATGTATCTTACAGAATGTTACATTATTGTTAAAGCTTTTCAGAGACACTTTCAAGGAGTAGCGTGTCTTCTGTCCTCCCAATAAGCCTGTTCTGAGGATGCATGCATCGAGCATGCAAACAAAATGTCCCGCACATCTGATCTCGGCTTTTCACAGAAGCGTATGGATGTTCAATTTGCAAAAGTTTTTAAGAATTTCAGCTAGGTACTTTTTCCTGCGTCCGATCCAGAGTAGTAAAGACTGGACCTTTAAAATGTTGATGTTCTTTGCAGAACATCGCTCCAATGACAGCCCGTCTAAAAGAAACTAGATCTCTTAGTAAATCTCCAACTTGCACAGAGAGTCACGCCCAAGTATTACTTGACATCATGGTGCTATTACCTCCTTGTCTGCCTCTCTTGTGTCTTGATACATGTTTGTGTTGTGATTTGTTTGTGTTTTCGTCTATTTGTTGTTGTTGTCAGAATGGGCATGGCTGTAATTATTTTTTTTTTCTGCTGTGTCACTGAGCCATTTTCTAATTTCTTCGAAGTGTGATCTTCTACATTTCTTGTTTGATTTACACTTTTTCACATCTGTCATACCGCGTGACCTTACAACTTGCTTTTAATGTCAGCCAACTCAAACTGTATAGTATAACTATCCTGCATCAAGTCTTATTATTTGTTGTGATATATTAATTATTTTTGTTTCTTCAATTTTCCGACAAAGACCTTGTGGCCGCACCATGATTTACGTTTTGTTTTGTCCTGCTACGGCCACTGGGTCTGTGTGTTATTATCGACAACAAATACTAATCTGTTCTCCCTTCTCTTTTCTAGCCTATTGCCAGAATCTCCTCGCTGGCTGATCAACAGGGGACGATTGAAAGAGGCATCCAAAGTTATTCAACGAGTGGCTATAGGAAACAAAGTAACTTTGCACGAGAAGACATTGACTCTTCAAGATATTGAGTTGGAAGGACACGGAGAGAAAGTCTGGCACATGTTGACTACACCAAGACTGCTGATAAGATGTCTCATCATTTTCTTTAATTGGTAAAGTTCCGATGTTTGTCAAAACTTTTTTTAGGGAGTTGTTTGCGTTATCGTCATAAAATGCGGTCAAACCTCCGGGTAATCTTGACTACGTTGGGCTGCATACTAAGCATAGAACGGCCAATGCAGCTGGCTTCCTTACAGGAAGCATAAATGTCCACTCTTGCAGTGGCAGTTTCTGCCATCATTATCTGTACATTAAAGAAGGTGTCAACCATACGCAACAAACATATTCTGTTGTCTTTTACAACAGGCTTGAAAGTTAATAGTGGACTTGTTTTCTCTTACCCACGTGAAAAGTTATCGGTCATCACAAACAATAATGGCCACAGCATCAGTCGGTTTTGTCTTTATAATGTGATGTTGGCTGTATTTGGATTATAGTGAGGGAGTGAATGCGCTAATCATCAATCTCACTCTCTTGTCCCGAGTTACCTTAGATCAGTGGCAAGACTATTTGTCGAGACGACTGAAGGTAACTCAGGATGCAGGCACTCCCACGAGACCAGGGGTCGTTTGAAACTTGAGAGGATTCGATCGCCCACCTTTTCCGTTCATCACTGTAGAGGCGAGTGCCTTAACTACTGCTACCCCCAATCTACAGCTTGAGTATGCAAACATTATCTTCAATTCTGAAAGATCAGAATCACGAGTTCAAACTAATTCAGTTCTCATCCTGTGTGTCGCTTGAGTTTACGATCTAGATCACTGCAACATCCCAGACGACGAAGAAGCAGACAGAGTTGCAAAAGAGGGAGGAATACTGCAACAAAGTGACGCAACAATAACATTTAACTAGACAAATACAAATACCAAGGCTACGTACCGATCAAAATGGAAGTAGAGACTACTCTGACCATAAAGAAACCGACGCCTGTCATCAACTCTCCCTGCGAGATCATGTGATGATCCTTCGGCTGCACACAGCGAACTGAGATGTCATCTTTATAATACATTCAAGATTGACACTACGAACAGTTGCACATGTGGCCCAGCACCCATGACAGCGGAACACATCTTTCAGTCCAGTCCAGCATGCGCTAGTGGAAGGAGTAGCACGTAACAACATCCAGCGCCCTTTCGCGGAAAAGTTATGCGGAAGTTGGAGTCATTGATGTCTAAGTCTGAAGACTAAAGAGCAAGTGGAGATACTATTGGGTAATGTTTCTGTGACAGACAATATCATTTTGTTATTACAACATTCAGTCAGTGATCTGGTGATGAATCTATCAGCTGGTAAACCTTTCTTGGTTGCAATTACTTCCCTTTGCCGACCCACATAAAACATGTCTCGACGTGTCAACATGTAGAACTATAGACCATGACAGATTGGGCGAGGACTATGCGGATAACCATCTCAAAATTAAAGTGTAGGCATTTCACCTGGACAACAGAGAAGCGAGAAGGCCAATCCAGATTTGTTTGCAGTGGCATGCACTTGAATATAACAATACACCTAAGTACCTAGAAATTTCAATGGATGACACACTCTTCTAAAAGGAACACTGTAAGGCGATGAAACAAAAATCTAGCGTCTAATAGGAACACTGTAAGGTGATGAAACAAAAAACTAGCGTCTAATAGGAACACTGTAAGGCAATGAAACAAAAAACTAGCGTCTAATAGGAACACTGTAAGGCGATGAAACAAAAATCTAGCGTCTAATAGGAACACTGTAAGGCGATGAAACAAAAATCTAGCGTCTAATAGGAA
This sequence comes from Ariolimax columbianus, assembly GCA_036924085.1. Lineage (NCBI taxonomy): Eukaryota > Metazoa > Mollusca > Gastropoda > Stylommatophora > Arionidae > Ariolimax > Ariolimax columbianus. Next base: position 31,294,601 of record JAVGWX010000011.1, on the reverse strand, counting down.
CACTGTAAGGCGATGAAACAAAAATCTAGCGTCTAATAGGAACACTGTAAGGCGATGAAACAAAAATCTAGCGTCTAATAGGAACACTGTAAGGCGATGAAACAAAAATCTAGCGTCTAATAGGAACACTGTAAGGCGATGAAACACAAATCTAGCGTCTAATAGGAACACTGTAAGGCGATGAAACAAAAATCTAGCGTCTAATAGGAACACTGTAAGGCGATGAAACAAAAATCTAGCGTCTAATAGGAACACTGTAAGGCGATGAAACAAAAAACTAGCGTCTAATAGGAACACTGTAAGGCGATGAAACAAAAAACTAGCGTCTAATAGGAACACTGTAAGGCGATGAAACAAAAATCTAGCGTCTAATAGGAACACTGTAAGGCGATGAAACAAAAATCTAGCGTCTATTAGGAACACTGTAAGGCGATGAAACAAAAATCTAGCGTCTAATAGGAACACTGTAAGGCGATGAAACAAAAAACTAGCGTCTAATAGGAACACTGTAAGGCGATGAAACAAAAATCTAGCGCACCAAATAATATACTGTGTATGCTAAAAACACAGCACAAGGAGTATCACTAAAATAAGGCGAGGCTGCAGCGGTTCTGTGGATGTGTATAATGGGAAAAAAACATGAAAAAAAACTAGTAAAAGTTGATTAAGGTTGAGCTTAATCAAAATTTAAAAATGGGTATGGTCAGATACCGCACCGAGACGAGAACACAAACAAAACCTACGTTACGACCAATAGGCCTTCATCAGGGACAACAACACTGAACTAACAAATCAACAAATAAGAAAAAATGGTCAACTCATCTGTTTCAGGTGGGAGACGCTTTCAGTCTAAGCGACCTGTCGTGCCAAGTACTCGATAGAAACTGAAATAGGAGCGGTCAAACAAAAAGTGGCGGAATATGCCTGATAAGCCAAGCGTGGCCAAATAGTGGTCCAGATAGGAGAACAATGAGAAGGCAATATAAGCCGGGAGGGCGTGATATTGATATAAGAGAGGGGGGAAGAGAACTGATGGAAGAATGGGAGAGGCGGGGGGGGGGGGGGGGGAAGGAAGACAAATAGATGGGGGCCAGTGTGAGGGTTTAAGAAAAAGTATGGAAGATATTTATACCATGTGGTTGGAGACATCCCATACTAGAGATAAGTCTGTTCTCAAGGGCGAATCGATGACGATCGTCAGAGAAGCACGAAACTAGACCAGTGACACTGACGTCAGCCATACCCCGGTGCTCAGGACCATTGAAGTGGCTGGCAATTGGGGAACCAGTGCGGTTGCGGATGTCGTTGAGGTGTTGGCGGAAACGCTCCCGTAGTTCCATACCAGTTTCCCCAATGTAAGTCATACCACACTGGCGGCAGATGATGGAATAGATGAGGTTACGAGATTTGCATGTGAACCCCTCTTTGATGAAGAATTCAGCCTTAGGAAAGGTAATGGAGCGAGAAAGGATGACATGAGGGCAGGTAACACAGCCACGTGAATTTTTGCACGGCCTGGTGCCTGGGAGGCTATGAGGGCTGGTGTGTAGGCGACTACTGACCAGCAAGTCCCTCAGGTTCCTGTCACGCTTGTAGGCGACAAGGGGAGGATCGGGAAAAACTTCGCGAGTGGCAGGATCAGAGTGAAGGATAGGGAGATGGCGGAATAGGATATCCCGGACAGAGACGCTGTGAGGGTGATAGGTGAGGACGAGTTTCACACGGTCAGAGGGAGGACGGCGGGTGGGAGTGAGGGAGTCTTGGCGGGAGATAAGAAGAACCCGCTGAAGAGCGGAGGAGAGAGTGGTCTCAGGGTAGAGTCGCTTGCGGAAGAAGTCAAGCATCTCGTGGGCCCTGAGGAGGAAGTCGTCGTCATCCTGACATAGGCGTCGGAGGCGGAGGAGTTGGGAGAAAGGAAGCGAATCGCGGCAGGATAGGGGATGGGAGGAAGTGTAGAGGAGGTAGTTGTGAGCGTCAGTGGGTTTGTAGTAGACAGTGGTGGAGAGGCCTGAAGGGCAGATAGAGACAGTGATGTCCAGAAAGTGGACAGACGTGAGGGAAATGTCAGACGTGAACTTGATCGAGGGATGGAAGTCGTTGACAAAGTCGATAAAGTTGAGGAGGTCCTTCTCCGACATGTCAGTCATACCAATCCCATCGTCGATGTATCGATAATACATCAAAGGAAAGGGGCCCTGGAATTGAAGCCAGATCAAGTGTTCCAGGTGACCCATGAACAGGCATGCGTAGCTGGGGCCCATTCTGGTGCCCATAGCCACACCGCTGATCTGGTCGAAGAACTGGCCATTGAATTCAAAGGTATTGAGAGTAAGAACGAGTTCTGCTAGACGGACGATGGCAGACGTGGAGATGGATGGGTTAACCCTTCGGTCAAGGAAGAAACGGAGGGCCAATAAACCGTCAGAGTGGGGGATCGAGGTGTACAGTGAACAGACATCAAGTAGGAAGAGACGATAGGTATGGTCAGGGGAGAGGACAATGGTAGAGAAAGTGGTTAAGGCGTGGTTGGTGTCCTTAAGAAATGTGGGAAGACTCTCCACCATAGGTTGGAAGACACTATCCAGGAAGTCTGATACCAGTTCGGTGGGACAGGAACAGGCAGAGACAATAGGGCGACCTGGGTTGTCGGGCTTATGAATTTTAGGCAGCATGTAGAAAGAAGGCTTACCCAGACAACTGTCAAAGATACGGAGGTTTGTAGCGCTCTTCGGGAGGAGATGTCGTTTGGTCATATCAAGGATGGTGGTAGAGACCTCCTTGTTAAAACGGACAGTGGCATCATCGGCGCGCGGTTTATAGAAAGAAGGATCAGATAGTTGAAGACTGCCCTCCTGAACATATAAATCCTTGCGCCAAACCACCACTGCTCCCCCCTTATCAGCAGGTTTAATCACGAGATCCCTACGCCGACTAAGGCTAGCCAGAGCACAGGCCTCGGTATGGGAAATGTTCGAATAACGCAAGCGCCGAGGGCAGTAGGCCTTGATATCGCGAAGAGTAGTTTTAATATAGAGGTCTAAGGCACGGGATCGGCCAGGAGGAGGAGTCCAGTCAGATTTACGATGGGAATAGCTGGAGAAAGGGTCATCGGGGTCAGGAAAAGAGCAAGAGTTGGGATTGTTTTGGTACCATTGTCTAAGACGTAGGCGGCGATGATAGGCATGCCTACGTCTTAGACAATGGTACCAAAACAATCCCAACTCTTGCTCTTTTCCTGACCCCGATGACCCTTTCTCCAGCTATTCCCATCGTAAATCTGACTGGACTCCTCCTCCTGGCCGATCCCGTGCCTTAGACCTCTATATTAAAACTACTCTTCGCGATATCAAGGCCTACTGCCCTCGGCGCTTGCGTTATTCGAACATTTCCCATACCGAGGCCTGTGCTCTGGCTAGCCTTAGTCGGCGTAGGGATCTCGTGATTAAACCTGCTGATAAGGGGGGAGCAGTGGTGGTTTGGCGCAAGGATTTATATGTTCAGGAGGGCAGTCTTCAACTATCTGATCCTTCTTTCTATAAACCGCGCGCCGATGATGCCACTGTCCGTTTTAACAAGGAGGTCTCTACCACCATCCTTGATATGACCAAACGACATCTCCTCCCGAAGAGCGCTACAAACCTCCGTATCTTTGACAGTTGTCTGGGTAAGCCTTCTTTCTACATGCTGCCTAAAATTCATAAGCCCGACAACCCAGGTCGCCCTATTGTCTCTGCCTGTTCCTGTCCCACCGAACTGGTATCAGACTTCCTGGATAGTGTCTTCCAACCTATGGTGGAGAGTCTTCCCACATTTCTTAAGGACACCAACCACGCCTTAACCACTTTCTCTACCATTGTCCTCTCCCCTGACCATACCTATCGTCTCTTCCTACTTGATGTCTGTTCACTGTACACCTCGATCCCCCACTCTGACGGTTTATTGGCCCTCCGTTTCTTCCTTGACCGAAGGGTTAACCCATCCATCTCCACGTCTGCCATCGTCCGTCTAGCAGAACTCGTTCTTACTCTCAATACCTTTGAATTCAATGGCCAGTTCTTCGACCAGATCAGCGGTGTGGCTATGGGCACCAGAATGGGCCCCAGCTACGCATGCCTGTTCATGGGTCACCTGGAACACTTGATCTGGCTTCAATTCCAGGGCCCCTTTCCTTTGATGTATTATCGATACATCGACGATGGGATTGGTATGACTGACATGTCGGAGAAGGACCTCCTCAACTTTATCGACTTTGTCAACGACTTCCATCCCTCGATCAAGTTCACGTCTGACATTTCCCTCACGTCTGTCCACTTTCTGGACATCACTGTCTCTATCTGCCCTTCAGGCCTCTCCACCACTGTCTACTACAAACCCACTGACGCTCACAACTACCTCCTCTACACTTCCTCCCATCCCCTATCCTGCCGCGATTCGCTTCCTTTCTCCCAACTCCTCCGCCTCCGACGCCTATGTCAGGATGACGACGACTTCCTCCTCAGGGCCCACGAGATGCTTGACTTCTTCCGCAAGCGACTCTACCCTGAGACCACTCTCTCCTCCGCTCTTCAGCGGGTTCTTCTTATCTCCCGCCAAGACTCCCTCACTCCCACCCGCCGTCCTCCCTCTGACCGTGTGAAACTCGTCCTCACCTATCACCCTCACAGCGTCTCTGTCCGGGATATCCTATTCCGCCATCTCCCTATCCTTCACTCTGATCCTGCCACTCGCGAAGTTTTTCCCGATCCTCCCCTTGTCGCCTACAAGCGTGACAGGAACCTGAGGGACTTGCTGGTCAGTAGTCGCCTACACACCAGCCCTCATAGCCTCCCAGGCACCAGGCCGTGCAAAAATTCACGTGGCTGTGTTACCTGCCCTCATGTCATCCTTTCTCGCTCCATTACCTTTCCTAAGGCTGAATTCTTCATCAAAGAGGGGTTCACATGCAAATCTCGTAACCTCATCTATTCCATCATCTGCCGCCAGTGTGGTATGACTTACATTGGGGAAACTGGTATGGAACTACGGGAGCGTTTCCGCCAACACCTCAACGACATCCGCAACCGCACTGGTTCCCCAATTGCCAGCCACTTCAATGGTCCTGAGCACCGGGGTATGGCTGACGTCAGTGTCACTGGTCTAGTTTCGTGCTTCTCTGACGATCGTCATCGATTCGCCCTTGAGAACAGACTTATCTCTAGTATGGGATGTCTCCAACCACATGGTATAAATATCTTCCATACTTTTTCTTAAACCCTCACACTGGCCCCCATCTATTTGTCTTCCTTCCCCCCCCCCCCCCCCCCCCCCGCCTCTCCCATTCTTCCATCAGTTCTCTTCCCCCCTCTCTTATATCAATATCACGCCCTCCCGGCTTATATTGCCTTCTCATTGTTCTCCTATCTGGACCACTATTTGGCCACGCTTGGCTTATCAGGCATATTCCGCCACTTTTTGTTTGACCGCTCCTATTTCAGTTTCTATCGAGTACTTGGCACGACAGGTCGCTTAGACTGAAAGCGTCTCCCACCTGAAACAGATGAGTTGACCATTTTTTCTTATTTGTTGATTTGTTAGTTCAGTGTTGTTGTCCCTGATGAAGGCCTATTGGTCGTAACGTAGGTTTTGTTTGTGTTCTCGTCTCGGTGCGGTATCTGACCATACCCATTTTTAAATTTTGATTAAGCTCAACCTTAATCAACTTTTACTAGTTTTTTTTCATGTTTTTTTCCCAAGGAGTATCACCAGCGGTGTTGTGCACATCGGCCCTCTCATTTTGCATTTCTGCAGCAGAATACACGGCGCCAGTATGGAACGAGTCAGCAGACACAATGTCCGTCGATGTGGCAGTAAATGAGGCGTGTCACATTGTAACAGGTTGCCTTAAGCCAGCACCAGGGGGAAAGGCTTATGCAATCGTTGGCATTGCACCACCAGAAATCAGAAAATGTATTAAGTCAAAAGTCAAAAGTAGTCATGTGATCAGAGACACCCCCTTGTTGGATGTAATCCAGAAGAGGAACGATATGAATTAAGGAACTGTTTCCTTCACAGTGTAAAGTTAACAGACCAGCGATCTTAGCAAAACCGCACCGAAGAAATGGTGCCAAAGATATGGTGAAGAATGGATGGAGATGAGAAAAGAATTTCCAACAGGGCATGGCATGTGTGGAGCTAGAGAGCATTGAACAAATTACGAATGGGAGTGTCGCGGTGTAGATCGAACTTGGAAAAATGGAGACATCAAAGACCTCGAACATCTGTATAACTGCTCATGAATGCCATGTACTTTGGTGGATCTCTCGGCAGCAAATGAAAGCGCTTACATGGCAGTTGATTTCTAGTTCAATCTTTTTCTTTGTCGTTGTTCGTTCTTAAACTCCCTCTACCAAGCTCTGAAAAGCGCTTTGTAAGTAGCATAACATAATCCGGGGTACGGAATGCGCTGTCCTGTAGTTTACAGTTTGACTGCGATATTTGCACCTTTCATCAGGACACAGTCGACTTTAGCATAGCATTTTGGGATAGCGGGTTGGTATCCCTTTTCGATCCCTTCTCGTTAGCCAGTCTGTCCTGTTGGAGCCTGTTTTACAGGATCGCCGCGTAGAGGTAGAGAAGGGTCACTGGCCTTGGAGCTTGCAGTCAGTTTTGAGTCGCTGAACACCACAACTCGAGCAGTGCCTCTTGATCCTCCTTGCTCCAATACTTTGTGAGGTTGCCGGACACGGAAAGTAAATCATATGTAGAATCTTAGAACCCCTAGAAAAAGCATCACTTTGTACGCTCGTATGTCTAAGAATCAGAGTTGTCTAGAATCAGAGTTGTCTCACAATTTGGTTTTCTCCTTGTCCAGGCTAGTAGCCAGCATGGTGTACTATGGCCTCAGCCTGAATGTGGGTAGTTTGTATGGAGACATCTACCTTAATTTCTTCCTCTCTGGCGTGGTTGAGCTCATCTCCTACATCGCCTCTCTGCTGCTGCTCGACGTCCTGGGGAGAAAACCGCTTCAGTGTGCGTCCATGTTGATTGGGGGCGTGTCTTGCATCTGCATATTGTTTCCTGTTGTTTATCATGGTCCAGGTAAGCTGTTTGGAAGTCTCACATAATGATAAATTGCCACGCTTATTTTTTCCAAGCTGTTAAGTGTAATTTAATAGAAACTCAGTCACTCTATCCGTAAGTCATCTCCCCATCCACCCGTCAATACATTAATCGATCTATACATTCATCATCAATAAAGCAATAAATTCGATCATCAATCCATTCATCAATCCATCCATTCAACCATGTACCTGTTTGTAAATGTGCATGTCTATTTGTTTATTTAAGTTATCTCTACCTATTTGTCGTTAGCATGTCTTGTTTGTTAACCGTAATGTATTCATCTTTTAGTTCCAAAAATGGACCAGTTTTGACTTGATGTCCATTGCACTAATACACATACACATATAACCATATTCTTCTAATCCGTAACGCAAACAACTATTCTAATCAATCGTTTACCATTTTCTATTTTGATAACCCTAGGCTGGGTCACGGTTGTGCTTTCCTTGATGGGCAAGTTCGGAGCCTCGGCAGCCTTTGCCATCATCTACATCTACTCCGCAGAACTGTTTCCGACAGTCATGAGGAACTCTGGGATGGGTCTCAGCTCCTTCACGGCCAGGATTGGGGGGATTCTTTCTCCATACATCGTCGACATAGTCAGTCTGCTTTTATATCGTGGATTAAGTATTTGATTGGAGATGCACTATCGTGAATAAATATTTAAAAGAGACAATTATAATGGTTCTAAAAGGAAAATAAGAACACATACACAGAAAGAGAGAGAGAGTGTGTGAGAGAGAGAGAGAGACAAAGAGACTGAGAGAGAGAGAGAGAGAGGGGGGGGGGATAGAGAGATATAGAGACCACAAGTAGATTAACATGTACACAAAAAAGTGTTTTTGTGAATACAAATAAGTAAATACAGTTCTGTTACATTCACTGCTGTGGTGAAGGTTGGGGGGGGCTGGGGGATGTTAAAGGCTATTTTGCTAATTGTTATCACCACAATCCTCGCTGCTACTAAAATAGTAATCATCAACCTCAACATAAGCATCACCAACATCTAAATAATCATTACCACTACTGCAATAATCATCTCAATTACTGCAATAATCTTCTCAGCTACTACAATAATCATCTAACTTACTACAATAATAATCTCGACTACTAAAATAATCACATAAACTATTACAATAACCATCACCATTACTACAATAACCATCATCAAAACTATAATTCTGAACTAGAAATCTGAACTGCTACAATAATCATCTCCAACATCGAAATAATCATAACTGCCCAAACAATAATATCAACTACTACAATAATCACCTCAATTACTACAATAATCATCACCACCACTAGAATAATTGCAACAATTGCTACAATAATCATCACTGACACTAACATAACCATTACAGCCACAAATATAATCATCCCCAATATCAAAATAATCATCTCCACTACCATCACAATTGTCACCATCAATACCAAAATCATCACCACTACAACCATAATTTTAACCACTACCACCGTAAATCATCACCAGTAGCATTATAATTATCACCACCATAATTATAACTCCCATACCCTAACTATTACCACCACCCAAACTATCACCACCACCCTAACTATCACCACCACCAACATAATTATCACCACCACAAATGTCACCACCACCACACATATCCCCACAACCAACATAATTATCACCACAGCAAATATCACCACCATAAATATCACGACCACCCCCACAAATACCATCACCACCCCCAAAAATATCACCACCACCATAATTATAAACACCACCACCATAATTATAAACACCACCACCATAATTACCACCACCATCACAACCACCACCACCATAATTATAAACACCACTACCATAATTACCACCACCATCACAACCACCACCACCATAATTACCACCACCATCATAATTACCACCACCACCACCATAATTATGAACACCACCATCATACTTATCACCACTACCACCATATTTATCACCACCACCAACATAATTATCACCACCACCACCACCAACATAATTATAAACACCACCAACATAATTATAAACACCTGCATCACGAAAGACTAATTCTGAATGGCATCTCCCCCTCGATAGACGAGAAGCTGATCAGGGAACAAGCTGGTTTCAGGCCTGGAAGATCTTGCAGCAGTCAAATCCTTAACCTAACACAATTAATAGAGGATGGTTACGAACGCAAAAAAGGTTACACAAGTAGTCTATATTGATCTAAGTGCAGCATATGACACAATAAACCACCGGAGAATACTATCAAAGCTATATACCATGACAAAAGACTGGTGTCTGACCAATATCATCAAATGCCTCCTGAAAAATAGACGATTCTATGCAACTCTGGGGAAAAAAAGACAGCAGATGGCGAAACCAAAACGACGGCCTAGCACAAGGAAGGGCCCTAGCACCCATGCTATATAATATATATACTAATAACCTACCCATGGACACAGACACAAGGAAATTCGTCTATGATGACACAGTAGTTGCTGCCCAGGGAAAATGGTTTGAGGAAGTGGAAAGCAAAGTGTCAAGTTCTCTCAATGCACTTGCAGAATACCACCACAAGAATCACCTTAAAGCAAATCCCACTTACACCCAGGTATGTGCCTACCACCTCAGAAACAGAGGCAAAAAGAAAACTTCAGTTTAGGAGCTTAAACACTGCACTGCTCCCAAATATCTAGGCGAGAAATGATACCGCACATTGTCTTACATAACGCACTGCCAAGACACAAACCGTACGATATACGCAAGACATAATATCATCAGAAAACTTACCGGCACAACATTGGGGGGGGGGGGGTGTGCACAATCATAAGTTCTTCGGACATCTGCACTTGCCTTGTGTTTCTCAGTAGCTGAATACGCTGCGGCAGTCTGGTAAAACTCTGCTCATGCGAAACTAGTTGATACAGCAATAAATGAGGCAGGTCGGATAGTGTCAGGGTGCCTAAAACCCACCCCCATTGATAAAATATACCCCATAATTGGCATAGTACCCCGAACCTGCCCCAACCTCCAGGAAACATGCAATAGGCGCCACATGCTGGAGGCAAATGACAAGGCAATCCATGTCGCTGAATACTGGATGCCAGATATATTACGTGGTGCTTGGACACGGAAACTAACTAACTAACTTACCACCACTACCATAGTTATCACCACCCCTACAATAATTATCACCACCATAATTATCACCACCATAATTATCACCACCATAATTATCACCACCCCCACCATAATTATCCCCACCCCTACAATAATTATCACCACCCCCACCATAATTATCCCCACCCCCACCATAATTATCCCCACCCCCACCATAATTATCCCCACCCCTACAATAATTATCACCACCCCCACCATAATTATCCCCACCCCCACCATAATTATCCCCACCCCCACCATAATTATCCCCACCCCCACCATAATTATCCCCACCCCCACCATAATTATCCCCACCCCCACCATAATTATCCCCACCCCCACCATAATTATCCCCACCCCCACCATAATTATCCCCACCCCCACCATAATTATCCCCACCCCCACCATAATTATCCCCACCCCCACCATAATTATCCCCACCCCCACCATAATTATCCCCACCCCCACCATAATTATCCCCACCCCTACAATAATTATCCCCACCCCTACAATAATTATCCCCACCCCTACAATAATTATCCCCACCCCTACAATAATTATCCCCACCCCCACCATAATTATCCCCACCCCCACCATAATTATCCCCACCCCCACCATAATTATCCCCACCCCCACCATAATTATCCCCACCCCCACCATAATTATCCCCACCCCCACCATAATTATCCCCACCCCCACCATAATTATCCCCACCCCCACCATAATTATCCCCACCCCCACCATAATTATCCCCACCCCCACCATAATTATCCCCACCCCCACCATAATTATCCCCACCCCCACCATAATTATCCCCACCCCCACCATAATTATCCCCACCCCCACCATAATTATCCCCACCCCCACCATAATTATCCCCACCCCCACCATAATTATCCCCACCCCCACCATAATTATCCCCACCCCTACAATAATTATCCCCACCCCTACAATAATTATCCCCACCCCCACCATAATTATCCCCACCCCCACCATAATTATCCCCACCCCCACCATAATTATCCCCACCCCCACCATAATTATCCCCACCCCCACCATAATTATCCCCACCCCCACCATAATTATCCCCACCCCCACCATAATTATCCCCACCCCCACCATAATTATCCCCACCCCTACAATAATTATCCCCACCCCTACAATAATTATCCCCACCCCTACAATAATTATCCCCACCCCTACAATAATTATCCCCACCCCTACAATAATTATCCCCACCCCCACCATAATTATCCCCACCCCCACCATAATTATCCCCACCCCCACCATAATTATCCCCACCCCTACAATAATTATCCCCACCCCTACAATAATTATCCCCACCCCTACAATAATTATCCCCACCCCTACAATAATTATCCCCACCCCTACAATAATTATCCCCACCCCCACCATAATTATCCCCACCCCCACCATAATTATCCCCACCCCTACAATAATTATCCCCACCCCTACAATAATTATCCCCACCCCTACAATAATTATCCCCACCCCTACAATAATTATCCCCACCCCCACCATAATTATCCCCACCCCCACCATAATTATCCCCACCCCCACCATAATTATCCCCACCCCCACCATAATTATCCCCACCCCCACCATAATTATCCCCACCCCCACCATAATTATCCCCACCCCCACCATAATTATCCCCACCCCCACCATAATTATCCCCACCCCTACAATAATTATCCCCACCCCTACAATAATTATCCCCACCCCTACAATAATTATCCCCACCCCTACAATAATTATCCCCACCCCCACCATAATTATCCCCACCCCCACCATAATTATCCCCACCCCCACCATAATTATCCCCACCCCCACCATAATTATCCCCACCCCCACCATAATTATCCCCACCCCCACCATAATTATCCCCACCCCCACCATAATTATCCCCACCCCCACCATAATTATCCCCACCCCCACCATAATTATCCCCACCCCCACCATAATTATCCCCACCCCCACCATAATTATCCCCACCCCCACCATAATTATCCCCACCCCCACCATAATTATCCCCACCCCTACAATAATTATCCCCACCCCCACCATAATTATCCCCACCCCCACCATAATTATCCCCACCCCCACCATAATTATCCCCACCCCCACCATAATTATCCCCACCCCCACCATAATTATCCCCACCCCCACCATAATTATCCCCACCCCCACCATAATTATCCCCACCCCTACCATAATTATCCCCACCCCCACCATAATTATCCCCACCCCCACCATAATTATCCCCACCCCCACCATAATTATCCCCACCCCCACCATAATTATCCCCACCCCTACAATAATTATCCCCACCCCTACAATAATTATCCCCACCCCTACAATAATTATCCCCACCCCTACAATAATTATCCCCACCCCCACCATAATTATCCCCACCCCCACCATAATTATCCCCACCCCCACCATAATTATCCCCACCCCCACCATAATTATCCCCACCCCCACCATAATTATCCCCACCCCCACCATAATTATCCCCACCCCCACCATAATTATCCCCACCCCCACCATAATTATCCCCACCCCCACCATAATTATCCCCACCCCCACCATAATTATCCCCACCCCCACCATAATTATCCCCACCCCTACAATAATTATCCCCACCCCTACAATAATTATCCCCACCCCCACCATAATTATCCCCACCCCCACCATAATTATCCCCACCCCCACCATAATTATCCCCACCCCCACCATAATTATCCCCACCCCCACCATAATTATCCCCACCCCCACCATAATTATCCCCACCCCCACCATAATTATCCCCACCCCCACCATAATTATCCCCACCCCTACAATAATTATCACCACCCCCACCATAATTATCACCACCCCCACCATAATTATCCCCACCCCCACCATAATTATCCCCACCCCTACAATAATTATCACCACCCCCACCATAATTATCACCACCCCCACCATAATTATCCCCACCCCCACCATAATTATCCCCACCCCTACAATAATTATCCCCACCCCCACCATAATTATCCCCACCCCCACCATAATTATCCCCACCCCCACCATAATTATCCCCACCCCCACCATAATTATCCCCACCCCCACCATAATTATCCCCACCCCCACCATAATTATCCCCACCCCCACCATAATTATCCCCACCCCTACAATAATTATCACCACCCCCACCATAATTATCACCACCCCCACCATAATTATCCCCACCCCCACCATAATTATCCCCACCCCTACAATAATTATCACCACCCCCACCATAATTATCACCACCCCCACCATAATTATCCCCACCCCCACCATAATTATCACCACCATAGTTATCACCACCATAATTTCCACTACTACTATTTGAATCATTGCCGGTACTTTAAAAATTACTACTAAATTCCAAATAATTATTCATTATGTGTATTCGTGCATATCTCTTTACCAGCAGCCTCATTGGTTACCTTGGCTGTCTTCAAAGTCTCTGAATTATCTCGTTTTAAACCACGAATGTCTGCTGTATCCAGTGATCTAGTTCGTTGACTGATTGTCCATAGTTCACTACCGTACAAAAGGACTGGTTTAGCAGAACTTGTTATCACAAGTGAACGAGACAGAAGGGAGATAGAAATTGATAAATTGAAGGGAGGAACAAGTATACAAACATTGTCAATTATATTTCGGTTGTTTTTGTCCAAAAGATTCAAGCATTGAAAAAACGGCAAGATTTGATTAATGAGAAATAGAGAGCAAGGACGGGAACTCATATTCTACATTAGTAAAGAAAATTTTCCTTCACGCCGGTCGCCTTTATTTTCCCAGTTTATTATGGTACCCAATTGTTTAGGCTGGGTCGACACCATCTCTTTTTGTGATCGAAAAGATTCCACACCAACTGGGAACCAGCCAAGAACGCTCGCCTGGGAAGCCAGTGCACTAACCATTGTGCTACCTCTGCTCTCCCCTCCCCCACCCTCCAACACCCTTACATGACAAACAAGCTTGACCTTGACTTACTTAACTTTATATAACTATAACATAAAAAATAGTCTGTACAACTAACTGGTCGACCGTCGTGTCCGTTCAGAAGATGGGACCAGCAGCGGTAACCACGCCACTGAGGAACGAAAATTAAATAATCTAGTAAGAAAATAAGTATATATTTGTGTACTACGTACAGTAGTGAAGGAAAATGTATTTTCTCTCAAAGTTTAGGTTTCATAAGCAGATCTTCTTTTGCTTTAGTTATTTTGAAGGGGCAATTTACTCTACAAAGCAGCATTACGGTTATGTGGTTTTCAAATCACGGGGATACTTTGTGTATGCGAGAGTTTTCCAAAAGGGCTCTTTGTGTGTCAAAGACAATAAAAGGTCTACTGTTACTAGCATCTTATAAGGGACTACTAATAAGACAACTGTCACACTTAGAGCCGTCATAAGGGACCGCTAATAAGACAAATGTCAGACTTAGAGTCGTCATAAGGGACTACTAATTAGACAAATGTCACACTTAGAGTCGTCAACACTGACAACTAATAAGACAAATGTCACACTTAGAGTCGTCAACACTGACAACTAATAAGACAAATGTCACACTTAGAGTCGTCAACACTGACAACTAATAAGACAAATGTCACACTTAGAGTCGTCAAAACTGACTACCAATAAGACAAATGTCACACTTAGAGAATTCATGGGGGACTAATAATAAGACAAATGTCACACTTAGAGAATTCATGAGAGACTAATAATAAGACAAATGTTACACTTATAGAATTCATGAGGGACTAATAATAAGACAAATGTCACACTTAGAGCTGTCATAAGGGACTAATAATAAGACAAATATCACACTTAGAGAATTCATGCGGACTAATAATAAGACAAATGTCACACTTAGAGCCTTCAAAACTGACTACATAATACAACTTTCACATAGATCATGCAATAAAGGGTGTCTAACAATGCTGTCTAACCCTTCCAGATGATGAGAAGCGACTAACCGTGTGGTCTCACCTATCCAAGTGATAAGAGGCGACTAGCCGTGTGGCCTAACCCCTCAAGGTGATAAGAAGCAACTAACCGTCCAGGTGGTGAGAGGCAACTAACAGTGTGATCTGATCCACCTAGCTGATGAGAGACGGCTATCCTAACATTGCCATTTAGCCCTTTCAGTGTAGTCTAAACATTCCCTAGCTGATGGGAAGCTGCTAACAATGCGGCCTGATCCCTCCAGCTGATTAGACTTGTCAAATGCCTCGTTGACACAGAACAAAGGCCTCATTGACCCAGAACAAATGCCTGTCAAATCTGAAGTAATTGCTTGGTTTCAAAGCCAGAACAAGAAATCAAATATTTCTATCATTGAATTGAATACTTTGTTTTCTTGGGCATCATGACAAGTAGTTGAATGCTGAATCAGTTACATTAGGGCAGAAGGTGCTGCATAATAACCTTGACAGCGACTCATTGCTGCCTGCTTGAATCACGATCAACTAGCCACAGCTATCCAATACTCTATTCTTTCTCAAAGTGTCTGCCCTGAAAAAAGGCTCCTTTAGTGTAGTCTGGCTATAAGAACAGGGCTCCAAGAGGAAAGGCAAACCTGGTCCCAAAAATGCTGTTCTGAAACCGGATGTGTCGGACCGAAAGACACAGATATCGCAGCCCTGCTGTAAACGACGGCACAGCGTGGTATTCAGAATGAACGCTGAAGAAAAAGACGAAAAAAGTGGTATTATCGATTCGAGACACGTTATCGAATTTTGTCTAGACACTTTTATTTGCTTTGGTAACTTGAAAAGTATCTTAGTGTTAGTCTAGTCTTGAACTGATGTAAACTGTTGCGGATGTCTTGTACACATTTTAGGGCAACCATGTTGGAAAAGATCTTGCAGTGGCTCTTCCGCTAATTGTGTTTGGGTGTGTAAGCATTGCAGCGGGACTACTGGTGCTTTTTCTGCCTGAGACAGCCTACAAGACACTGCCTGACAGCATTGAAGACGCAAAAAACTTTGGAAGGTGTGTATGCTCTTTGACTCTGAGTTTGATGTGATAAGCTTCTTTGAATGCTGATTTGTTTGGAGATAACACTAGAGTGTCATGTGTCAGATATCAATAGTGGAGACTGGACTTAAGTTACGTGCTCACTCCGCTAACACCAAATAACACCCAGTAACTCACCAGTTTCTGTCGCCAGTCACTTCAATAGTCCTGAACAAAAAAAGCTCAAGATGGCACCTTACCGGATGCGCATATTTGATTGGAATTTATGTTTTGTTGACGACTTCTGCCTGTGTCCACATCACCAAGCTGTACTTTCCATTAGATTAGTCGTTAACTAGTTTTGTGGTGTTTTCCCGTCAAGTCTTCTGGCAAGGTCATCGCTCAGCTGTTGGAGGTAGGGTTTCAATTACCCTGAGACTGTGTTGTTCTCATCGGCCCACTGAAAACCTTTGAACTTCAAATCAATTAGAATTCACGAAGACGGTTACCAAAATGCTGGATGCAGGAGATACAATTTTGTGAAAAGCCTTTGATAGAGTGCCGTAGTAAAGATTGTTTCGGAAGTTACAACCACATTGAATAGGTGCAGGTGTTGCCAATAGGATAGATAATTAGTTAACGGACAGAAGGCAGAAAGTTAGCAATAAGGAGTACTCTGATTGGTGTGATGTAATAAGTGGAGTGCCTCAGGGAGCGGTATTGGGACCAATTTTGTTCTTAATATTTATAAATAATTTGGATAATAATATCGGATCCATGATTGCTAAATTCTTGGATGACACAAAATTTGCGGCAGGGATTTTTCTCCGGCAGAAGATGATCTATTGAGATCATATTCAGCTGCAAAACAAAAATGGTCTGATAGAATGGCAGATGGAGTTTAATGTAGAAAAATGTAAAGTCACCTACTTGGGAAGATCCAATGGGCAAAATAATTACACAATGGGAGTGAACAATTTTAGACAGATAGAAAAGTAAAGGAACCTAGGTGTTATGTAAGGTAATCATGTAAGGTGCGGAAGCAAGTCCAGGTGGCTGGGAAAAAGGCTAATGCAGTGCTGTGTATCATTAAAAGAAACATTACACATCGGAGCAAGGGAATGCTAGTTAAACTATATCAATCATTGGTGAGACCTAAATTGGAATACTGTGTTCAGGTGTGAAGTCCTTATCACAGAGTGGATACAGACATGATAGAAAGGATGCAAAGAAGAGCTACACAAATGATCGTGGGATTTCAGAACTATAGTTATGAGGAGAGACTTAGAAAAACTGGTCTGCAGTGTCTAGAAAAGACGAATTCGAGCTTACTTAATAAACTTGTATAAATTAATCAATAGAAAGGAAACATTAGACTAAACCAAGTTGCTCAAAGTTCAACCGGCTACAAGAACTAAAGGGCACAGCTTCAAATTATTTAAATACAGGTTCAGATGAAATATTAGCAAATATTTTTTAGTGAGAGAGTGGTGAATGCTTGGAATGCATTGACACAGAATGTGGTGGAATCAGGGTCAGTTAATACATTCAAAAATACATTGGATGATCACAGTCATTTTCAGTATCGGCGGAATGGAATAAACTGGTTGCATACAGACTCTGTACAGCTTTCTAAACCAGTGTAGAGAAGTTAAGTTCAGTTGAGACACCAAGGCAAGGTAGACATCGAAACCACTCTCATCGTCTCTTGCTTCTCTAACGATGGACACCTGTTTGAGCTTGCGAATCGTGTGATTATCCTCATAGAGTGTATCAAACATCATGGTTTGAATAAATTCCTTACATTTGCTAAGGTTACATACACTCTGTTTTCCCTTTCATTTCTCTTTATTTAGATGTATAATTATTATTATTACTATTATTGTTCATTCATTTGGGGATTCCGTGGCGAGGTGGTTAAGCTGCCAGCCTCGTGATCAGATGGTGTGGGTTCGACTCCGGACTTGATGCGGAGTCCCCTGCAACTCGTAGTCCCCTAGTCGTTTTGTCCTAGTCGTCCTTGACTTGCCACTGGGATCGGGCGGCACGAGACGAGAGAGTGAGGATAAAAAGTAGCGCAGTCCTTACTAAAAATAGCGCTAGCAAAATAAATTATGCCATCGTCTACGATGGACGGCGGCCTTTGCCTTTTATCATATAAATATTGCATACATTTGTTATCACTACCAACATTATTTATCTTTTATATGTGTATATATTCATTGACATTTCTAAAATTCACCTTCAATTTTCCTCATCGTCAGCAGAACGTGTTCGTTGACATCATGAATCCTTTCTTCTCGTGCACATCTTTCCTTCTCGTGCACATCCTTACTTCTCGTGCACATCTTTCCTTCTCGTGCACATCTTTCCTTCTCGTGCACATCTTTCCTTCTCGTGCACATCTTTCCTTCTCGTGCACATCTTTCCTTCTCGTGCACATCTTTCCTTCTCGTGTACATCTTTCCTTCTCGTGTACATCTTTCCTTCTCGTGCACATCTTTCCTTCTCGTGCACATCTTTCCTTCTCGTGCACATCTTTCCTTCTCGTGCACATCTTTCCTTCTCGTGCACATCTTTCCTTCTCGTGTACATCTTCAACAATGAGTGCTAGCCATCACATTCATTAGGTTTTTTTCTATTGTGTCAAAACAGAGATGACTCCAAGGCAAAGAACAGTTACACCCTAACTGATGATCCTCATAGCAAGTCCTCTACTGAAACGGATGGAACCATTAATCTTTCTTTTATTATGGAAAATCACTAATTATAGGCTTAATAAATGAGAAGAATAGAATACTGCACTGAATTTCATGCCATCATTCAAATGAATTATTAAAAGTATTATGAGATGGAAACATCTAATTTGACAAGATTATTTGCATGTAAGGCTATTTGAAAGTAATCTTAAATGATTTGGAACATTTTTAGTTCGCCAAGGTGTGGCAAAAGTTTATATACCTTTAACGCACAATTACGTCAGACATCAATATTTAGAAATCTTTGTAGTAAAACATCAAGCTAAGAATATCACAGAGGTGTACTTTATGTGTGTTTGTTCAGTGTTGATGAGTTGGAGAGCAACAAAACAAGAAATATTCAAACTGCCATCCTTCCGCACAAGCTGGAAAGGTAAATAGCATTTAATTTTCAGGCAAAACTATACCAACATTCCAGAACTGATTGGACAACACAACCAAGAAGATATGAACACGAGCATAACTGGTTTTAGTGGGAATTTGGTCGGCCATGTCTTAAGACAAGAACCTGATGCATCACTAGAACCACGTGCTATTGATCCCAGCCAGAAGGCACCAATGAGAACAACTTGGCAAAGAACCATAAAAAGCTGAAACAGAGAGGAAGGAACCAGAGCTGAGTTAGAAGGACGTCTGCGGGTCGTGTGATGGGGGAGTTTGCTGCTGCCATTAATGACGCATCAGATGGGATAGTTACTGATCGCTTTGTCAGTTTTTCACCAATGATCTAAGAAGAAAAAGAACCGGTAAAGTATATCCACAACTTAATCAACGTAACAAGGAGAGACAGAATACGCAATGAAGAGGTGTAACAACAACAAAATTACTGAAGCTAGATCCTGCACTAAATATATGATGATGATAGAATAATGAGAACCTAATGGGAATGCAACCTAATCAACACGTGTGCGCATATAACGGACGGCAATCGGGTATACCGATAATGGATAGGAAATGTTGCTGATATTTCGAAATGTCGTGACATGATGACTACTTCAGCGACGCGATTGGTCCTGAATAGAAAACTATGGCTTCCAACGTCAACCTCGCCGCACAAGTGGATAAGACAAGACAAATTCACAAAACCTTTAGACATACATTCTTGTTGTTTGTACGTGACAACAGACTGGCAATGTTGAACGTAAGAATAATAAAGTGTGCACACAAAAGTTATTCAAATTGTTCCTCTGTGTCAGTTGCCCTCAAATATTCAAATAAATGTGATTTGTTCGTGCATCTGGCTGTCTGTTTTAAGTTTATCTTGTCACCGTACAGTTTATTCTTGTTGTCACTCTGCTTCTCTCATGAAGTTGTTAGTTGCTCCTCGCAAGCAATGATGGCGACATCATCAGACGATTTTGTCTTGATGATATAGTTTAGGCTGTGTTTATATCATATTGAGGAAGCAGCTGCGCTGGACGTCAACCTCACTCTCTAGTTCCAAGCTACCTTTGACCAGTGACAAGTTATAAATCAAGAAGACTGGAGTTAATCAGGATGCAAGCAACCTGGTCCCACCTCCCTTGAAATCTAAAACTTCAGGGATTCGATCGTCCACTGATTTTCTTTAACGCTTTGGAAGGCTAGAGCCTTACCTCTCGACCACAGCGATCGACAAGCTTTGGGAGGCTAGTGCCTTACCTCTCGACCACAGCGACCGACAAGCTTTGGGAGGCTAGTGTCTTACCTCTCGACCACAGTGACCGACAAGCTTCGAGAACGTGTTCTACTGTGTTCTATTATGTTCTTATTATGCACTATTTGTAATTTGTTGAATATATGATGAATGTTTGAGTTTGCAGTGGCCTGTTGACAACCTCAATAGTGTGACGTAATCTAATAATGTTTGGGCGTAGCATGCATCTCGCAATTCATATTCCAAATGTTCTCTTTACAATCATGTGTCTCTGACACTGCTGATTTTACAATCTGTCTCTGACACTGCTGATTTTACAATCTGTCTCTGACACTGCTGATTTTACAATCTGTCTCTGACACTGCTGATTTTACAATCTGTCTCTGACACTGCTGATTTTACAATCTGTCTCTGACACTGCTGATTTTACAATCTGTCTCAGAAACTGCTGATTTTACAATCTGTCTCTGACACTGCTGATTTTACAATCTGTCTCTGACACTGCTGATTTTACAATCTGTCTCTGTCACAGCTGATTTTACAATCTGTCTCTGTCACTGCTGATTTTACAATCTGTCTCTGACACTGCTGATTTTACAATCTGTCTCTGAAACTGCTGATTTCACAATCTGTCTCTGACACTGCTGATTTTACAATCTGTCTCTGACACTGCTGATTTTACAATCTGTCTCTGACACTGCTGATTTTACAATCTGTCTCTGACACTGCTGATTTCACAATCTGTCTCTGACACTGCTGATTTTACAATCTGTCTCTGACACTGCTGATTTTACAATCTGTCTCTGACACTGCTGATTTCACAATTTGTCTCTGACACTGCTGATTTTACAATCTGTCTCTGACACTGCTGATTTTACAATCTGTCTCTGACACTGCTGATTTTACAATCTGTCTCTGACACTGCTGATTTTACAATCTGTCTCTGTCACAGCTGATTTTACAATCTGTCTCTGACACTGCTGATTTTACAATCTGTCTCTGACACTGCTGATTTTACAATCTGTCTCTGTCACAGCTGATTTTACAATCTGTCTCTGTCACTGCTGATTTTACAATCTGTCTCTGACACTGCTGATTTTACAATCTGTCTCTGAAACTGCTGATTTCACAATCTGTCTCTGACACTGCTGATTTTACAATCTGTCTCTGTAACTGCTGATTTTACAATCTGTCTCTGACACTGCTGATTTTACAATCTGTCTCTGATACTGCTGATTTTACAATCTGTCTCTGACACTGCTGATTTTACAATCTGTCTCTGACACGGCTGATTTTACAATCTGTCTCTGAGACTGCTGATTGAATACCCGGATTTTGGCTTGACTTAGCTTGGCTTCGTTCGTTCTCAATCTCCCGCTACCAAACCCTGTAAGGACTTAAGTAGCAGAATGTAGTCTAGTGAACGGAATGCGTTGTGTCGTAGTTTACAGCTTGACTGCATTATTTACACCTTTCGGTCCAACACGTTCGACTTCAGCACGCATTTTTGAGTACCGATATAGCATTCCATCTTCGATCCCTTCTCCTTAGCCAGTCTGTCCTGCTGCAGCCTGTTATCCAGGATCACCGCGTAGAGGTGTAGAAGGGTCTTGGCAGCTCTGGTTCGCTGGCCCTGACGCTAGCAGTCAGCTATGGGTCGCTGACCACTGCAGCTCATGCGCTGTTCAGCATCTTGATCCCATACCATGATTTTGAGATATGAACGAAGCCTAAAAAAGTGTTTGCGGAAGTTTTCAAGACACTCTCACGGTTGTTCTCAACAAATTGTTTTAACGCATAAGTTTAACTTTGTTATTGGAGAGTGACCTGTGTTTGTTTCTGTTGTTTATCTTAGTGTATTGTCTTGATCCAGGTGATACTTAACCTTCGTTCCAGGTAACAATTTTAACAAAACTGCTTTGTCAGGACTCGCCATATCTGTTGTAAAACGGGAAATAATCAGAGTAGGTCACAGTTGTCACGTCTGCTAAAAGTAATCCCCCTTGTCAATATATGAAATATCTGAATATATGCCTGCGAGGCATGCAGGTCAAAGAATGATGTTTTGTCAAGACCACGGTATGTTCTACTATTTCACCATAGTACAGTTTCTGAAGATAATCTATAGTGGAGTAAAGTGGGCAGGAAAGGCTGACTGAAAGATAAGCAGAGTAGCCATGTCGAAATGTGATATAATTCTTTGTCTCCTCTGGTAGTCAGTGGTAGTTACCATACAGACACTACGGACACCACACTAATGAATTGAGTTATAATTTAGTAATACACTATTCACTAACTTTTACTTTACCGCTCAATCGACCACTTACACTGTAAAAGTGTATTTATACGAGTGTATGATATTATAATATAGTATACGTAATAGTATATCAGTGTACTGGTACTGTCATCTATCAAGCGTATTCATTGTCTAGAATTTAGGTAAGCATATGCTATTTAATAATAATACTATTATTAATTCTTCTTCTTGTTAAACTGTTAAAATTGAACCAGAACAGCACTTTGGCAAGTTATCAATCTATCGTTCAGTTTTAGTGATTGTGCTGAATATCTGTAAATTGGAGAACCTCGGCTTTTAAACTAGAAATGTTATTTCTGTCGCTGTGTTCGTTACTACTCTTGGGGGTTGCCTTGTGCGTTGAAGATCGACATAAACCAGAAGTTTCATCCCCGGCTGGGATATTTCGTGGAACGATTCTGACAGCTGTCAGTGGTGCAGAGTTTGCATCTTACAGAGGTATTCCATTTGCCTTGCCACCTACTGGACAAAGAAGATTTGCCTTACCAGAACCTTTTCCAAAGATAGAGGTAATATTCCTTCCTAATGATGCTTACAGGCTAACATTAACTGTTGCTGAGCAATGTTGATGTATGTAAAATTAAGTTATGTAGAGTTAAGTCACAAGTGTCCATAATAATGTGTGTGGTGTTATGAAGTTTGTTATGCTAAGCATTAATGTTATTAAGGATGTTAGATATGTTAGTATCAATGATGTTTGTAGTATTACAACTGAATGGTGATATTTGTGGTGTTAGTTTCAAGAATATTGTTTGTGATATTAGTATAAATAATGATGTTCAGGAGTTGTGTTATTAATGATATTTGCATGTGTTAGTGTTATATTAACTCTGTTCTGGCCACTAGCTGATATATCTGCTCACAAACGGAAGCCTACCAGACCATTAACTGACATGTCGGTTCTGTTGGTTGCTGTTTAATTTTGTTTCATGGTGCAACAATTGTGATTGATATGTTAGCTTATACTTTACTACTAAATCTAGAATACATTGTTGGGGAAGAGATTTTTTTCACTCTAAAGTGTGTTGTCTATTTCTCTCAAATAATGACCAAGTCCACTGCCTCTACTTCAAGCACTCAACCAAAAAGATACAGTCCAGAACAAGCTAGGGCTGTTGTTGATAAATTGCTGCCTAGTGATTCAGAGATAGACGATTCTGATAGTGATTATAATTATTGTGTGTTAATGGTAATAATTACGTTTTTTGTGTTTTGGGGTAATAATAATTGTTGTGTGTGTTAAGTGTTAACTCATTCCATGCCATCACCGCGCACTGCGTCGCAGCGCATTATTTTGCAGCCGCATCGCCGTACCCTGCGCCATATGAGCGGCTTCGTGAATATTCGTCTTTCTAATTTTACTACATCATTCATTATCCATATTTATTTTTCCAGTTTACTATAATAATAGCGTTAGGTTTGATTGTGGATTTGATACAATTTGGACCTTTCTATTATCGATTTGACTTGTATTTCTGAATGTTTTTTTTTTTGCTGCTAAATGTAAACAAACGAGAATGGAACCACTTCCTTCAGCTAATCATCGTCCCACCCGTGTGACAGCCGATCAAGCGAGCATTTTGATAGAACAATGTATGTATGATACTTAACTGACAGTAGTGATGTACAAGTAGATGATGACATTGATGATGAGAACAGTTACAGTGTAATTGGTAGATGATGACTATCACGACCATCAATACCCTGCTGCCACGCCCACAGTACAGCTAGTTCTAGTCGTCACAATGTTTTTTATACTGAGCCCCCGTCGCCAAAACGCCCAACGTCAGCACAGATGCGGTTGTTGAGACAACACTGGTCAAGAATGTTGACAAGCCATAAATGATTCAGAAGTGCAACATGCGCATGAATATGTGTGATACTTTGAATCAGAATGTCACCTATTATTGTACCTTTGAAAGGAAATGGTGGAAGAAGGTGTTTTATTGGCTACTTGAAGTCACTCACGTCAACGACTTCATTCTTCACACTTTGACTCGTGAAGCTGGCTCTAAGCGATTGAGCCTGAAGAAGTTCAAGCGAGAACTTGTGACTGAGCCACACATAGTGCTGCTGCGGCAGTTCCTGAAGCAGGTGATGCTCCAAGAAAGTCGACAGACAACCAGCTGCAAACCCCTTGGAACTCCTCCAAGACAAGAGACACATCATCTCGTATTTGAAAAGAGACAGAAATTGTGTTGTCTGTGCCACTCACACAGAACGCAAGCGTACACATTTCACCCCCAAGAATTGCTTTGAGGCCTTCTACAAAGTATAACATCATTTACTCCATGTTAGCAGTCACAGTGTGCAGTGCATATAGTTTTTACATTTTTGAATGTGTTCGTCAACATTTTTTACATCGACATCATCTTTAGTAAATGTGGGATATCTTCACTTCTGTTGGATATATTACCTTCAAATTTGGACTGGACTTCACTAATTGGAGTGTGTACTAATTATCAGAAGCAAAAATTGGATTGACATTTCAGATGATGAGATAATGACGAGTAAGGCTACCATATGTCACTGAATATATATATATATTTTTTCATTGGCTGTAATATTTTCTACTGTTTCTTCTAAAGTACTTTATGTATTGTTGTGCAATCTTCTTTATCTAATAGATTGTCCATTGGCCTTTACATTGATGTACAATAAGATACAGATATGTTTATTTATTAAACTTGTTATTGTGATTTTTAAAACATAACCCGTAGTTCTTTTTGCCTCCCTTAATTTGACTGCATACAGCTGAGAAAACAATTGCACATGGAAAGAGTTAATAATGATGTTTTTGATATTTAGTCTAAATTATAAGCTGCTCCCAGCGGCAGTGAATGAGTTAGCATCATTATTAACAGTTTCATCTAAATTAACAGGAATAACAGTAACACCCAAATCAACAGTAATTTACAAAAAGATTAAATAGTGTCAAAATCAAATTCAAATTTGTGAAATACCACAGGAAATAATCTTTTCAAGCCATTAGTGTGTCCATCAATGTTATCGTAATATATGTGTGCATTTCTTTGGAATGTTTTTGTTACTCTAGAGAAGTGGAAGTAGCTAGTTTAATTTAAACAAGTCTATAAATTAATATATTGTCAGAACATCCTACAATAGTCCTCCCATCCACTTTACCCCCTCTTTCAGACTTCCTGCCCTCAGACATTCGCCATGCTGTCATTGTCAAGTCAATGCCATCTGGAAAATCACCAGGTGAAGATGGCATCACTGCGGAGGTCATCCGGGTTTGCAGGCTATCCCTTTACCAAGTCATAGCCTAACAATTTACACGTTATCTTCATTTGGGAGGAACATCTGCTGTCTGGCACAACTCGAGGTCAACACTCTTGCACAAGAAGGGAGAAAAAGAAGATCTAGAAAACTCGTCAAATTGCTCTTCTCCCGGTCACTTACAAGTTATTTACAAAATGCATCCTTGCCAGAGTCCGCACCACTCTCAAAGAATCGCAACCAGTCAGTCAAACAGGCAGGCTTTTGGCGTTCCAGCACCACAATTGACTATATTTAAACTTGCTGCCGCCCTTGATATTCACCTTCATCGACTATGAAAAGGCTTTTGATTCAGTAGAACCACATTTTGTCTGGGATTCACTGTTGGAACAAGGCGTACTTACTGGTTACATCAGAATTCTTGCCAACAGTTATACGACATGGTCTACCACATTTCATCCATTCCAATGTCCAATTGTGGTTCCAATTCAGATGTTGGTCTGCTAGGGGGATCCTATCTCACAGAACATCTTCTCCGGTGTTTGGAATCAGACATCAGCAGATGCAACTGGGGCACCTTTAGCATCCTTATTGGCGGCAGACTCCTCAATCATCTTGATGACATAGTGCTCATCACAGGGTCAACAGCAGAACCAAATGATGCAGCTACTTGATGAAGAGTGCAAGAAAGTGGGACTGGAGATGAATGTCTCGAAGACCAAAGTGTTACGCAATCGCTTCGCCACTTGTGATCCAGTCTTCATTTGGCGAGGTACGATTAGAGGACGTCAACAAGTACATATATCTTGGCCGCCTACTAAATATGGAGAATAACTTGGAACTCGAACTGATAAGACGTCGTCGCGCGGGTTGGGTAGCCTTCTCATCTATTAACACTGTCCTGGACGGTTGTCATGACCAAGACCTACGAGCCTCCTTCTTCAATTCCACTGTACTCCATGCGATGTGCTACGGTACCAAGACATGGACACTAACAAAATCACTAGAGGAAAAATTGAAAGTGACCCAGGCCTGCCTTGAGAGACGCTTGGTCGGAATCACTCTCCTGAACCAACATATGCAGTCTCCACAATTATGACATAATACGATTGTCCCTGGTGAAGGATGTGGTAATCCATAAAGACAAGGTAAAACATAGATGGGCAGGTCACATGTTATGACGAAACGATAGTTGATGAGCACAGCGACAGCAGTCTGGTAGTCCCGAGGCAAGAAGAGACCGCAGTGAAGACCTCCAATGTGTTGGTCAAATTCCCTTGCTGCATCCGAGATGCGTCTAGAAGTACTTACCTCGCACTGAACTTCGGTGGCCCTAGATAGGGTTTACTGCAGACGTATTTGGAACCCACAGCTACTCTGAGGAACGTGTCATCGAGGTCAAAATCAAAATATAAATTATTACATATTCATGTTCTTGCAAGATTTCTACTCATAATTGGATTTGTGCTGTAGATATTTGAGCTCTTCATGCTTAAAGCATACAGAGGTTTATTGTTGGTCTGTTTTCTGTCTGTTTGTGCCTGTCATTTATTTGTGCTATTGATATTTAAGCTCACTTATCTACTATTGGCCATTGTCTCTGACAATTCTTGTCTGGTAGTGGCACTCTCCAGTAAACCCAACTGTAATTATGACTACCTGCATAAGTATATTTGTCAGCAGAGATTTGTGATCCAATATATGTTAAGTTCTGTTGCAACCACATGAACATCGTTACTAGCCCAGTTACAACCACATGAACATCGTTACTAGTCCAGTTACAACCACATAAACATCGTTACTAGTCCAGTTACAACCACATGAACATCTTTACTAGTCCCATTACAACCACATGAACATCGTTACTAGTCCAGTTACAACCACATGAACATCGTTACTAGTCCAGTTACAACCACATGAACATCATTACTAGCCCAGTTACAACCACATGAACATCGTTACTAGCCCAGTTACAACCACATGAACATCGTTACTAGCCCAGTTACAACCACATGAACATTGTTACTAGCCCAGTTACAACCACATGAACATTGTTACTAGTCCAGTTACAACCAGATGAACATTGTTGCCAGTCGAATAACAACTAATCAAACAAAACCAGCATCATCTTTATATGTGCACAGCCAACTCACAGTTTCTCTATTGTTGGCAGGTCTCTCTAACACAGTCAGTTCACAGCTTCTCTATTGTTGGCAGGTCTCTCTAACACAGTCAGTTCACAGCTTCTCTATTGTTGGCAGGTCTCTCTAACACAGTCAGTTCACAGCTTCTCTATTGTTGGCAGGTCTCTCTAACACAGCACACAGCTTCTCTATTGTTGTCAAGTCCTTCTGTAACACAGTCAGCTCACAGCTTCTCTATTGTTGGCAGGTCTTTCTGTAACACAGTCAGCTCAAAGCTTCTCTATTGTTGGCAGGTCTCTCTAACAAGGATATGGCAGAAGCACTTGTAGACTCAAAACTTTTTGTTAAGTGCATAACTGACAATTTTTTAATTCAACATGTAGAAGCAGCCACCAGAGGCAAAAACATACTCGACCTAGTTTTTACCACAGAGAAAAATATGATTGAAAACGTTACCGTTGGGGAACTGTTTGGCTTAAGTAATGACCATCAAATCATCCGTTGGGATCTTATTGCAGGGAAAGAAGTAAACATAAACACGCGAACATACGACTACTCTAAGGCAGATATTTAGAGGATGAAAGAGGCAGCGAACCACATAATCTGGAAAGATATTGTTGTAGGAACAGATGTTGAACAGGAGTGGGAAAGTTTTAAAACAGTTCTAGAAACGCTAAAAGAGGAATGTGTTCCATGTAGGGAGGTAAACCCCAAGCGTAAAAAGTGGATAACTAGATTTGTAGGGAAATGTAGAAGAGCAAAAAATAAAGCATGGAAAAAATATATAGAGGCAGGTAAATCAAAAGAAACGTATGTAAAATATTTGGACAAGCAGAACATATCTCAGAAAGCGAATAAAACAGCAAAAATAGACTTTGAAAAAAAACTTGCTCAGAGGATCAAGACTGACAGTAAAAGCTTCTTCTCTTATGTTAGAAATAAACAAAGAACGAAAGACAAAGTAGGCCCTCTCATAGACAGTACAGGGAAAATAATAAGTGAGAATAGGGAGGCAGCTAATCTACTCAATAGTACTTTGGCACAGTCTACACAAAAGAGGACTGCTCGAAGATCCCAGAGCCTATAGATATTTTTCAAAGAGACATGGATACAGCAGGATTAAGATCAATCTGTATTACAGAGGAAATGGTTTTTAAAAAATTGGAGGGGTTGAAAGTGAATAAATGTCCAGGTCAAGATGGTATTCACCCAAAATTGCTGTATGAAATTAGAGACCAACTAGCAAAATCATTGGCTATATTATGTTCTCAATCACTTACAAAAGGGATTGTTCCACGGGATTGGAAAGATGCAGGAGTGATCCCCTTATTCAAAAAAGGAAAAAAATCAGATCCGGCAAATTATAGACCGGTGAGTTTAACGAGCATAGTCTGTAAATTATTAGAGTCAATAATCAAAGAAAACATTGTAATGCATTTAGAAAAATGTAATCTAATTAGAAATAGTCAGCATGGGTTTACTAAAGGGAGATCATGCTTAACAAATCTATTTGAATTCATGGAGGAGGTTACTAAAATCATAGATAAAGGGGAGCCAGTGGATGTTATTTATCTAGACTTTGCAAAGGCCTTTGATAGAGTACCTCATCAAAGATTATTTTGAAAGTTAAAATCACATGGAATAGGTGGGGAAGTTGCCAAATGGATTGAAAATTGGTTAACGGGAAGAAGGCAGAGGGTGGGCATAAATAAGGAGTACTCTGAGTGGAAGGAAGTGAAAAGTGGTGTGCCACAGGGCTCGGTTTTGGGACCAATTTTGTTCTTGATATATATAAATGATTTGGACATTGATATGAGATCCATGATTGCAAAATTTGCTGATGACACAAAACTATGCAGTAGTGTCTCATCTAAAGCGGAAGTGGTAATATTGATGTCGGATTTAGATAAAATTCGAGAATGGTCTGTAAGCTGGCAAATGGAGTTTAATGTAGATAAATGTACAGTCATCCACATGGGTAGATCCAATATGGAACATAATTACAGAATGGGAGAAAACAATATTAGAAAGATAGATAAGGAAAGGGACCTAGGGGTTATAATAGATCATACAGGAAAGGTGAGTGAGCAAGTTAAGGTAGCAGTGAAAAAGGCAAATGCAATGTTAGGTATGATAAAAAGAAATATTAAACATAGGAGCAAGGAAGTGATCGTCAAACTGTATAAAGCTTTAGTTAGACCTAGATTGGAGTACTGTGTACAGGTGTGGAGTCCTTATCATAGAGCGGACATAAACATGCTAGAAAGAATACAAAAAAGAGCGACAAAGATGATAGTGGGATTCCAGAATTACAGTTATGAGGAACGACTCAGAAAAATCTGCCTACAGTGTCTCGAAGAGAGACGAATTCGTGGTGACTTAATACAGGTTTATAAGATGATCAGAGGAATCGATAAATTAGACTATAACAAGTTTTTTAAAATACAGCCACCTACAATAACACGAGGGCATAGCTACAAGCTGACTAAAGAGAGGTCCAGGTTAGATATTAGGAAATATATTTTTAGTCAGAGTGGTGTCTGCTTGGAATGCATTGCCAGGGGAGGTAGTGGAGGCAGGGACAGTTAATGCATTTAAGAATAAACTGGATGCGCATAGCTTTTAAAGCAAGGTGATGTAAATGTAACTGGTTGTATACAGACCTTGCAGGGTCTTCTAAACCAGTATAAAGACGTTAAGTTAAGTTAAGTTAACACAGCACACAGCTTCTCTATTGCTGGCAGGTATTTCTAACACAGTTCAGTTTCTCTGTTACTAACAGATCTCTCTGTATTTCTCTTCAGGACCCCTTTTATGATGCCTCAGATTTTGGCTCTGTTTGTGTACAGAATAATGATGGTGTAAGTCTGGGGAAAGAGGACTGCCTGTTTCTCAATGTCTTCACTCCCATTAGATCAGAGGTATGTATATAAATATGTTTTTGAAAATATTTAGACTGTGTACTATAGAAAAGCAGAGGAGAGGCTAGAAATATCACTTATAACCAAGAGGACATGGATTTAAAACCTCAATAAGGCATACATTTTTTCAAAATGGTGACTGCTAGGGCAAGCAGCCTTTATTATAATAATCCACTTCAGCGACCATGGTCCGTTGCGTCGATTGTCTGTGATCACGATTGATGACCAAGGTCATATAGTGATGATGGCATGTCGGCGATATGCTGATGTCTGGTGTTGGGCAGGTGACCTTAGGGGAGCCACCATGTGGGGCAAGGTCTTCTTCCATCCTTGATTTTAGCAGTCAGGTGCAGGATCTGACGGGCTGGGACATCCTGCCCGAGGTGGACCACATGACCAAAGATAGGGAGACGGCAATAGTCAATCATAGAAACAATACTCTTGAGATGTGTTTGACGGACGGACCTCGTTGTTTGTAAACCGGTCTTATCAGTGGATTTCAATGATGCCGTGGGAAAACTCATCTGATCTATTTGCAAGATCATCCAAGTTTCTGTGCCATAAGAAGGCGTGAAATGGCGGAAGGATTTGTAAAGGTACAGCTAAGTTTCCAGGGAAAATCAGGTGATTACAATAACAATAAGAAATTATGTAATGATAGATTGATAGATATTTTTTTTCAAAGTATGTGTTTCACTATTTTTGTGTGCAGTACTTTTAACTCCTTTAAACACATTTATTTCTATAACTCTTTTGGTTACAGGAGTCAGAAAATGTGCCACTGAAGAAAGTCCTTGTGTTTATCCATGGTGGTGGATTGATTATTGGAGCTTCTAATTTATATGTCCCTGGAGATCTGGTGGCCAAGGTAGTATTGTGTTGGGCAATGTCATCATTGTATTGGACGATGTCATGGCATTAGATCATTTTTTCACTGCATAGAGCAAGTTTAGAATTACATAAGGCAAGATTGATACCATATTGAGTCATATTAATATTTTAATTGTATTGGTCAATATTATCATTGTATTTGACTATTTTATCAAGGTTTGAGAAATCCATCATTGATTTTGGCTTCATTTAGGAAAGATTCATTTAAGTATGTGAGAGATGCCACAGCCTAGAGAGGACCAGAAATTAGAAGTGACCATTACTTCATGAAAATCAAGAGAAAATCTGCAGATCACCAGGCCCTCTAAACATACATGTCAACAACAACAGGTGCAAGAGTTCAAATACCTGGAAAGCATTTTCACATAGGATGGATGATTGCAGAGAAATCAAAACTAGATGTAAAAACGTAAGTGTATTGAGCTACCAAATTTCACCACTACTCAAACATCAGAACATCGCTATAGAAACAAAACGGCAGCTGATAAACACTATTTTCTTACCAACTCTGTGCTATCAGCACCAAACATGGCATCTGTCCAAGGCACAGATGCCTGAGAAAAGTCATAAATGTCACCAGATGAGACAGAATGAGAAATGATAACATCAGAAAAATTGTGGTGACATCTTCTCAAGAAAACGTGCATGTACAGAAGGTTAAGTGGTTTGGCAATCTCATTAGAATGAAGCCAGATAAGCTGCCATTATAAACATACAACAGTAGAGATCGAGGTTCAGAGAAACAGGGAGACCACAAGGCAAATGGATAAACAATATCAAAGACATCTTGTAGCAGCATGGGCTCACAACAACCACAGCAACACATCTGGCCCAAGGACAAGGCCTACAGCTCCCCACTTTGCTTCATGGAATGATAAAGTCAAGTAAGTAAGTAATCAAGAGAAAAACCAAAAGAGTAGTCTCACCAAAACACCATCCACATTCAAGTAAGAAGCCAAATGCCATAGAAGGAGAAGCAATAATAAAGTCCTACAACCTCAGAGAGAGCTAGAGGTTTATATCAGCAGCACTGGGAAGTGGGGAGAACACACATGAGAATCTAGAAGCTTTCTGGCTAAAATTAGAGACTATCCTCATGGTAACTATGTGGGGAAGTGATATAAACAGGAGACCCTGATGGGCAGAAGTCATCAAACTGATTATAAAGGAAAAGAAAAAGAAATGGGCACAATACTTGAAAGCCAAGAATTCAGCAGGGAAAACAGAAATACAAAGAATATGTAACTATCAGAATGGAAGCCAAGAAAAAAGTGCTAACAGTAAAGTAAAAATCCTGAGAGAACTTTGAAGAAAGACAAGAAAAGAATGCCAGAGAAAAACACAAGTTATTCTACAGGATCCTAAAATGAATGAGAAAGAAAAAACTGCGCCAACAGAAATTTGTAAAAGACAAACAAGGTACTTTGCTTACCACCCAAAGGGAGATTGATGAAAAGAGTATTTCTCAGAGCTATTTGATGCGGGAGGTGACAAAGTTCCAGGTATGACAAGTTCTAATATGGAGAAGGAAATCAATGACGGGGAAAAACATCGCAATGGGGGAGCTGAAGACAACATTGGAGAAAATGACGGTCAGGAAAGAATCTGGACATAATGGTAAATTACCAGAAATGGTAAAGTATTTGAAAACTGCAGGTGATCTGTTATTTCTAAGGGTTCTCCAGGCAGACTGGCACCATAAAACTATACCAACAGACCAGGAGATAACGATCATTATGCCAATATTCAAAAAGGATGACAACTGACAAAAACCTTAGAGGCATATCCCTCCTTAGTGTCCCCAGCAAAGTTGATTCTAGGATATTAGAGCAGAAACTAAATTATCTGCCTGAACCACAGATAAGCAAGGTCCAATACAGCTTGAGAGCAAACCTAAGTACTCCAGACCTTATCTTTATCTGATTGGAAACATTTTTGAGTATGATGATGAAATGCACCTGTTTCTTGGACCTGGCAAAGGCATTTGATGATTACCTGGAGCAGACAGGCTCAAGGAAATGCCTGGAAAGTATGAACAGAGTTTTTATAAGACTTGTTCAGACAGTACTTTCAGTGCAGGAATAAAATTGAGAGGAATTCAAATCCATCAGTGGCCTAAGACAGAGTGGCATATCGTCAGGTCTTTTCATACTATTTTTAGCTCAGTTATTTTAGTAGAAGAATCAACATAATTCCACACAGTTTAACCCATAAGTGTTCTGTTGTTCTCCATATTTTTTGAGAATCTCAGCACAATGCACGAACTCCGTAGCGCAGATGAGGATCCCGTAAAAATATTGGGTAGATTTTTTGACATAACATAATTTTGAATTTTGCCCGGGTAGCGGCTATTAAACTTACACTTTTCTATTTCAATCTACCGAGGGATTTTTAACGTATTATTATATATATTAAATTTTTAACTGCACATGGGCGTTCGATCTCTACTACCCAGAAATCAGGGGAAATACCAGAAACGTCATGTGAAAAAATTCCAGTCTCTACCATGATTTTAACCCGTGACCTCCAGGACTCAAGGTTGTCGTCTTACCTCGAGACCACTCGTCCCTATACTACTCATGGATGTGTCATGAAACTTTGTAAGGAGAAGACAGAATAGTTAGTGGAATACTGGAAGATGAGACAAGTCCATTTTTGGGAGTCAGTATTTGTCGATGAGGTTAGCCCTGATTACCAAATCAAAGGCACATCTCCAAACCAGACTTGGAATCTAAAGAAGAGAGGGATGGTCAATAACAGATCAAAAACAAAAACCATGGTCATCTCAAAACAAGAAAACAGACATCACATTTCTCTCAGGCAAAATTCAAAGTTAAAAATTTACTCAAATTGTTCTAGGGATTCTCGCCCCACAGAGAATATGTTGCAAAAAGGGGACTGTGTGGCTATAACATCAGGTCTTGATTATATAATTAGTGGAGCGGCATAGATGGCGCCTGACAGACTGTGCTCTAATTTACCTTTCCACTACCACCAGGCCCAAAAATAGGCGATCGTACATTTCAGGTGCTGGGATTGACCTGGCAAGTCACCAGAGGATATTTGTCTGCCCTAAAAAATACGAGACACAGCCAGGTCACACCTTCCCACGACGTCTAACGACACAGGTAGACTGAAGATAGATAGAAGATAGAACAGCCTAGGGAACAGTTCAAGCGGTTCAATTTACCTTGGAGCTGTAATAGACCAAGGAAGAGTTGGTTGTTCAAAGAGCAGCAACTAGCAAACCTTTGCATGCTGTAAATAGAGGATTCCTCAATAAAAGAGAAATCACAGAAACCTTAGATGGTTGAATTTTGCGCCTCCATTTAACAATTTTCACTTTTGGATATGAATCACAGGCAATGACCAAAACTCAAGAAAAATCAGCTCCAAATTAAATGACATTTCTAAGAAAGGTGGTCCATGTAACAAGAAGAGACAAGATCCACAATCATACAATACTACACGATCTTGAAACTCAGCCCTGCAAACTCGAGCGGAGCAATCTCAACTTGAGTTATTTGGACATGTCTGCAGAATGAAAGAAGATTGATTACTATGGTAGCAATAGTCAAGGATCCAGACCTTCAGGACAATCCAGAGTCCACTGGTAGGACAATATAAGGCAAATAAGAGACAGAGAACTAGGCTTATACCAGGCCAAATGGAAGACAGAATTCTCTGGCAAACATCTACACCTTAGAGCAGAGGAGGAAAAACCAGGCAAGTAAGAAATAATTGATAATCCCTGAATTAAAATAGTACACTGCACTACCATGCATGGGGACTAAGAGTGTTGTGCTTGAGGCCAGCAACCTCACCATGTAAAAACATTGTTATAGCAACAGCAAGTGTATGAACTAGCAGAGTGTATTGGTGCAGGTTTCCTGTCAGTAGCTTCATAATGAGCAAAGTGGAGAAGAATAATTGAACCATTGGCAGTGCCAATGTTTGTTAATATAAACTAGGTGTAAGCATGATCTGTGACTACTCACAGATTGATGACAGCTTTTGTGTAGGACCCAGTAAGTTTCATGTGTTACAGTCTGTATTGTTGCACACAGGGTGATGTGGTGGTTGTTACAGTAAACTACCGACTGGGCTGGTTGGGTTTCCTTAGGGGAAACTCTGACTCTCTTCCTGGTAATCAAGCATTTTGGGACCAGGTGCTTGCCTTGAGGTGGGTCAACAGTAACATTCTGGCATTTGGTGGTGACCCTGATGATGTCACAATCTCTGGCGAGTCAGCAGGATCTCGCAGTGTTTCCGTCTTGAGCATCTCACCTGTAACAAAGGGTCTTTTCAGTAAAGTAAGTGGAATCAGTTATGTATGAATAAATGGGCAAGTGGATGTGTGAATTGATGGATAGTTGGATATATAAGATAGGTGAATAAATTGTAAGCTGTGTTTTAATAAATGAGTTTTATTTTACACATTTTTCTTAGTAAAGATTCGACCATTATCATACAAGTATATGAAAATACAGACCAACAGCCCAACTTCATGGTGGAAGCAAAAATACCAGGTATCAATAGAAAGGTGGAAAAATCAGACCATGCATTGAGAGAAAAAATCCTAAAGCATATTGGAAACGCCTATACTCAACCCATGTAGACGCACGTCTACACAGATGGATCATCAGAGGAAGCATTGAGGAAAGGAGGGGCGGGACTCGTCATATTTTTACAGGATGGAACTGTTATAGAAAAAGCAAGTGCTGCCAGGGAGCACTTGACAAATCTAAGAACAGAGCAACAAGCAATAATTGAAGCAGTCAAACTATTGGATGAAAAGGGGTTAAAGGATAACAAAATAGTATTTTTGTGCGACTGCATGGAAATTTTGCAGGCTACACAAAGAGAACCACGAAATAGTATGGAATGGGAACTGATATGCCAGCTAAACAAACTCTCAGACCACAATAAAATCACCCTCCAGCGGATTCCAGCTCACTGCGGCATACCTGGGAATGAATGGGCGGACAGGCTAGCCAGGGAGGGAAGACAGAGAAAACAATTCACCCACCCACTGTCACTGCCAGAAGCCAAGGCAAACATCAACCAAAAAAAATATAAACAACAGTGGATAGAGAGAACAAACAGTAAATACCCACAGGACCCAATCAATAGACTTAATAGGAAACAGTATACCACAATTTTTCACCTCAGAACAGGTCATTGCAGACTAAATGCACACATGCATAAAATGAAAGCAGCACAGACTGCACAATGCACATGTCAGAGAGGACCCCAGACTCCAGAACACACCTTGCAAACATGTCCACTGCACTAAAGCTCCTGTGAGAAGACCTGGCCCGAGGAAAGAAACATACAAGACAAACTGTGGGGAACCATTGAGGACCTGCGACTGACGTGTCACTTCATCGATGCAGACCATCTGGTGGCATAAAACGAGCATACGAAACCGAACGCAAAGAAGAAGAAGAAGAAGACCATTATCACCTTCAACTTTCATGTCTCCTATCTTCAAACCAACAACAATCACTTATTGAAAGCAAATAGTTAATATTTTGAGAAGCGCATGGTCAAATGGTTTCAATGCCTACCTGCTGACAAGGAGAGCAATGGATCGAATCCATGGTAAGGCATATGTTGTTTTTCTGTTGAGGGTGAAATAAAACAAACATAGATAGCACACGATGTGACGACACAAATTGCGTAGTGGCCTGTAGTCCTCAATCTAAAAACCTCTCGACTGCCCCAACAATGGGAATAAAAAGTTTGTTTGTTTGTTTATTAAAGTAAAAAAATTTTTGCAAGTGACAAAATTGCAAGAAACTAACATTATTTGGTATCCTTTGGTATAAGGAGACCTGTATGAGAAAGACTACAAAACAGGAAATCTATCTCAGCACTGACTGTAAAGAATCTAAAATCTTGTGGTCTGACAACCAACATCCAAACTACTCGGCCAGCGGCTCCTGACTATAACGAGGCCTTTCTTATTTATGTGAATGAATGTGTGTAAAGCTAACAAAGGTACATAGACAGACAGGTAGACACTTAGATTACTCACCAGGTACTCACTCATGTATGTTTTGATGAAAAATGTACTTATCTTTCAAGCACCTCCCATCTTGTAATTGTTATGCTTAAGAAAAGAAAGAAGCATCATGTAAAATGATTGATGAACTGTACCTTAGAGAAGCATGGATCCAGGTAAATACTGATGGATCAGCAATAAGAGCAGTGAGGAATGGAGGCACAGAAATCTATGTTGTCTACCAAGATAAAGAAATCATCCATTGAAAAATTTTGTTCAAACTACTCGGCTGAAGTGCAGACACAAATTATCACTACAGAAATGATTAGCGACACAGCAAGTCAATGTCAGCAGGCTGTATTCCTTACAGATGCAATGTCAGTTCTGCAAGCCTTCAAGAGCGATAAACTGCCAGAGCTTAAAAAAGCTTTTGACGAACTAAAAGCCAAGAAAAAGGTAGTATTACAGCGGATACCATCACACTGTGGCATACCAGGAAATGAGACATCAGACAGGTTGACAAAGGAGGGAGTAACACAAGAACAAAACAAACAAACAATCACCTTCCAAGAAAAGATTACCTCTATTCAAGCAATAAGGAAAATAGACCAAACGAGAGACAACTATCACTGTCTTGATCGAGGAGAACAAGTGATACTGTTCCGCGTGAGAACTGGACATAACAGATTGAATAACCATTTACACCAACTAAAATTGGCTCCATCGCCCATGTGTACGTGCAGAAAGGCAGCGAAGACAACCGAACATATCCTGCAAGACTGTTATATGTTTAGTCAATTGTGTACTGAGCACAGCCATGGAAATGAATCTCCACACAAAGCTGTTTGGAGGCCTTAAGGAACTCTCCGCTACAGCAACCTTTATCCAGAGAACAAGACTTCACGTGTAGACGCAACAGGAGAAAACATGACGAATGAGGAGAAGAAGAAGATAAACCTGAGAATTATTCTAGCTAACATACTGAATTGAGGTCACTGTGGCTTGTATATAGGAGGTCATTTATAAGGTTTGTCTTTTCTTTCAGTTTATACCAGTACAAAATTTGGGACAGGTTTATCATTTCCATGAGCTACAGTAGCAAGCAACTCTTAGCTGACTGTTTGCATCAGAGACAGAGAACTACAGCTGAAAAAGACCATGTTCCACCTCCAAGTAGTGACCCTGGAAACAGGCTGCACTAGTGTAGTCTGGCTAAGAGAATAGAGATCATATATGGAAGGCACTCTAAACAATTGCTACGCTAAAATCAGATGTTTCGTGCCTAAAGGGGCAAATATCGATGCCTTACTGAAAACTGTGACACATCTTCCTTTTTAGAACAAACACCAGACAGAAAGAAAATAATTTCCTTCAATTTATACCATTACATAGTTTTGTAAAGGTCTTGTTCCCTCAGCTAATACCATTACACAGTTTTGTACAAGTCTTGTGCCTTCAGTTTATACCATTACACAGTTTTGCACAAGTCTTGTGCCTTCAGGTTATACCATTACACAATTTTGTAGAAGTTTTGTTCCTTCGGTTTATACTTTTACACAATTTTACTTTCTTGTCATTGACTTTGATAATTTACAAATGAACATTTTTTAATGTGTGGTTGTATTTGTCCTTGTGCTCATTTCATTGGTCACGTGTACAGCTTTTATCTGATGTAGTTGAATTGGTTTGTTCTGATGCTCATATAAGAACTGGAGTTCTCAGCCAAGCTCTAGCTAACAGCACATATTTTCACTACAGTTCTCAGCCAAGCTCTAGCTAACAGCACATATTTTCACTACAGTTCTCAGCCAAGCTCTAGCTAACAGCACACATTTTCACTACAGTTCTCAGCCAAGCTCTAGCTAACAGCACATATTTTCACTACAGTTCTCAGCCAAGCTCTAGCTAACAGCACACATTTTCACTACAGTTCTCAGCTAGGTGCTAACTAACAGTACACATTTTTACTACAGTTCTCAGTCAAGTACTAGCTAACAGCACATATTTTTACTACAGTTCTCAGTCAAGTACTAGCTAACAGCACACATTTTCACTACAGTTCTCAGCCAAGCTCTAGCTTACAGCACATATTTTCACTACAGCTTACAGCACACATTTTTACTGCAGAATTTACTTATCTTATCAAGTTTCATATCTCATTGATAGGCAATTCTGTTGAGTGGTACAGCTTTCTCCTCGCCGACTCCACCACAAACATCCACAGACTTGCTGGAGACTGTGGCCACTGCACTTGGCTGTGGAAATGAGCCAGATGTTGTCTTTTGTCTGAAACAGCAGCCAGCTGAAAAATTTATTTTGGAGTTTTCTTCTGCAATTTTGACCACACTTATTTCTTCGGGTGATGTTCTGTTACCAAAACCAATACCAGAACTTGTGAATAATCCAAAGTATCTACATGAAGTGGGCTTCTTCAGTCGAGACTATATAGTCAGTATTACAAAGGATGATGGGTATGTGAGAGTTAATTCCCGTTTTGGAGAAATTGATACCACCTCGCTAGAATCCAGCATCCTTGACATCTCTAGATTACTGCACCTCCCTGAATATGTTGTGGAGTCACTATTGCTAGAGTATTTGAAGTCATATGAAGAAGTCGAAAGGGCCGTCATCGCCATGAACACAGATGTCTTCTATCTTCAGCGCAGCAATCACTTTTTGGAAGCATACGGTAAACGTCTTTCACAAGGGACAAAACCACAAGAAAATAACATTTATTTTATGTCCTTTGACCCTGTCCCAAAGTATTTCCCACACCAGTATGCACCTCATGCTATTGACTTGGTATACCTGTTTGACCTAGTTCCAAAACCATTTTTTGAGAGCTTCTACTTC
The DNA here is from genome assembly GCA_036924085.1 of Ariolimax columbianus. Classification (NCBI taxonomy): domain Eukaryota; kingdom Metazoa; phylum Mollusca; class Gastropoda; order Stylommatophora; family Arionidae; genus Ariolimax; species Ariolimax columbianus. Next base: position 31,253,572 of record JAVGWX010000011.1, on the reverse strand, counting down.
CTAGAGTTGGATGGAGACCTGTCAGAGGAAGACTTCAAACTGAAAGCTGCTTTCTCTGATCTCATTACAACGTTCGTGAAAACTGGGTATGAATTACAATTTTTCTCAATCTGTAATCTTTATTTTTAAACCTCTATGTTTTTATTGCAGGAAATGATATAATGAGTATATACTTGCCTAGTAAAATTTTTATTTTTCTTAATAAATTTGTTTGTCCCTTAAAATAAGGCCACAAACAAATTATAATTATTATTTTAATAAAAGTTATGATGAGTAAATAAAAGGTCAAGGTAATCTCCAAGAAGACCCTGCTATTAAGGATTATGTCTTAAAATGCAAGGCCCCAGTTTTTGTTTTGTGGTAGATCTGGGTAGACCTGGGAGATGTCAGGAACCCAGCTTGGTAGACTAGAGTGTGGCTTGACTGGGTAACGTCATGCAGTAGAGTTTGTCATTGGATGTCAGGAAATAGCCAGAGCTTCGACAAGATACAATTTATTTTTATTTTTTCACAATCCCAATGCACCCGGTTTGAATCCCACTGTGTCCAGTTTGGCAGACACTGGATTTTTATCAGTACGATCGTTCCTCCGCGTACAGAAAGTAATGGCAACCTACCGTACCGTACACCTTTCTAAGAAACTTATAACAGCTAAATAGGTGGCGGTTGTAAGAAGCGACGTTTTGCAAAGGACATGCTACCTACTTATGAGCAAAAGTAGTGGGATTCTTAGAAAGATGCTATAGGCTTCATTTTGGTGATATTGATTGTAAAGTGTGAATGGTAGAAACTGTAGTAGTTCTATTTGCCAATGATATTTCGAAAACAGAAAGACATCTTCAAAATCATTAACAGATCAAATGTGTAATGGTTCTAATGTACAACTCCCTTCTAATTTTGGTGTTTCGTCGTGGTCCCCATTGATGATTGTAGTAGTGATCATTTTGTTACAGATAAAGCTGATGGGGCAATTGTTGAGGATAAATATGTTGGTAGACATAAGTGGGACATGGCAGTTGTATTTGATAAAGAGTGAGTTATGGGATTGTTGTTGGTTGAAGGCAAGACTTTGAATGATGTAGAAGTTTTGTAGTTCAAGGACAGAAATCTAAAACCTGATTATTATCATTGATTAATATTTTAGGTCAAGAACATAATATATGAAACATGACTAATGTCCTTGATAAGTACTGTAGGTCAAGGACAGACTATCCTAAACATAGTGATTTCCCTTGATTAGTATTGGAGGTCAAGGACAGACTGTCCTAAACATGATGATTTCCCCTTGATTAGTAGTGTAGGTCAAGGACAGACTATCCTAATCATAATAATTCCCCTTGATTAGTGTTGTAGGTCAAGGACAGACTATCCTAAACATAATGATTTCCCTTGATTAGTGTTGTAAGGTCCAGAACATAATATATGAAACATGACTAATGTCCTGTAGGCCAAGGGCAGATTAATTCTAAACATAATGATTTCCCTAAATATAATGATGTACCTTGATTAGTATTGTAGGTCAAGGACAGATTATTCTAAACATAATGATTTCCTTTTATTAGTATTGTAGGTCAAGGACAGACTATTGAAAATATGACTAATATAAGGGGTTTGTCATAAGTCTTTACCCTGACTATGAAGAAGTAGGAAGAGAAAGTTGAAATTTGGCACATATGTAGCTCATTTAATTTGTACTGGACTTGAGAAGTATGAATTTCCCTTCTTGATGAGTTTACCCGGTATAGTGCATGGCGCAAGACACCTTATTGATCGGATCTGCTACTCTAATGGTTTGTCAGAACAATGGAGAAATCAGAGACCAGACTGGGATAAAATTCTTGAGGCTTATGTTGCAAACAGCCAACGATTTGAAAATTGAAATTCTTCCACACCCACCATATTCTCCGGATTTAGCTCCATTAGATCTTTTTCTTTTCCCAAAACTTGAAATACAGCTGAAAAGAATTCATTTTGACAGTGACGAAGATGTCATACTGGCTTGTGATAACTGGTTTAGTTCGAAAAATAGATTATTTTATTCTGAAAGTCTTTTCAAGGTCACGTAGAGATGGCAGAAATGTATACATTCAGGTGGTGGCTACATTGAGAAGGAATAAACACTGTGCCAACTTTCAACTTTCTCCTTCTACTCCTTCATGGTCAGGGTAAAGACTTATGACAAGCCCCTTGTATATTTGGCCAGTTCAATGACAGAATACCTATAACATGATTGCCATATACAAGTACTTTATGAGTTTTGTGGGTCATGGAAAATTTATCTAAAACATGACTAACCTAGTTGATCAGTTTTGTAGGTCATGGACAGCTAAAGTATGTCTAATCTACTTTTCAGTTGTGTAGGTCATTAGCAGCTTTCCTAAAGTATGACTGATCTATTATTCAGTTTTGTAGGTCATGGACAATTTATCTAAAGATGACTAATATACTTAATGAGTTTTGTAAGTCATGGACAGCTTATCTAAAACATGACTAATATACTTAATGAGTTTTGTAAGTCATAGACAGCTTATCTAAAGCATGACTAACCTACTTGATCAGTTTTGTAGGTCATGGACAGCTTATCTAAAGTATGGCTAATCTACTTTTCAGTTTTGTAGGTCATGGACAATTTATCTAAAGCATGACTAATATACTTAATGAGTTTTGTAAGTCATGGACAGCTTATCTAAAACATGACTAATATACTTAATGAGTTTTGCAAGTCATAGACAGCTTATCTAAAGCATGACTAATCTACTTGATCAGTTTTGTAAGTCATGGACAGCTTGCCTAAAGTATGACTAATCTACTTTTCAGTTGTGTAGGTCATTAGCAGCTTTCCTAAAGTACGACTGATCTACTATTCAGTTTTGTAGGTCATGGACAATTTATCTAAAGCATGACTAATATACTTAATGAGTTTTGTAAGTCATGGACAGCTTATCTAAAACATGACTAATATATTTAATGAGTTTTGTAAGTCATAGACAGCTTATCTAAAGCATAACTAATCTACTTGATCAGTTTTGTTAGTCATGGACAGCTTGTCTAAAGTATGACTAATCTACTTTTCAGTTGTGTAGGTCATTAGCAGCTTATCTAAAGCATGACTAACCTACTTGATCAGTTTTGTAGGTCATGGACAATTTATCTAAAGCATGACTAACCTACTTAATGAGTTTTGTAAGTCATAGACAGCTTATCTAAAGCATGACCAATATACTTAATGAGTTTTGTAAGTCATAGACAGCTTATCTAAAGCATGACTAATCTACTTGATCAGTTTTGTAAGTCACGGACAGCTTGTCTAAAACATGACTAATCTACTTGATCAGTTTTGAAAGTCATTGACAATTTATCTAAAGCATGACTAATCTACTTGATGAGTTTTGTCAGCTAGTTTGTTTTTCTACATTGTTTAATACTCTGCAGTTAGTCGTCTTCCTCTCCCCAGATTTGATTTCAAAGTCATGATAATTAAAGTCTTTTTCTTGTGTGTTCTCAGAAACCCCAATGAGTACCTAACAAAGGAGAGAGACATTGTATGGGCTCCATATGAAAACACAAACAAGAGCTATTTGAGTTTCTCCCTGCAGCCCTCTGTCCATCTAGACTTGTATGGTGACAGACGAGTCATCTGGGAAGAGCTGGTGCCTCAGTGGACGAAAGAGTATGAGTTTCTGCAAACAAAGCAGGACCTGTAGGTTTTACTGAATGATAATATTCACCATTTGTGGTTCTCTTACATTACTGGATCATTTGTACATCTTATTTTGTTTGTTGAGTACTTCTAATAATATTGTCAAACATTTAATTAGTCACTATTGGTGTTCTAAAAAACTAGTGCCTAAAAATGAAACAAAATTACCTTGTAAAAATTGATAATGGGTGATAGAACCAACTTCATTGCACTTGGACACGACCATATGTGCTCAGTTGCTTTCGTTGCTGAAAAATGTTGATAACAGAGCACATACTCTCTAGCTCCCGCAGCATCCCAAAAATTTTCCCCTGACTTCCAACAAGGTCAGCACTTACAGCTAGGTTGACTCATAGAAGCAGCAAACTATAAAACAAACCTGCAGCTTGCTCGAGCTGAGTACGATGTAATTAGAACCTGGAACTTTGGGATTGTAAGCCACGGTCACAAATCCTTGGCCGTGTACTGCTTCACCACAAATTTAATAAACCAGTTTTATGTCAAAATAGATAAAAATATGTTATATTTCAATCCAGTGAAATAAATATAGCACAGAAAGATATTGTATTGACATCATGACCTTTTGACAGATATCAGCGGCATGCAAGCACAGCAGACAATTACTGACAAAAAGTGACAAGTCACAAATCACCATTGGGGATGTGGAAGAGAAGGGGAAATCACCACGTTCAATTCTCAAGACAGGTCTGTGGTATGTCACAACCTACGAATTACCGTACCAGCAAAAACGGTACCTCAAATGATCCTGGTGTTATGCCTGGCAGGAATAGAGGAAACTAAGCCTCTTGGGTGATCATCAAGTAAAATCTTTGTTTGAACTTAGCTACATGAAACATTCGTGCAATGATGAAGACGAGAGTTGAACCAATGCTAAAATGGATAGGTTTAAATGGAAAAACGACCTTGCAACCAGTCTTTGGACCAGATGAGATACGAGTAGCTAGAAGCTGTTGAGGTCTCAAACCTCCAGGGGTCGGCATGCATTTACTGTTCTGGTCATGATGGGGTTCGGGACATCATAAGAGCCAAAATCTTCTCATCAGTGATTCATAGGAATGACCTTTTGAAATCAATCAATCACTACAGTTTGTATGAGGACACCAAAATAGATGAATCAGCAATCCACAGTCTGCAAAGCTTTGACATTAAACAAGGTTTGAGCAGAGCTTGGTGAATGAGAGGGCAGAGTAGGAGAGTACACAACCAACGATCTACAGGGACCATCAGCATCCAGATTTTGCACCATTTGCTGAGAGAGACTAAGCACCTATTGGTATGCCTGGAGTGCAGTGAAGTTGATTCTTAGAATCAGAAACCAGAAAATGGTAATATATGAATTATATCATTTGTGTGGTCTGGTGTTACCCAAATATAAATCAGAACAAGATATAACAAATAATGGCTCAAGTGCAGATAGATGATTACAAAACCTCACTCAGAGACTTGGGGGGCTCTCCAAGCCTCTTTCAACATTCCCTGTGAAAACAGCACATTCCATTCCTTAAAGGCAGCCACAATACAGATTAATTCCAGAAAAAACAAAGAAGTGACAATTTTCATAAGAATCATTTTTATCAATCCTCTGTGTACTCCATCTATTTTGTTCACCAGTGCAACGGGTAACATGGAATTTAGCTTAATAAATAACACCATCAGTCATAATTTGCACTGAGAAGTTCATTAGCAGATCAATTATAATAAAGTGAATAAATTAGACAGCTTAATCTTCTTCTTTGTACGCTGTCAGACGTCAACCTTTATTTTTTCTAAAAAAAGCAGCGGTCATCCTGTGGCTGTGGACACTGCCATAGATCTTGTCTAGTGTTGCCACTGGTGATGGCCACATGTGCTTTCTCTGATCCTCGTATGTCCGGCAGTTTTGCAGCAAATGTTCAGCGGTCATTTTCCCGGTACCACACGCGCATTCGTCAGTGCCACCTATCTTCAGTTTATGGAATAGGTGGTACCTCAGTCTGTTGTGGCCTGTGCGGAGTCTGAAGAACATGACCTGCTCTCTTCTGTTCAACTGGTAATAGGCATCGGTTTTTGTGTAGCCAGAATGTTCTGTTTCCCATTTGGTCATGTATCTAGCTCTAATAAGCCTTTTGGACTCTTCGTAGGTCACACTAGGATCTGGTTGTGGTAGTCTTGCACCTTCTTTTGCCAGTCTGTCTGCCTCCTCGTTGCCTTGGATGTTACAGTGGGATGGAACCCACTGTACCACTACTCTTTTTGGTGCGGACTGCTGGCACAGTTGACAGAGTACCGCTCTTAAATCACTAAGTTCAGTATTTTTCTGGCTATTTAGTGCTGTGACTGCGGCCAGGGCATCTGTAAACAGGACTATATGGCTTTCATTTCTTTTGGCTGTCACCATTTCTTCTACTGCGGCCCTCGGTGCCTCTGCTCTGAAATTGCTTGAGTATTTTCCAGTTGCCACTGACAGTGTTATTTTTCTACCATTTTGTAGGCTCAGGAATACCCCAGCCCCTCCGTTCTGTGTTGTGTTTGTTACAGAACCGTCGGTGTATGCATGGGTCCAGTCCATGCTTGGGTAGTTTTTCGTTATGTACCTCAGGGTTATGTCTCTTCTTTCTTTTTCAGTCTGGCTGTTCTTGTTTCCAATACCTGGTATATTTTCTACCACCTCTGGAAATAAATGCAGACAGCTTGATCAAATTCATATCATGAATAGAACAATATCAATCAACAGATACACATCAGGAATAGAGTAGTTTCTACAGATACACATCATGAATAGAACAGTATCTACAGATACACATTATGAATAGAACAATATCAACAGATACACATTATGAATGGAACAATATCAACAGATACACATCATGAATAGAACAATTTCAATAAAGAAAATAGCACAATGATGTTAACTTGCTTTAACATGTCATGCATTTCAAGGCTGTATTTACCGTTTTAATGGTATATTCCATTCCTGTCAACTTGACCAACTTAAAACCTGTAAGCTTACATGACCCTGTATCCTAAAATTGCGAAAACCTGTACCCTAGATGTAATGAAACTTGTACGCTAGACTTATATAAACATGTATGTTTTACTTTTATAAACTTGTACACTAGACCTATGTAAACTTGTACGATAGACCTACATGAACCTCTGTGCTAGACTTAAATAAACTTGTATGCTAGACTTATGTAAACTTGTATGCTAGACTTATGTAAACTTGTATTCTAAATTTATGTATACATGTATGCTAGACTTCTGAAAACCTGTATGCTAGACTTATGTAAACTTGTATGCTAGACTTATGTAAACTTGTATTCTAAATTGATGTAAACTTGTATGCTAGACTTATGTAAACTTGTAGACTAGACTTGCATAAACCTCTGTGTAAGACATAAGTGTACCTGTATGCTAGACTTATGTAAACTTGTATTCTAAATTGATGTATACATGTATGCTAGACTTCTGAAAGCTTATAGGCCAGACCTATGTAAACTTGTATGCTAGACTTCTGAAAGCTTGTAGGCCAGACCTATGTAAACTTGTATGCTAGACTTCTCAAAGCTTGTAGGCCAGACCTATGTAAACTTGTATTCTAGACTTCTGAAAGCTTGTAGGCCAGACCTATGTAAACTTGTATTCTAGACGTATGTAAACTTGTAGGCCAGACCTATGTTGTTGTTGAATACCCACAATGAGTAAGGTTATTCTTTTGTGGGCCCTGAAAAGGGTGCTTAGTTGCGGCTTGCAGTACCTTTCCTCACATCTTAAGTGTGCTGATGAAGGTGGGCCAGGGTCCTCCAGGCATTTGTGTTATGCTTTGCTTCTTCTGTGTGTTGCTCACTACTAAGGAGATCATGTTGATCCCCCACTTCATTAACCAGGCTGTCGTGAAAACAGTTCTTTCCCAGGGGGTCTTGGTCAGTAAATTTTGCCTGACCCTAGCTAACATTGTCCGATCAGTATGTTTTACCTGACCAGACGTTAATCTCCTTTCCCCAAGGTTAGACTTATACAAACCTGAGTGTGCCCCTGGGTTTCTTAGTGAGGAGAAGCTAGTGGGCTCACTATACTTTACTGACGAGCATCTAAGTAGCACAGTGCTAGAAGCAGCACTGCTGGGCTGGATTCATGGTCTCAGCATGCTTCTGTCTGCCCAGTCTACAGGGTACTTATCTACTATTAGGGAATGAAAGGCTGGGAGGAAGGGGACTAGTCACTCAACCGCACCCACTTCATAGCAGTGATCTAGTGAAGAGAAGTCTCTATCACTTAACTTAACTTCTTTATACTGGTTTAGAAGACTCTGCATAGTCTGTATTCAACCAGTTTTTTTTTTACATTCACTTGACCTAAAAAATACCAATGTGCATATTTTAAAATGCATTAATTGACCCTGCCTCCACTATTTTCTGTGACAATGTGTTTCAATCATTTACCACTCTCTGACTAAATAAATATTTATTGGTATAAAATGTTGACCTTTCTTTAATTATTTGTGTCTGTGCCCTCTTGTTCTTGTACTTTGAAGTCACAGACTGTCATGTATTTCTCACACGATGTCATGTTTTGATTAGAAAATATATATTTAAAAGCTTAATGTATTGATGCAGCTATATTAATTAAACAGTCTACATTTGAATAAAAAAGCACATTTTTTCAAAGAACATTGCTTGTCAACTGTTCTATACAAACAATGTGAGTGTGATTTACACAACAATAGAGATGTTCATTAAACGTCTAGACTTGTTCAAGTATGTCTCAAAGTTCAGAGATGAAAAAGTCTTAACTTGTTCAAATATGTCTCAAAGATAAGAGAATAAAACAACTAAATTTATTCAACTATCTTTCAAAGATAAGAGATGAAAAAGTCTTGACTTGTTCAAGTATGTGTCAAAGATAGGTCAGGTCAGGTCATCCCGTAACCGGTGAGGTCGTTTGTGCACACATGAAGACATCCTCTCTCCCCCACGCCACCCTTCTCTGTCAGCGTCCGCTGCCTGTGCCTCTTCTGGTCAGAGATTGGTCCGATCTTTTATGTTGTCCTCCCACCTCTTTTTAGGACGACCTCTTCATCGTCTGCCTTGCACCCTTCCGTGCAGGATCGTGTTTGCAAGACCATTTGATCTCGATATGTGACCGTACCAAGCGAGTTTCTTTCTTTTGACAGTGGCCAAGAGTTCTTCAAATGGCCCTTTTGCTGTTGTAATTCTATCTCGTATTTCCTCATTTGTAACTCGATCTTTGTATGTACGTGACATTTAAAAATAGGATAAGAGATGAAAAAGTCTTGACTTGTTCAAGTTTGTCTCAAAGAAGAGATGAAAAAGTCTTGACTTGTTCAAGTATGTGTCAAAGATAAGAGATGAAAATGTCTTGTTCAAGTATGTCTCAAAGATCGTATTTCATAATTTGTAACTCAATCTTTGTACGTGATGTTTAAAAATAGGATAAGAGATGAAAAAGTCTTGACTTGTTCAAGTATGTCTCAAAGATCTTCTTTTGTTCTACTGCCCTTGCTATACAGCGTCGCAGAGAAGCTGGAATGTGTAGATTTCTTGTCATCGCCAAGAGGGAGGCTTGTGCTATAGTTAGGTGTAACTTCCTGAGAGTGTCAGAAGCACCCTCTTTTCGCCGACGTCGAGATCGGCCCCTTGCATGTGGATCCGATACCTGCATATGACATGCTCTTGCTGCAGGCAGGTCAAAATGCATTCTGACTAAATGACCAAACCATTTGAATTGTTGGGTTTCAATGTAGGCTTTAACTGGGTTCGTCCCCACTGTTTGTCTTAGTGTGATGTTGCGGATTCGGTCACGGATTGTCTTTCTGGCTGCACTTCTCACACATCGCATGTGACAGCTCTGGATCTTACTATTACGTGTTTCTAGTTAGGACCAAGACTGACATTAGTAACACAATGTAGGAATAAAGAGTGTATTTATCAGCCTCTTCTTAGTTGAAATAAGTACGCTTCATAATCGGTGCAATTTGATAGTGGACACTGTTTGCCTTCTGAATTCTATGTGCAATCTCTCCGTCCACTCTGCCGTCATCAGCGAACATACTACCCAGGTCTTTAAACTCCCATACTTGCTTGATACTAATGTCACTGATGGAGAAACCTCTCTGCACTTGTTTACGTGAAATCAACATAATCTCTGTCTTGTCTGTGTTGATCTTCTTGTCATATTCATTACAAGCGAAATGGAGAAAGTTCAGGTGGTGTTGTAGGTCTTCTCCATTTTGGTAAAAGATGACCTGACCATCGGCAAACAACAGTTCATATAAATTATGAACAGAAGTGGAGAAAGAACACATTCCTGTCGTACACCACTGAGCACTGGAAACCAATTTGTCAGACCTGCATTCATTTGTGCTGCACCTTCACTTTTTGCGTACAAGGCACGAATGTCATCCAGAAGTCGACCTTCCACACCATATTACCTTTCACAGCCTCCATCGATTTACCCGGTCAAATGCCTCTTCTTGGTCAATGAAGGCCATTGACTGCAGCCTTCACTCTTTCATTCCACCATATCGGCTGTTTCTTATCTTTGACTGCAGCCTTCACTCTTTCATTTCACCATATCGGCTGTTTCTTCTCTTTTACTGCAGCCTTCACTCTTTCATTTCACCATATCGGCTGTTTCTTATCTTTGACTGCAGCCTTCACTCTTTTATTTCACCATATTGGCTGTTTCTTTCTAATACCACCTTTTGTAGTTGTACCACACTCCTTAGTCAAAACACTAGTTAAAGCAAACTTTAAATTTTGCAATTGTTACTACTTTATTTTATTATTTGTTAGTTGCCCATTGCAAGCGATGATGATCACATCAATAGACGGTTTGTTTTGATGATGTAACTTGCGCTGTATTTGAATTATACTAAGGAAGAGTATGCGCTAGTCACCGACCTCACTCTTTTTTCCTGAGCTACCTTGAACCAGTGGCAAGACATTAGTCAAGACGACAGAAGGCAACTCAGGATGCAAGTACTCTGGTCCCACCTCCTGTGAGACCAAGGATCACTTTAAAACTTGTGGGATTCTATAGTCCACCGTTTCTGTTCATCTCTTTATGAGGCAAATGCCTGACATCTCGGCAACAGCAACCCCAAAAGACTCTGCAGAGTCTTTAGACAGCCAGTCTTACATTCCACTCGTGTAGTTTCGTCACAAAGTGACCAGCGAACGATTGAGATGTTCATGCCCCCCGAAATCACCACCACGCAGTCATGCTAGCGCTGTTGAGATCTAGGGTTGTCATTGGTCTTTCCTGATCAGCCAGCCAGTACTGATCAGGGGCGATAGTTACATTGTTACTCCACTGGGCGTCTATGTGTTACACTTTCATATTTAGGGGTGTATGAGGTGTCAGGGATAGTTAGCATCTCTAGGGGCAGACATATTGCGCCCTATCTGGGGTAGTTTGTCCACTATTGGTCCTCACCTGGCACTCAACTCTCACTTGTGCCTCCACGTAACTGTCAGCATGCGGCAGCGGCCACACCCTGGACACCGGTGTCGACATGACCGGCTAAACCAAGTGAGGGGTTAGTCGATGGGTCTAATAAGCCCACGGTGATATAGAGCTTGTCTATCTAAGCATGTGAAGACTGGATTTGGTGAACTATGCAGAAGTACCACTGGCAGGTCAAAAGGCAGCAAGGTGACTACCACCAACTCGCTGTGGAGTGTTTGGAACAAAGCTAAACACAGAAGATCCCCTTGGTCGTCCACTGCCCCTGTCGGCTTGGTCATATCTTGCCACTGAATCAAATGGAATCAAGACGAGAGAGTGAGGCTGACGGTGCGCAACTCACTCTCACTTAAATCCAATTCACGTGCAAGTCATATTGTCATCTCATCGGAGAGGAATTAAGCCCATAACGAAATTGAAGGTTTATGCAGCAGTTGTTCTACCAAACCTGACCACTTTCATTGAGGCTGCCCAAGGAAATTGCTGAACATAAAATAGCAAGATAGGATGACAGATGTAGAAGTTCTGTCACGGGCTGGTATGACAAGCATCCACACAACTCTCTGCAAATTGCATCTTAGATGGACTGGTCATTTTGTCCGCATGTTAGATGAGCGGCTTCCAAAGAAAGTATTCTATGGCGAGCTTGAATCAGGCAAGCGAGCTCATGGTGCCCAAATAAAACAGTTACAACAAAGACACTCTGAGAGCCTCTCGGTAGAACTGCGACATTGACCCTGATAATTGGGAGAACATTGCTGCTGTTCGCTCTGCCTGGTGTATTAAAATCTCTTCGGGCACGACACAAATGGAGCAGACAAGGAATCAAGAAAGCTGCACGGTGAGGAGCGACACAAAAGGCAAGAGTTGAGTTGCCTCTGTCTAACGGTCAGACAGTGTTTCTTTGCAATCAGTGTGACAAATGCTTTCGGGCTCGGATTGGTTTGATCCGCCACCTACAAACCCTATCCAGGATAGACAGAGGACAATGTGGTTCTCTTTAGAAACGATGGACAAAGAAATTTCCTATTTCACTTCCGTCTTTTATTTAACGTTTCCCCGTCCTAACACATTTGTCACCCTTTGTGAATTACGTCCTTCATTGAGGAAAGTGCCATATTTAGTATGTTGGCTACTTCATTGAGGCAAGTGCCATGTTTAGTATGTTGGCTACTTCATTGAGGCAAGTGCCATGTTTAGTATATTCTCTACTTCATTGACGCAAGTGCCATGTTTAGTATGTTGGCTACTTCATTGAGGCAAGTGCCATGTTTAGTATGTTGGCTACTTCATTGAGGCAAGTGCCATGTTTAGTATGTTGCATAATCTGAGGTTAAGTAAAATACAACTGGACAATGGTTAGTATCTACACTCAAATTATGTACCAGCAAACTCGGTACACAAAAAAGTCTGCTGAAATCGAATATGAAAGGCGCATATATCGTAGCCTTGCCGTAAACTACGACACGTCGTTTATTTCCGGACGAACGCCGAAAAAGTATCTTCCTTAGCTGGCCTCTCAGTGGACACGCTTGGTGAGAGATTCTCAGGAGTTTGTCCACATGTGTCGGGAGCAGACATTCGAAGCTTGTACATGTGTCTGTTCCATCTTTTGTGTCAAGTCCTGACGTGTATAATGATGATATATCCCTGTCAGTCAAGGGTGTAATAGTCATCGCTTGGTTGGTCCTGCTCTCTTCTGACATGACAGCATGAATGACTGTCTTGTTCTCGAAGTATGTGATTTCATTGTCTTCTTGTTCACAATCTACACCGAATAATGATAAGATTGACACACACCCTTTTGTTTAACTAAAGGAATGTTTTATTTTATTATATACTTGTTCGAATTTCCCTGTAATTGTCAGGTCTTTCAATTTCCTCTCATTGGTCTGTCAATCACTTGTGCCATCCCACATTCTCAATACTCTTATTATTTATCAATGAGATGCTCTGTATTACTTTTTTTTTTCAATGTGCGTCCTTCCTTCATTTTGCTTAGCATTTCAGTTGTTAGCCATATATTCTTGTTTTCTGTCTTCATCTTCCTCAATGTTATCCACGCTACTTCTTTAACGGCCTCTTTTATATTATGCCACTGTTGATTTATATCTTCAGTGGCCAGTTTTTCCTCTAAAGCATTTATTCACTGAGTTTTGAAAGTTAACGCTTTCTCCAACTCGTTTAAAACACGTAAATTACACTTTGCTAGTTTTGTTATTTCCTAAACCCACAAGTGCCAGAGAGTGCTGGCTAGTCATGGGCCGATGAGAGTTTCATCGGGTGTCTCGGGTAACTAACACCTGCTTGCAACGACCACATTGTCTTATGGAAACCTCAGGAGAGGGTAGGGCTACGGGAGTAAACCCACACAGAAAATATGGAGTGGTAGCACCTAAAGCGGATGATTCAGCTATATACAGCGCCCAGGCTTGGCCCTGAAGAAAATAATCATAGGGCGCCACGCGCATGGTCTACTGAGTGAGACGCCAATGAATGAATATCCCGGCTCACTATGAAGGTTGCAAAACGCAGATATCGTTCTGGAAACGTCATCACTAAGATGGGATGAATGTCAAAATGATGGCTTCAATAAAGGTAGGCGATGTCTCTCTAGTTGGAGACTCGAAAGTCGACGATACATTCTCACATCAACCAAGTCAAGCTAGCGGTACCCATAGCCGCGATGTCATCCATGTAACAAGGACAGTACCTATTTGAGCAGACATGTTGTACTGCTCTTGCCATGAGGTGACGCAGAGAAGCTGGAATGCGTAGATTTCTTGTCATCGCCAAGTGGGAGGCTTGTGCGGTCTTTATGTGTAACTTCCTGAGAGTGTCAGAAGCACCCTCTATCCACCGACATCGAGATCGGCCCCTTGCACGTGGACCGGATACCTGCATATGAAATGCTCTCGCTGCAGGTTGGTCATAATGCATTCTAACTTAATGACCAGACCACTTGATTTGATGTTCGTCAATGTAGACACTAACTGGGTTTGTCCCCACTATATGCCTCAGTGTGGTGATGCTGATTCAGCCACGGACTGTATTTCCGGCTGCACTTACAAGTAGCAGAATGTTGTCATGAAAACGGAATGTGTTGTGTCACGGTTTGTAGATTGACTGCGATATTTGCACCATTCAATCCGACACATCCAAGTTCAGCAGGCATTTTTTGAGAAAGGGTTAGCCTTCCGTCTCCGATCCCTTCTTCTTAGCCAGTCTGCTCTGCTGCAGCCTGTTATGCAGGATCACCACGTGGAGGTGTAGAAGAGTTTGAGCAACTCTGGTCGTTGGCCCTGACGCAAGCGGTAAGCTTTGGATCGCTGACCGCTGCAACTCATGAACTGCTCCGACAAGAGGTTGCTAGCATAATCTTCATACCCACTTTCGTCATCTTTTACAATATGCGTATGGACAGTTACAGTGGGCATATTCTTACTTCGCCGGGTAGTAAAATGATGTTCAAAAGCGAATGCCACGCTGAGAATGAGAGAAGATAAATATCCAAAATAATCGTGGATACATAGGACTTAGATGGATCGGCAGCAACTGCTATCAAAAATGGAAGAGCTGGTATCTTTGTCTCATATCCGGAAAGCGATTGTTAGACAAGAAGTATTATTACTGGTAAATTATGTTCTAACCTCACAGATGAAGCTCAAGCACTTGAACAAGCTGGGAATATGATTTATAACAACAATCTTGACTGCCATCAGTTAGTCATCTTTACAGATGCAGTATCTGTGCTGCCAGCAGGCAAGGGCGGTAAACTCTAGCACCCGAGGACTTTACTAGGCAAGGTAACTGACAAATAGCAAACATGGCTTCAGTAGGCAACCTTCCATTGTGGTGTACCAGTGAATGAGAGACAGATAGGCTTTCCAAATTAGGTGTGTAGATTGTGAACAAGAAGACAATGAAATCACATACTTCGAGAAAAAGACAGTCATTCATGCTGTCATGTCAGAAGAGAACAGGACCAACCAAGCGATGACTATTACACCCGTGACTGACAGGGACAGATCACCATTATACACGTCAGGACCTGACACAAAAGATGGAAGAGACACATATACAAGCTTCGAATGTCTGCTCCCCACACGTGTGGACAAACTGCTGAGAATCTCTCACCAAGACTATCGACTGAAAGGCCAGCTAAGCAAAATACTTCTTCGGCGTTCGTCCGGAAATATACGACGTGTCGTAGTTTACAGCAAGGCTAAGATATATGCGCCTTTCAGCCTTTCATATTCGATTTCAGCAGAATTGTTTGTGTACCGAGTTTGCTGCTACATAATTTGAGTGTAGATACTAACCATTGTCCAGTTGTATTTTACTTAACCTCAGATTATGCAACATACTAAAATTGGCACTTGCCTCAATGAAGTAGCCAACATACTAAATATGGCACTTGCCTCAATGAAGTAGAGAATATACTAAACATGGCACTTGCCTCAATGAAGTAGCCAACATACTAAACATGGCACTTGCCTCAATGAAGTAGCCAACATACTAAACATGGCACTTGCCTCAATGAAGTAGCCAACATACTAAACATGGCACTTGCCTCAATGAAGTAGCCAACATACTAAACATGGCACTTGCCTCAATGAAGTAGCCAACATACTAAACATGGCACTTGCCTCAATGAAGTAGCCAACATACTAAACATGGCACTTGCCTCAATGAAGTAGCCAACATACTAAACATGGCACTTGCCTCAATGAAGAAGAGAATATACTAAATATGAAATACTAAACACTGAACAGTGGCTCCACAATAGTTCGTACTCGCTGCTCAAAGACCAGTGTGAACAAATTTATAACGTGGCTAAAGAGAGATATGCCCCCTATAAGAACTGCAATCCGTTCTGCTACCTAGTTTTTTTTTCAAATAGGTGCTTCCACTGCTCTTTGCCAATCACCAGGTACCTTCTATTCAATCCCGGCCTGATAAAAGATCTATGTGAGCCATCCTTACCACCAGTTATTATATCGGTCTCTCAGTTCTCGCTTCGGAAAACACATCACGGGTTGTTGCTGCAGGAATGGATGGCTGTCACAGAGGCCTCAAACCTTCACGAGTTTGTGTTTATCTACTGTCTTGGTCAGGATATGGTTTGTAATCAGGACGGAACTAACGTCTTCACGTCCAAGACGTCTATTAAGGGAATTGGGTTTATGGGTAACATACTGTGGTAGACCAATGTCTGTCTCTTAGACTCTGACAGTGGCATTTCACAGATTGCATACTTTTCAAATCAGCCGTAGATCGAGCAGAACCGAGTGTCTGAGAGGATGTATAACAACTTACCTTAACGTGTTTATACTCATAATACTGGTTTAGAAAATTCTGCGAAGTTTGTATACAACCAGTGTCTTTTACGTTCACTCTAAATATGGCTATACGCATCCACTATATTCTTGAATTAACCCTGCCTCCACGAATTAATGGGACGGTGTGGGCTAGTGGTTAAGTGACACGAATCACAACCATGAGGTGCTGGGTTCGATCCCCATCACATCACCGGCCATTACTCCGGGGAAGTAAAGCCTTAGAAAATGCAGCAGGAAGCAGACTCTTACATAAAATGCATGCCGGTCGGATGCACTGGGCCGACAAGCGCAAAATGAAAACCGCAGTGCAACGCACACCGCCTTGGGGAATAGAGAAATATGGCGAACGCAAAAAAAATTTAAAAAACTGTCGCAATGCATTCCAAGCATTCACCACTATTTGCTAGTATCTAATCTGAACCGTTCTTTTGTAGATATATTTTCTATATATTTTCTATATTTTCTCTCCCATTCTGTAATTATGTTTCATATTGGATCTACCAGTGTGGATTATAGTTCATTTATTTACATTAAACTCCATTTACAATTTCTCAGGCCATTCCCGAATGTTATCTAAGTCCGACATCGACATATTCACTTCTGCTTTAGATGAAACCCTTTTGTATAGTTTTCTAGATCGAAGAATTTCGCAGTTATGGATCCCATATCATTGTCCAAATGGTTTATTTATTTCAAGATTGTGTTTGTACAACCAGCGGGTTGCTGGAACCATCAGTATCTGTACTTTTCATCGTTTACTGAAGGAGTCTAATTATACTACTGACAGGGATCAAGACGCTGAGCAGCTGCAGCGGTCAGCGACCCATAGCTGACTGCTAGCGTCAGGGCCAGCGAACCAGAGCTGCCAAGACCCTTCTACACCTCCATGCAGTGATCCTGGATAACAGGCTGCAATAGAGCAGACTGGCTAAGGAGAAGGGATCGAAGAGAGAATGCTAGCCCGGTACTCAGAAAAAAGATTGCTGAAGTTGGGTGTGTTGGTCCGAAAGATGCATATATCGCAGTCAAGCTGTAAACTACGACACAACGCATTCCGTTCTCTGGACTACACTCTGCTACTTAAGCCCTTTTAGGGTTTGGTAGCGAGAGATTGAGAACGAACAAAGCCAAGCCATACTACTGACATGCGCTAAATTGGAACCCACAAAGAAAAAGACGAATTGGAAGTGAGAAAAACTTTATGAGAACGGTCGAAAAGAAAGTCAGTTTAATCAGGGTAACATGGACAGAACTGAAGAAAAGATGTGAGTGATGGCAAATTACCGTTGGATCTGAAGCTACTAGATGAGAACCAACCACGAAAGCAGGCAGGTTTCAAGAAAAGCTTCTCAACCACTGACAGCCTTCACGCAATCAACCAATCAATGGAGAGGGCCCATGAAGTACAGATGCTATTATGCCTTGTGTTCGTGGAAGATGAGAAAGCTTTCGATAGCACCGAAATAACTACGGTGCTAAATGCCATGAGAAATCGGGGAATCGCAGAAAAAAACGCTTAACTGATAGGGGAGATAAACAGCGGATGTGCAACGGATATCACCCAATTCTATAGACTGATCACATAACGTTACAACGTGGCGTCCAACAGGGTGATACAATCTTACTAAAACTATTTATAGCAGCCGTTGAGGGCGGTCTTTAAACACGTGAACTGGGAGGATAGGTGCATAAACATAGACGAGGAAATTCTTACTCATCGGAGGTTCGTTGACGACATAGTCATCTTCAGCCACGACGTCAAAGAAGCAGCCTGGGAGGTCTCACCCCGGGGGCCACTCTTCCCCTTCTCTCTCTTCTTACCTCACTCTGTTTCATTTGACTCTGTCCTACAGTCACACTCTTGCATAACTTTCACACGTGCCCTCATGGTGAGGCCCTTCCATTGCACTTTGGTTGGGCTAGCTTCTGAGGGCGCACAAACCTAGCATAGGTACATACAGACGCACACATGCATCCAAGCACTGGTTTATGTGTCCTGATATCGCCCAATGGACTACGGTCTGGGGTGGAAAATGGCGCGCCTCCGCCAGTAGAAACTAGTGAGGCAAACATCTAAGCAAAAACAAAAAAAAACAAAAAAAAGAAGCAGCCTGGATGAGCTCAGCAGAGCAAGCGGTGCAGTTGGCCTACAAATCAATAGAAAGAAAACCCAGTTCATGCTCAACACCTTCTGCCCAAAAGGAGATACACGACTTGGAGATTGCCCCGTCGAAAACGTAAATTCATTGATCTACTTGGGCCAAGAGATCACGAACTCCCATTTAATAAATCAGAAGATCTCACGAAAGATAACAGCGGGCTGGCTCAGCTTCAACTGTACTTCATACTGGAACAGATGCGAAACGACAACGTTACGGCTCACACCTTCAACAGCGGGGTTATTCCAGGCATGGTGTATGACTGCGAGGCGTGGAACCTACGAAAAGCTGATGCAGATAGACTACGTGTTGCCCAACGATCGATCGAGATAAGAACATTAAAGATCTCCATTCGAGACCAAGTCCGCAACATAGAGATCAGACATCGAACTTCCTTCTCTAACATTATATATATCACGCTTTTAAGAAAATACAGATGGGTCTGCCATATGGTGCGCATGTCAGATAACAGATGGACACGTACAGTGGACGACGTGGTGGCCATACAACTGTAGCCGTCCTCACGGGCGACCAAGGCTGAGGTGGAGAGATGGCATAATGAATGCCCTGGGCCCAACATGGAACACCAAGGCAAAAGAGCGAAATGAGTTTACTCAACATTTGGCTACCTGGCATCAGACACATTGCCTGAATGAATACCAGGATTGTAGGATAAAGTACCTGAACGAAACCTAAAAAAGCGTTTTCGGAAGTTTTCAAGACATTCTAACGGTTGTTCTCAACAAGTTGTTTTAACGCATAAGTTGAACTTTGTTATTGGAGAGTGGCCTGTGTTTGTTTCTGTTGTTTATCTTAGTGTCTTATCTTGATCCAGGTGATACTTAACCTTCGTTCCAGGTAACAATTTTAACAAAACTGCTTTGTCATGACTAACCATATCCGTTGTTTACCGGCTGAAGGTAAAACGGGTAATAATCAGAGTAGGTCATGGTTATCACATCTGCTAAAAGTTAAAGTCATCCCACCTGAGTGTCAATATGAAATATCTGAATAGGCAACAAGGCGCAGCTAGGCAAGGAGGTCAAAGAATGATGTTTTGTCAAGACCACGGTGTGTTCTACTTTTTCACCATAGTACGGTTTATGAAGACAACGTATCGTGCAGTAAAGTGGGCAGGAAAGGTGGACTGAAAGATAAGTAGCGTAGCCGTGTCGAAATGTGATATCATTAATTCATTCGTTGTCTCCTCAGGTAGTCAGTGGTACTGGTAGTTACCATACACTACGGACACCACACTAATGAATTGAGTAATAATTTAGTAATACACTATTCACTGACTTTTACTTTACCACTCAATCGACCACTTACACTGTAAAAGTGTATCTATACGAGTATTACGAGTGTATGATATTATAATTTAGTTTAATAAGTATTATTAATCTATTATTAGTATAATCAGTGCTGGTACTGTTAGCTATCAAACGTATTCATTGTGATTGTCTAGAATTTAGGTAAGCATAAACTATTTAATAATACTATTATTAATTCTTCTTCTTGTTAAACTGTTAAAATTGAACCAGAACAGCACTTTGGCAAGTTATCAATCTATCGTTCAGTTTTAGTGATTGTGCTGAATATCTGTAAATTGGAGAACCTCGGCTTTTAAACTAGAAATGTTATTTCTGTCGCTGTGTTCGTTACTACTCTTGGGGGTTGCCTTGTGCGTTGAAGATCGACATAAACCAGAAGTTTCATCCCCGGCTGGGATATTTCGTGGAACGATTCTGACAGCTGTCAGTGGTGCAGAGTTTGCATCTTACAGAGGTATTCCATTTGCCTTGCCACCTACTGGACAAAGAAGATTTGCCTTACCAGAACCTTTTCCAAAGATAGAGGTAATATTCCTTCCTAATGATGCTTACAGGCTAACATTAACTGTTGCTGAGCAATGTTGATGTATGTAAAATTAAGTTATGTAGAGTTAAGTGTCCATAATAATGTGTGTGGTGTTATGAAGTTTGTTATGCTAAGCATTAATGTTATTAAGGATGTTAGATATGTTAGTATCAATGATGTTTGTAGTATTACAACTGAATGGTGATATTTGTGGTGTTAGTTTCAAGAATAATGTTTGTGATATTAGTATAAATAATGATGTTCAGGAGTTGTGTTATTAATGATATTTGCGTGTGTTAGTGTTATATAACTCTGTTCTGGCCACTAGCTGATATATCTGCTCACAAACGGAAGCCTACCAGACCATTAACTGACATGTCGGTTCTGTTGGTTGCTGTTTAATTTTGTTTCATGGTGCAACAATTGTGATTGATATGTTAGCTTATACTTTACTACTAAATCTAGAATACATTGTTGGGGAAGAGATTTTTTTCACTCTAAAGTGTGTTGTCTATTTCTCTCAAATAATGACCAAGTCCACTGCCTCTACTTCAAGCACTCAACCAAAACGATACAGTGCAGAACAAGCTAGGGCTGTTGTTGATAATTTGCTGCCTAGTGATTCAGAGATAGACGATTCTGATAGTGATTATAATTATAGTGATGGCAAAATCAGAAGAAAGAAACCAAAATAATCTGACTAAGGCATAGGTGAGTTACAATATTTTGAATTAAACATTATCTGCACTCGAACATTTTTTTCCACATCTTTGTTATCTTAATTAATCACAAATTAGCTTTTTTTTTTTCTTCATTTTCTGTAACTATTGTCCTTCCCAATGAAATATAACTATAATATGTCCTATATCTATCTGTACTTGTACTATAGTGTGAAAAAGAAAAGTAAAATAAAAAAGACATGCAGTAAATTTTTATAAAATGTTTGAAAATTACTTAGCTCCAAACCTAAGAAAACAAAAATGTGTCCTGAAAAAGTTAATAATGTTGTTTGCGGTCTTAATGGTGTTGGTGTTATATTCAGTAATGATGTTTGTGGTACGTTCATATTATTGTGTGTTAATGGTAATAATGATGTTTTTGGTGTTTAGGGGTATTAATAATTTTTGTGTGTGTAAAGTGTTGTTAACTCATTCCATGCCATTCGCCGCACACTGCATCACAGCGCATTCTTTTGCAGCTGCATCGCCGTACCCTGCACCATGTGAGTTGTTTCGTTAATGTTTGTCTTTCTAATTTTACTACTACACCATTCATTATCTATTTTTATCTATCCAGTTTACTATAATAACAGCGTCAGTTTTGATTGTGGATTTGATACGTCTACTCATAATTGGATTTGTGCTGTAGATATTTGAGCTCTTCATGCTTAGAGCATACAAAGGTTTATTGTTGGTCTGTTTCTGTCTGTTGGTGCCTGTCATTTATTTGTGCTATTGACATTTGAGATATCTAAGCTCACTGATCTACTATTGGCCATTGTCTCTGACAATTCTTGTCTGGTAGTGGCACTCTCCAGTAAACCAAACTGTAATTATGGCTACCTGCATAAGTATGTTTGGCAGCAGAGATTTGTGAACCTAGATATGTTAAGTTCTGTTGCAACCAGATGAACATTGTTACTAGTCAAGTTACAATCACATTAACATCGTTACTAGTCCAGTTACAACCAGATGAACATTGTTGCTAGTCCAGTTACAATCACATGAACATTGTTACTAGTTAAGTTACAACCAGATGAACATTCTTGCTAGTCCAGTTACAACCACATGAATATTTTTACTAGTCCTGTTACAACCAGATGAACATTGTTACTAGTCCATTTACAACCAGATGAACATTGTTGCTAGTCCAGTTAAAACCAGATGAACATTGTTACTAGTCCAGTTACAACCAGATGAACATTGTTGCTAGTCCAGTTACAACCACATGAACATTGTTGCTAGTCCAGTTACAACCAGCTGAACATTGTTGCTAGTCTTGTTACAACCAGATGAACATTGTTACTAGTCCTGTTACAACCAGATGAACATTGTTACTAGTCCAGTTACAATCACATGAACATTGTTACTAGCCCAGTTACAACCACATGAACATTGTTACTAGTCCTGTTACAACCAGATGAACATTGTTACTACTCCTGTTACAACCAGATGAACATTGTTACTAGCCCAGTTACAACCAGATGAACATTATTACTAGTCCTGTTACAACCAGATGAACATTGTTACCAGTTGAATTACAACTAAGCAAACAAAAATAGCCTCGTCTTTATATGTGCACAGCCAGCTCACAGTTTCTCTATTTATTGTTGGCAGGTCTCTCTAACACAGTCAGCTCACAGCTTCTCTATTGTGGGCAGGTCTCTCTAACACAGCTCACAGCTTCTCTATTGTGGGCAAGTCTCTCTAACACAGTCAGCTCACAGCTTCTCTATTGTTGGGAGGTCTCTCTAACACAGTCAGCTTACAGCTTCTCTATTGTGGGCAGGTTTATCTGTAACACATACAGCTCACAGCTTCTCTATTGTTGGCAGGTCACTCTAACACAGTCAGCTTACAGCTTCTCTATTGTTGGCAGGTCTCTCTCTAACACAGTCAGCTCACAGCTTCTCTATTGTGGGCAGGTTTATCTGTAACACATACATTTTTTTATGTGGGCAGGTCTCTCTAACAAAGCTCACAGCTTCTCTATTGTTGGCAGGTTTCTCTCTAACAAAGCTCACAGCTTCTCTATTGTTGGCAGGTCTCTCTAATCTCTAACACAGCTCACAACTTGTCTATTGTTGGCAGGTCTCTCTGCAACACAGTCAACTCACAGTTTCTCTATTGCTGGCAGGTCTTTCTAACACAGCTCAGTTTCTCTATTACTAACAGATCTCTCTGTATTTCTCTTCAGGACCCCTTTTATGATGCCTCAGATTTTGGCTCTGTTTGTGTACAGAATATAGATGGTGTAAGTCTGGGGAAAGAGGACTGCCTGTTTCTCAATGTCTTCACTCCCATTAGATCAGAGGTATGTATATAAATATGTTTTTGAAAATATTTAGACTGTGTACCATAGAAAAGCAGAGGAGTGGCTAGGAATATCACTTATAACCAAGGGTTCATCGATTTAAAACCTCAATAGGGGACGGCGTGGCCTAGTGGTTAAGTGGCACGGCTCACAATCCGAAGGTGCTGGGTTCGATCCCCATCACAGCACTGGCCGTTACCCCGGGGAAGCAAACCCTTAGAAAATGCAGGAGGAAGCAGACCCTTACATAAAATGCATGCTGAAGTCGGATGCACTGGGCCGACAGGTGCAAAATAAAAACCACAGTGCAACGCACACCGCCTTGGGGATTAGAGAAATAAGGCGAACGCCCAAAAAAAAAAAAAAACCTCAATACGGTATACATTTTTTTTTCATTATGACTGCAGGGGCAAGCAGCCTTTATTATAATAATAATAATCCACTTCAGCGACCATGGTTCGTTGCGTCGAGGTCGATGACGCATATGGTGCTGATGGCATGTCGGCGATATGCTGATGTCTGGTGTTGGGCAGGTGACCTTGGGGGAGCCACCATGTGGGGCAAGGTCTTCTTCCATCCTTGATTTTAGCAGTCAGGTGCAGGATCTGACGGGCTGGGACATCCTGCCCGAGGTGGACCACATGACCAAAGATAGGGAGACGGCAATAGTCAATCATAGAAACAATACTCTTGAGATGTGTTTGACGGACGGACCTCGTTGTTTGTAAACCGGTCTT
This sequence comes from Ariolimax columbianus, assembly GCA_036924085.1. Taxonomy (NCBI): domain Eukaryota; kingdom Metazoa; phylum Mollusca; class Gastropoda; order Stylommatophora; family Arionidae; genus Ariolimax; species Ariolimax columbianus. The sequence continues at coordinate 31,229,256 of JAVGWX010000011.1, read as the reverse complement.
ATCAGTGGATTTCAATGATGCCGTGGGAAAACTCATCTGATCTATTTGCAAGATCATCCAAGTTTCTGTGCCATAAGAAGGCGTGAAATGGCGGAAGGATTTGTAAAGGTACAGCTAAGTTTCCAGGGAAAATCAGGTGATTACAATAACAATAAGAAATTATGTAATGATAGATTGATAGATATTTTTTTTCAAAGTATGTGTTTCACTATTTTTGTGTGCAGTACTTTTAACTCCTTTAAACACATTTATTTCTATAACTCTTTTGGTTACAGGAGTCAGAAAATGTGCCACTGAAGAAAGTCCTTGTGTTTATCCATGGTGGTGGATTGATTATTGGAGCTTCTAATTTATATGTCCCTGGAGATCTGGTGGCCAAGGTAGTATTGTGTTGGGCAATGTCATCATTGTATTGGACGATGTCATGGCATTAGATCATTTTTTCACTGCATAGAGCAAGTTTAGAATTACATAAGGCAAGATTGATACCATATTGAGTCATATTAATATTTTAATTGTATTGGTCAATATTATCATTGTATTTGACTATTTTATCAAGGTTTGAGAAATCCATCATTGATTTTGGCTTCATTTAGGAAAGATTCATTTAAGTATGTGAGAGATGCCACAGCCTAGAGAGGACCAGAAATTAGAAGTGACCATTACTTCATGAAAATCAAGAGAAAATCTGCAGATCACCAGGCCCTCTAAACATACATGTCAACAACAACAGGTGCAAGAGTTCAAATACCTGGAAAGCATTTTCACATAGGATGGATGATTGCAGAGAAATCAAAACTAGATGTAAAAACGTAAGTGTATTGAGCTACCAAATTTCACCACTACTCAAACATCAGAACATCGCTATAGAAACAAAACGGCAGCTGATAAACACTATTTTCTTACCAACTCTGTGCTATCAGCACCAAACATGGCATCTGTCCAAGGCACAGATGCCTGAGAAAAGTCATAAATGTCACCAGATGAGACAGAATGAGAAATGATAACATCAGAAAAATTGTGGTGACATCTTCTCAAGAAAACGTGCATGTACAGAAGGTTAAGTGGTTTGGCAATCTCATTAGAATGAAGCCAGATAAGCTGCCATTATAAACATACAACAGTAGAGATCGAGGTTCAGAGAAACAGGGAGACCACAAGGCAAATGGATAAACAATATCAAAGACATCTTGTAGCAGCATGGGCTCACAACAACCACAGCAACACAGGAAAGAATCTGGACATAATGGTAAATTACCAGAAATGGTAAAGTATTTGAAAACTGCAGGTGATCTGTTATTTCTAAGGGTTCTCCAGGCAGACTGGCACCATAAAACTATACCAACAGACCAGGAGATAACGATCATTATGCCAATATTCAAAAAGGATGACAACTGACAAAAACCTTAGAGGCATATCCCTCCTTAGTGTCCCCAGCAAAGTTGATTCTAGGATATTAGAGTAGAAACTAAATTATCTGCCTGAACCACAGATAAGCAAGGTCCAATACAGCTTGAGAGCAAACCTAAGTACTCCAGACCTTATCTTTATCTGATTGGAAACATTTTTGAGTATGATGATGAAATGCACCTGTTTCTTGGACCTGGCAAAGGCATTTGATGATTACCTGGAGCAGACAGGCTCAAGGAAATGCCTGGAAAGTATGAACAGAGTTTTTATAAGACTTGTTATAAGGTCGTCGTCTTACCTCGAGACCACTCGTCCCTATACTACTCATGGATGTGTCATCAAACTCTGTAAGGAGAAGACAAAATATTAGTTAGTGGAATACTGGAAGATGAGACGAGTCCATTTTTGGGAGTCAAGTATTTGTCGATGAGGTTAGCCCTGATTACCAAATCAAAGGCACATCTCCAAACCAAACTTGGAATCTAAAGAAGAGAGGGATGGTCATTAACAGATCAAAAACAAAAACCATGGTCATCTCAAGACAAGAAAACAGACATCACATTTCTCTGAGGCAAAATTCAAAGTTAAAAATTTACTCAAATTGTTCTAGGGATTCTCGCCCCACAGAGAATATGTTGCAAAAAGTGGACTGTGTGGCTATAACATCAGGTCTTGATTATATAATTAGCGGAGCGGCATAGATGGCGCCTGACAGACTGTGCTCTAATTTACCTTTCCACTACCACCAGGCCCAAAACTAGGCGATCATACATTTCAGGTGCTGGGATTGACCTGGCAAGTCACCAGTGGAAATTCGCTTGCCCTAAAAAATATGAGACATAGCTAGGTCACACTTTCCCACGACATCTAACGACACAGGTAGACAGAAGATAGAACAGCCTAGGGAACAGTTCAAGCGGTTCAATTTACCTTGGAGCTGTAATAGACCAAGGAAGAGTTGGTTGTTCAAAGAGCAGCAACTAGCAAACCTTTGCATGCTGTAAATAGAGGATTCCTCAATAAAAGAGAAATCACAGAAATCTAAGATGGTTGAATTTTGCGCCTCTATTTAACAATTTTAACTTATGGATATGAATCACAGGCAATGACCAAAACTCAAGAAAAATCAGCTCCAAACTAAATGACATTTCTAAGAAAGGTGGTCCATGTAACAAGAAGAGACAAGATCCACAATCATACAATACTACACGATCTTGAAACTCAGCCCTGCAAACTCGAGCGGAGCAATCTCAACTTGAGTTATTTGGCCATGTCTGCAGAATGAAAGAAGATTGATTACTATGGTAGCAATAGTCAAGGATCCAGACCTTCAGGACAATCCAGAGTCCACTGGTAGGACAATATAAGGCAAATAAGAGACAGAGAAATAGGCTTATACCAGGCCAAATGGAAGACAGAAATCTCTGGCAAACATTTACACCTTAGGGCAGACGAGGAAAAACCAGGCAAGTAAGAAATAATTGATAATCCCTGAATTAAAATAGTACACTGCACTACCATGTATGTTATCAATGGGGACTAAGAGTGTTGTGCATGAGGCCAGTAACCTCACTATATAAAAACATTGCTATAGAAACAGCAACTGTAGGAACAAGTGTATTGGAGCAGGTTTCCTGTCACGAGCTTCATAATGAGCAAAGTGGAGAAGAATAATTGAACCATTGGCAGTGCCAATGTTTGTTAATATAGACTAGGTGTAAGCATGATCTGTGACTACTCACAGATTGATGACAGCTTTTGTGTAGGACCGAGTAAGTTTCATGGTTTACAGTCTGTATTGTTGCACACAGGGTAATGTGGTGGTTGTTACAGTAAACTACCGACTGGGCTGGTTGGGTTTCCTTAGGGGAAACTCTGATTCTCTTCCTGGTAATCAAGCATTTTGGGACCAGGTGCTTGCCTTGAGGTGGGTCAACAAGAACATCCTGGCATTTGGTGGTGACCCTGACGATGTCACAATCTCTGGCGAGTCAGCAGGAGCTCTCAGTGTTTCTGTCTTGAGCATCTCACCTGTAACAAAGGGTCTTTTTAGTAAGGTAAGTGAAATCAGTTATGTATGAATAAATGGGCAAGTGGATGTGGAAATTGATGGATAGTTGGATATATAGGATAGTTGGATAAGCTGTATTTTAATAAATGAGTTTTATTTTACACATTTTTCTTAGTAAAGAATCAGACCATTATCACCTTCAACTTTCATGTCTCCTATCTTCAAACCAACAACAATCACTTATAGAAAGCATATAGTTAATATTTTGAGAAGAGCATGGTCAAATGGTTTCAATGCCTACCTGCTGACAAGGAGAGCAATAGATTGAATCCATGGTAAGGCATATGTTGTTTTTCTGTTGAGGGTGAAATAAAACAAACATAGATAGCACACGATGTGACGACACAAGTTGCGTAGTGGCCTGTAGTCCTCAACCTAAAAACCTCTCGACTGCCCCAACAATGGGAATAAAAAGTTTGTTTGTTTGTTTATTAAAGTAAAAAAGTTTTTTGCAAGTGACAAAATTGCCAGAAACTAACATTATTTGGTATCCTTTGGTATAAGGAGACTTGTATGAGGAAGACTACAAAACAGGAAATCTATCTCAGCACTGACTGTAAAGAATCTAAAATCTTGTGGTCTGACTTCCAACATCCAAACTACTCAGCCAGCGGCTCCTGACTATAACGAGGCCTTACTTATTTATGTGGTTATGTGAATGAATGTATGTAAAGCTAACAAAGATACATAGGCAGACAGGTAGACACTTAGATTACTCACCAGATACTCACTCATGTATGTTTTGATGAAAAATGTACTTATCTTTCAAGCACCTCCCATCTTGTAATTGTTATGCTTAAGAAAAGAAAGAAGCATCATGTAAAATGATTGATGAACTGTACCTTAGAGAAGCATGGATCCAGGTAAATACTGATGGATCAGCAATAAGGGCAGTGAGGAATGGAGGCACAGAAATCTATGTTGTCTACCGAGATAAAGAAATCATCCATTGGAAAATTTTGTTCAAACTACTCGGCTGAAGTACAGACACAAATTATCACTACAGAAATGATTAGCGACACAGCAAGTCAATGTCAGCAGGCTGTATTCCTTACAGATGCAATGTCAGTTCTGCAAGCCTTCAAGAGCGATACATTGCCAGAGCTTAAAAAAGCCTTGGATGAACTAAAAGCCAAGACAAGGGTAGTTTACAACGGACACCATCACACTGTGGCATACCAGAAAATGAGACAGCAAACAGGTTTTCAAAGGAGGGAGCAACACAAGAACAAAACAAACAAATAATCGCCTTCCAAGAAAAGATTACCTTTATCCAAGTAATAAAGAAAATAGACCAAACGAGAGACAACTATCACTGTCTTGATCAAGCAGAACAAGTGATACTGTTCCGCATGAGAACGGGACATAACAGATTGAATAACCATTTACACCGACTAAAATTGGCTCCATCGCCCATGTGTACGTGCAGAAAGGCAGCGAAGACAACCGAACATATCCTGCAAGACTGTTATATGCTTAGTCAATTGTGTACTGAGCACAGCCATGGAAATGAATCTTCACACAAAGCTGTTTGGAGGCCTTAAGGAGCTCTCCACTACAGCAACCTTTATCCAGAGAACAAGACTTCACGTGTAGACGTAACAGGAGAAAACATGACGAATGAGGAGAAGAAGAAGAAGATAAACCCGAGAATTATTCTAGCTAACATACTGAATTGAGGTCACTGTGGCTTGTATATTGGAGGTCATTTATAAGGTTTGTCTTGTCTTTCAGTTTATACCAGTACAAAATTTGGGACAGGTTTATCATTTCCAGTAGCAAACAACTCTTAGCTGACTGTTTGCATCAGAGACAGAGAACCACAGCTGTAAAAGACCACGTTCCACCTCCAAGTAGTGACCCTGGAAACAGGCTGCCTAGTGTAGTCTGGCTAAGAGAATAGGGATCATAGAGGAAAGGCACTCTAAACAATTGCTATGCTAAAATCAGACATTTCGGGCCTAAAGGGGCAAATATCGATGCCTTACTGAAAACTGTGACACATCTTCCTTTTTAGAACAAACACCAGACAGAAAGAAAATAATTTCCTTCAATTTATACCATTACATAGTTTTGTAAAGGTCTTGTTCCCTCAGCTAATACCATTACACAGTTTTGCACAAGTCTTGTGCCTTCAGGTTATACCATTACACAATTTTGTAGAAGTTTTGTTCCTTCGGTTTATACTTTTACACAATTTTGTACACGTCTTTTCCCATAGTTTATACTATTACACAATTTTGTACACGTCTTTTCCCATAGTTTATACTATTACACAGTTTTGTACAAGTTTTTACCCTCAGTTTATACTGTAACACAGTTTTGTACAAGTCTTGTGCCTTCAGTTTATACCATTACACAATTTTATGCAAGTTTTTTCTTCTTTTCTTTATACTTTTACACAATTTTACTTTCTTGTCATTGACTTTGATAATTTACAAATGAACATTTTTTAATGTGTGGTTGTATTTGTCCTTGTGCTCATTTCATTGGTCACGTGTACAGCTTTTATCTGATGTAGTTGAATTTGGTTTGTTCTGATGCTCATATAAGAACTGGAGTTCTCAGCCAAGCTCTAGCTAACAGCACATATTTTCACTACAGTTCTCAGCCAAGCTCTAGCTAACAGCACATATTTTCACTACAGTTCTCAGCCAAGCTCTAGCTAACAGCACATATTTTCACTACAGTTCTCAGCCAAGCTCTAGCTAACAGCACATATTTTCACTACAGTTCTCAGCCAAGCTCTAGCTAACAGCACATATTTTCACTACAGTTCTCAGCCAAGCTCTAGCTAACAGCACATATTTTCACTACAGTTCTCAGCCAAGCTCTAGCTTACAGCACATATTTTCACTACAGTTCTCAGCCAAGCTCTAGCTTACAGCACATATTTTCACTACAGTTCTCAGTCAAGTACTAGCTTACAGCACATATTTTCACTACAGTTCTCAGCCAAGCTCTAGCTTACAGCACATATTTTCACTACAGCTTTCAGCTGTGCTAGCTTACAAGCACACAATTTTCACTGCAGAATTTACTTATCTTATCAAGTTTCATATCTCATTGATAGGCAATTCTGTTGAGTGGTACAGCTTTCTCCTTCCCGACTCCACCACGAACATCCACAGACTTGCTGGAGACTGCGGCCACTGCACTTGGCTGTGGAAATGAGCCAGATGTTGTCTTTTGTCTGAAACAGCAGCCAGCTGAAAAATTTATTTTTGAGTTTTCGTCTGCAATTTTAGTCAGACTTATTTCTTCGGGTGATGTTCTGTTACCGAAACCAATACCAGAACTTGTGAATAATCCAAAGTATCTACATGAAGTGGGCTTCTTCAGTCGAGACTATATAGTCAGTATTACAAAGGATGATGGGTATGTGAGAGTTAATTCCCGTTTTGGAGAAATTGATACCACCTCGCTAGAATCCAGCATCCTTGACATCTCTAGATTACTGCACCTCCCTGAATATGTTGTGGAGTCACTATTGCTAGAGTATTTGAAGTCATATGAAGAAGTCGAAAGGGCCGTCATCGCCATGAACACAGATGTCTTCTATCTTCAGCGCAGCAATCACTTTTTGGAAGCATACGGTAAACGTCTTTCACAAGGGACAAAACCACAAAAAAATAACATTTATTTTATGTCCTTTGACCCTGTCCCAAAGTATTTCCCACACCAGTATGCACCTCATGCTATTGACTTGGTATACCTGTTTGACCTAGTTCCAAAACCATTTTTTGAGAGCTTCTACTTCCTAGAGTTGGATGGAGACCTGTCAGAGGAAGACTTCAAACTGAAAGCTGCTTTCTCTGATCTCATTACAACGTTCGTGAAAACTGGGTATGAATTACAATTTTTCTCCATCTGTAAACTTTTTTTTAAACATCTATTTTTATTGTAGGAAAAGATATAATGGGCATATACTTGCGGAGTAAATTTTTTATTTTTCTTAATAAATTTTTTCTTTCATTTAAATAAGGTCACAAAGAAATTATAATTATTTAGCATTCATTTCTTATTTTTCAATAACACTGTCAGTGGCAACTGGAAAATACACAAGCAATTTCAGAGCAGAGGCAGAGGTACTGAGGGCGGCAGTAGAAGAAATGATGACAGGTAAAAGGAATGAAAGCCATATAGTCCTGCTTACAGATGCCCTGGCCGTAGTCACAGCACTAAAAAGCCAGAAAAATACTGAACTTAATGATTTAAGAGCAGTACTCTGTCAAATATGCCAACAGTCCGCACCAAAAAGAGTAGTGGTCCAGTGGGTTCCATCCCACTGTAACATCCAAGGCAACGAGGAGACAGACAGACTGGCAAAAGAAGGTGCAAGACTACCACAACCAGATACCAGTATGACGTACGAAGAGTCCAAAAGGCTTATTAGAGCTAGATACATGACCAAATGGGAAACAGAACATACTGGTTACACAAAAAATGATGCCTATTACCAGTTGAACAGAAGAGCAGGTCGTGGTCTTCAGACTTCGCACTGGCCACAATAGACTGAGGTACCACCTATTCAACAAATTGAAGATAGATGGCACTGACGAATGCTCGTGTGGTACCGGGAAAATGACCGCTGAAGATTTGCTGCAAAACTGCCCGACATACGAGGATCAGAGAAATCAGATGTGGCCATCACCAGTGGCAACACTAGACAAGCTCTATGGCAGTGTCGACAGCCTCAGGATGACCGCTGCTTTTTTCTAAAAAATACAGGTTGACGTCTGATAGCGTACGATGAAGAAGAAGATTTCTTATTTTTCATTTTAGAAAAGTTATGATGAGTATATAAAAGGTCAAGGTAATCTCCAAGAAGACCCTGCTATTGAGGATTAGGTCTTAATATGTAAGGCCCCAGTTTTTTGTTTTGTGGTAGATCTGGGTAGACCTGGGAGATGTCAGGTACCCAGCTGGGTAGACTAGAGTATGGTTTGACTAGGCAATGTCATGCAGTAGAGTTTGTCATTGGATGTCAGGAAATGGCCAGAGCTTCGACAAGATACAATTTATTTTTATTTTTTCACAATCCCAACGCACCCGGTTTGAATCCCACTGTGTCCAGTTTGGCAGACACTGGATTTTTATCAGTACGATCGCTCCTCCACGTACAGAAAGTAATGGCAACCTACCGTACCGTACACCTTTATAAGAAACTTATAACAGCTAAATAGGTGGCGGTTGTAAGAAGCGACGTTCTGCAAAGGACATGCTACCTACTTATGAGCAAAAGTAGTGAGATTCTTAGAAAGATGCTTTAGGCTTCATTTTGGTGATATTGATTGTAAAGTGTGAATGGTAGAAACTGTAGTAGTTCTATATGCCAATGATATTTCGAAAACAGAAAGACAGCTTCAAAATCATTAACAAATCAAATGTGTAATGGTTCTAATGTACAACTCCCTTCTAATTTTGGTGTTTCGTTTTAGTCCCCATTGATGATTGTAGTAGTGATCATTTTGGTCCCCATTGATGATTGTAGTAGTGATCATTTTGGTCCCCATTGATGATTGTAGTAGTGATCATTGTGGTCCCCATTGATGATTGTAGTAGTGATCATTTTGGTCCCCATTGATGATTGTAGTAGTGATCATTGTGGTCCCCATTGATGATTGTAGTAGTGATCGTTGTGGTCCCCATTGATGATTGTAGTAGTGATCGTTGTGGTCCCCATTGATGATTGTAGTAGTGATCGTTGTGGTCCCCATTGATGATTGTAGTAGTGATCATTTTGTAACAGAAAAAGCAGATGGGGCAATTGTTGAGGATAAATATGTTGGTAGACATAAGTGGGACATGGCAGTTGTGTTTGATAAACAGTGAGTTATGGGATTGTTGTTGGTTGAAGGCAAGACATTGAATGATGTAGAAGTTTTGTAGTTCAAGGACAGAAATCTAAAACCTGATTATTATCATTGATTAATATTTTAGGTCAAGAACATAATATATGAAACATGACTAATGTCCTTGATAAGTACTGTAAGCCAAGGGCAGATTATCATAAATATAATGATTTCCCTTGATTAGTGTTGTAGGTCAAGGACAGACTATCCTAAACATAATGATTTCCCTTGATTAGTATTGGAGGTCAAGGACAGACTGTCCTAAACATTGATGATTTCCCTAAACATAGTGATTTCCCTTGATTAGTATTGTAGGTCAAGGACAGACTATCCTAAATAAAATGATTTCCCTAAACATAGTGATTTCCTTTGATTAGTATTGTTGGTCAAGGACAGACTATCCTAAACATAATGATTTCCCTTGATTAGTGTTGTTGGTCAAGGACAGACTATCCTAAACATAATGATTTTCCTTGATTAGTAGTGTAGGTCAAGGACAGACTATCCTAAACATAATGATTTCCCTTGATTAGTAGTGTAGGTCAAGGACAGACTATCCTAAACATAATGATTTCCCTTGATTAGTAGTGTAGGTCAAGGACAGACTATCCTAAACATAATGATTTCCCTTGATTAGTATTGTTGGTCAAGGATAGACTATCCTAAACATAATGATTTCCCTTGACTAGTGTTGTAAGTTAAGGATAGACTATCCTAAACATAATGATTTCCTTTGATTAGTATTGTAGGTCAAGGACAGACTATCCTAAACATAATGATTTCTCTTGATTAGTATTGTAGGTCAAGGACAGACTATTTAAAATATGCCTAATACAAGGGACTTGTCATAAGTCTTTACCCTGACTATGAAGGAGTAGAAGAAGAAAGTTGAAATTTGGCATATATGTAGCTCATTTAATTTGTACTGGACGTAGAGATGTTTGAATTTCCCTCCTCGACGGGTTTACCCGGTATAGTGCATGGTCGCAACACACCTTATTGACCGGATCTGCTACACTAACGGTTTGTAAGAACAATGGAGAATAAATCAGAGGCCAGAATTGTGATAAAATTCTTGAGGCTTATGTTGCAAACAGCCAACGATTTGAATATTGAAATTCTGCCACACCCACCATATTCTCTGGATTTATCTCCATCAGACTTTTTTCTTTTCCCAAAACTTAAAAACAGCTGAAAGGAAATCATTTTGACAGTGACGAAGATGTCATACTGGCTTGTGATAACTGGTTTAGTTCGAAAAATAGATTATTTCATTCTGAAGGTCTTTTCAAGGTCATGTAGAGATGGCAGAAATGTATACATTCAGGTGGTGGCTACATTGAGAAGGAATAAACACTGTGCCAACTTTCAACTTTCTCCTTCTACTCCTTCATGGTCAGGGTAAAGACTTATGACAAGCCCCTTGTATATTTAGCCAGTTTAGATGTTCAATGACAGAATACCTATAACATGATTGCCATATACAAGTACTTTATGAGTTTATGGACAGTTTATCTAAAACATGACTAATCTACTTTTCAGTTTTGTAGGTCATGGACAGCTTATCTAAAGCATGACTAATCTACTTGATGAGTTTTGTCAGCTAGTTTGCTTTTCTACATTGTTTAATACTCTGCAGTTAGTCGTCTTCCTCTCCCCAGATTTGATTTCAAAGTCATGATAATTAAAGTCTTTTTCTTGTGTGTTCTCAGAAACCCCAATGAGTACCTAACAAAGGAGAGAGACATTGTATGGGCTCCATATGAAAACACAAACAAGAGCTATTTGAGTTTCTCCCTGCAGCCCTCTGTCCATCTGGACTTGTATGGTGACAGACGAGTCATCTGGGAAGAGCTGGTGCCTCAGTGGACGAAAGAGTATGAGTTTCTGCAAACAAAGCAGGACCTGTAGGTTTTACTGAATGATAATATTCACCATTTGTGATTCTCTTACATTACTGGATCATTTAATTAGTCACTATTGGTGTTCTAAAAAACTAGTGCCTAAAAATGAAACAAAATTAACTTGTAAAAATTTATAATGGGTGATAGAACCAACTTCATTGCACTTGGACATCACCATATGTGCTCAGTTGCTTTCGTTGCTGAAAATGTTGATAACAGAGCACATACTCTCTAGCTCCCGAAGCATCTCAAAAATTTTCCTCTGACTTCCAATAAGGTCAGCACTTACAGCTTGGTTGACTTGTAGAGGCAGCTATACTATAAAACAATCCCGCATCTTGCCCGGGCTGAGCACGATGTAATAAGAACCTGGAACTTTGGGATTGTAAGCCACGGTCATAACTCCTGACCGTGTGATGCTTCACCACAAATTTTATAAACCAGTTTTATGTCAAAATAGATAAAAATATGTTATATTTCAATCCAGTGAAATAAATATAGCACAGAAAGATATTGTATTGACATCATGACCTTTTGACAAATATCAGCGGCATGCAAGCACAGCAGACAATTGCTGACAAAAAGCGACAAGTCACAAATCACTCTTGGGGATGGGGAAGAGAAGGGGAAATCACCACATTCAATTCTGAAGACAGGTCTGTAGTATGTCACAACCTACGAATCACCCTACCGGCAAAAACGGTACCTCGGATGATCCAGGTGTCATGCCTGGCAAGAATAGAGGAGACAAAGCCTCTTGTGTGATCATCAAGTAAAATCTTTGTTTGAACTTAGCCACATGAATCATTCGTGCAATGATGAAGACGAGAGTTGAACCAATGCTAAAATGGATAGGTTTAAATGGAAAAACGACCTTGCAACCAGTCTTTGGACCAGATGAGATACGAGTAGCTAGAAGCTGTTGAGGTCTCAAACCTCCAGGGGTCGGCATGCATTTACTGTTCTGGTCATGATGGGGTTCGGGACATCATAAGAGCCAAAATCTTCTCATCAGTGATTCATAGGAATGACCTTTTGAAATCAATCAATCACTACAGTTTGTATGAGGACACCAAAATAGATGAATCAGCAATCCACAGTCTGCAAAGCTTTGACATTAAACGAGGTTTGAGCAGAGCTTGGTGAATGAGAGGGCAGAGTAGGAGAGTACACAACCAACGATCTACAGGGACCATCAGCATCCAGATTTTGCACCATTTGCTGAGAGAGACTAAGCACCTATTGGTATGCCTGGAGTGCAGTGAAGTTGATTCTTAGAATCAGAAACCAGAAAATGGTAATATATGAATTAAATCATTTGTGTGGTCTGGTGTTACCCAAATATAAATCAGAGCAAGATATAACAAATAACGGCTCAAGTGCAGATAGATGATTACAAAACCTCAGTCAGAGACTTGGGGGGCTCTCCAAGCCTCATTCAACATTCCCTGTGAAAACAGCACATTCCATTCCCTGCAGGAAGCCACAATACAGATTAATTCCAGAAAAAACAAACAAGCGACAAGTAATGAACAAGCAAAATTCTCATTAGGATTATTTTTATCAATCCTCTGTGTACTCCATCTATTTTGTTCACCAGTGCAACTGGTAACAAAGCTTGGACATGGAATTTAGCTCATCAGTAATAATTTGCACTGAGAAGCTCATTAGCAGATCAATTATAATAAAGAGAATAAATTAGACAGCATGATGAAATTCACATCATGAATAGAACAATATCAATCAACAGATACACATCATGAATAGAACAGTATCAACAGATACACATTATGAATAGAACAATATCAACAGATACACATTATGAATAGAACAATATCAACAGATACACATTATGAATAGAACAGTATCAACAGATACACATTATGAATAGAACAATATCAACAGATGCACATCATGAACAGAACAATATCAATGAGGGAAATAGTACAACGATGTTAGCTTGCTTTAACATGCCATGCATTTCAAGGCTGTATTTACCGTTTTAATGGTATATTCCATTCCTGACAACCTGACCAACTTAAAACCTGTAAGCTTACATGAACCTGTAACCTAGACTTGTGAAAACCTGTACCCTAGATGTATGAAACTTGTATGCTAGACTTAGGTAAACATGTATGTTTGACTTTTATAAACTTGTACGCTAGACCTATGTAAACTTGTACGCTAGACCTACATGAACCTCTGTGCTAGACTTAAATAAACTTGTATGCTTGAAATATGTAAGCTTGTACGCTAGACTTATGTAAACTTGTATGCTAGACTTATGTAAACTTGTATTCTAAATTGATGTATACATGTATGCTAGACTTCTGAAAGCTTGTAGGCTAGACTTATGTAAACTTGCATTCTAAATTGATATATACATGTATGCTAGACTTCTGAAAGCTTGTATGCTAGACTTATGTAAACTTGTATGCTAGACTTATGTAAACTTGTATGCTAGACTTATGTAAACTTGTACGCTAGACTTTTGTAAACTTGTATTCTAAATTGATGTATACATGTACGCTAGACTTCTGAAAGCTTGTAGGCCAGACCTATGTTGTTGTTGAATACCCACAATGAGTAAGGTTATTCTTTTGTGGGCCCTGAAAAGGGTGCTTAGTTGCGGCTTGCAGTACCTTTCCTCACATCTTAAGTGTGCTGATGAAGGTGGGCCAGGGTCCTCCAGGCATTTGTGTTATGCTTTGCTTCTTCTGTGTGTTGCTCACTACTAAGGAGATCATGTCGATCCCCCACTTCATTAGCCAGGCTGTCGTGAAAACAGTTCTTTCCCAGGGGGTCTTGGTCAGTATATTTTGCCTGACCCTAGCTAACATTGTCCGATCAGTATGTTTTACCTGACCAGACGTTAATCTCCTTTCCCCAAGGTTAGACTTATACAAACCTGAGTGTGCCCCTGGGTTTCTTAGTTAGGAGAAGCTAGTGGGCTCCCTATACTTTAATGACGAGCATCTAAGTAGCACAGTGCTAGAAGCAGCACTGCTGGGCTGGATTCATGGTCTCAGCATGCTTTTGTCTGCCTAGTCTACAGGGTACTTACCTACTATTAGGGAATGAAAGGCTGGGAGGAAGGGGACTAGTCACTCAACCGCACCCACTTAATAGCAGTGATCTAGTGAAGAGAAGTCTCTATCACTTAACTTAAAACCTTTAGCACTCCAATGTTCAAAGAGAACCAACCAACTTGGCCTACACGGTGTGCGGAAAAGTCACTCCCGACAGCCATTTTTTACTGCTGAATATGTCCTCCATATATACACAATATTTTGCCGGTTAAAGTATCGTATGTTTGATTACAAATGGCTTTTGAACAGTTTTAATTTTGTATAAGCCGTTTGGAGCAAGCCGACTTTTTGCGAAAGGGGAAGTAGGTTGTTGGGAAAGATCTTTATCGAGTAGATCTGTTTATTTTGTTTGTTTAAATGAAAGAACTACGTTTGAATTGGAAACTAACAGTTGTGTCGATATTGTGAACACAGTATCGATACGTTGTTGTGGTTTCCATGGTTTTCGATCAGCGACTAGGCCTAGTGGTCGAGTCCAAATTTTTTCCAAGATTTTCATAAATTTTCAACTTTATCTTTTTGAATCTCAAAAACTAACAAACACACAACAAAAACAATAACACCCACATGTTCGTTATGCTATTGTGTGTCTACACGCCAGAAAATCATATTTATTGACAAAAAAACATAAATGTTACAAATTTTGAAAGACGACCTGCGAGAAATTAAGAAAATTAATTAGGTCAAATTTTCTTCAAAAATAATGTGGCGTGCTAAAGGTTTAACTTCTTTATACTGGTTTAGAAGACTCTGCATAGTCTGTATTCAACCATTTTTTTTTTTACATTCACTTGACCTAAAAATACCTATGCGCATATAATATATTTTAAAATGCATTAATTGACCCTGCCTCCACTATTTCCCGTGACAATGTATTCCAATCATTCACCACTCTCTGACTAAATAAATATTTCCTGGTATAAAATTTTGACCTTTCTTTAATTATTTGTGTCTGTACCCTCTTGTTCTTATACTTTGAAAAACTTGTCAAATTTATCGTTGACATCATTCACTTCTATTGGATCACTTTTATTTTGTCTGTCTGTCCACCTGCTTAAATATTGTGTCTTGTCTATCTATTGGTCTGTTATTATGACCTCTTATCGAATGCTGGTGTCTGCTGAGGGATTCATTAATCTGAGAGCTAAAAGCCTCTTAACCTGGCAGTCAACATGCATAATGCAGGATGTGTTTTTATTTCACTGATGTTTATAAACCTAAGTCCTTACCAGGATTCGAAAGTTTTTCCTCCTGGCTAGGAGACAAGTTTCCTAACCATTTGCTTCCTGCTTGTCAGACCTTACTCTACATGCAGTAAATGGGCACTAAAAAAAGGCAGTGCATGGATCTTTTGTGCAGATGAATGAATGGTGGCTACTTTTTGTGTGGACGGATGGTGGCTACTTTTTGTGTGGATGAATGGTAGCTACATTTTATGTGGATGTATGGTGGCTACTTTTTGTGTGGATGAGTTGGGACTACTTTTTGAGTGGAAAATTGTATACTACTTCTTGTATGGATAAATGGGGACTATTTTGGGGGTAAATGAAAATATTCTGTTTTGGTGTTTGCTGGGAGAGGTTGTTTGCTGGGAGAGTGTGTTTGCTGGGAGAGTGTATTTGCTTGGAGAGTGTGTTTGCAATTGTGTAAATAAGAACACGTGCCTATCAATGCTATTAAATATCAAGATTGACATGTTTTTATTATTAACAATAAACAGGCATGGTTTGGATCAATGACATTGGACTGTGAATGACAACATTGTGATCATTGTGGATACATTGACTGTCATGTATTTCTCACACGATGTCATGTTTTGATTAGAAAATATATATTTAAAAGCTTAATGTATTGATGCAGCTATATTAATTAAAGTCTACATTTGAATAGAAAAGCACATTTTGTCAAAGAACATTGCTTGTCAACTGTTCTATACAAACAATGTGAGTGTGATTTTCACAGCAATAAAGATGTTCATTAAACGTCTAGACTTGTTCAAGTATGTCTCAAAGTTCAGAGATGAAAAAGTCTTGACTTGTATGTGTCAAAGATAGGTCAGGTCAGGTCATCGTTGGTGCACACATGAAGACATCCTCACACCCCCACGCCACCCTTATCTGTCAGCGGCCGCTGCCTATGCTTCTTCTGGTCAGAGATTGGTCCATTCTTTTATGTTGTCCTCCCACCTCTTTTTGGGACGACCTCTTCATTGTCTGCCTTGCACCTTTCCGTGCAGGATCGTATTTGCAAAACCATTTGATCTCGATATGTGACCGTACCAAGACCATTTGATCTCGATATGTGACCGTACCAAGCGAGTTTCCTTCTTTTGACAGTTGCCAGGAGTTCTTCAAAAGGCCTTTTTGCTGTTGTAATTCTATCTCGTATTTCCTCATTTGTAACTCGATCTTTGTATGTACGTGACATTTAAAAATAGGATAAGAGATGAAAAAGTCTTGACTTGTTCAAGTTTGTCTCAAAGAAGAGATGAAAAAGTCTTGACTTGTTCAAGTATGTGTCAAAGATAAGAGATGAAAATGTCTTGTTCAAGTATGTCTCAAAGATCTTCTTTTGTTCTACTGCCCTTGCTATACGGCATCGCAGAGAGGTGGGATGTGTAGATTTCTTATCTCCAAGTGGAAAGCTTGTTCTGTCGTTAGATGTAACTTCTTGAAAGCGTCAGAGACACCGTCGATCCACCGACATTGAGGTCTGCCCCTTACTGGTAGACTAGAGACCTGCATATGATATGCTCTTGCTGCAGGCAGGTCAAAATGCATTCTGACTAAATGACCAAACCACTTGATTTGTTGGGTGTCAATGTAGGCTTTAACTGGGTTCGTCCCCACTGTCTTGTCTTAGTGTGGTGTTGTAGATTCGGTCACGGATTGTCTTTCTGGCTGCACTTCTCACACAGCGCATGTGACAGCTCTGGATCTTACTATTATGTGTTTCTAGTTAGGACCAAGACTGACATTGGTAACACAATGTAAGAATAAATAGTGTATTTATCAGCCTCTTCTTAGTTGAAATAAGTACGCCTCATAATCGGTGCAATTTGATAGTGGACACTGTTTGCCTTCTGAATTCTATGTGCAATCTCTCCGTCCACTCTGCCGTCATCAGCGAACATACTACCCAGGTCTTTAAACTCCCATACTTGCTTGATACTAATGTCACTGATGGAGAAACCTCTCTGCACTTGTTTACGTGATATCAACATAGTCTCTGTCTTGTCTGTGTTGATCTTCTTGTCATATTCATTACAAGCGAAATGGAGAAAGTTCTGGTGGTGTTGTAGGTCTTCTACATTTTGGTAAAAGATGACCTGACCATCGGCAAACAATAGTTTATTTAGGGATTTCTTAAGAGGGTTAGCCAACTGTGTAATTTCAGCCATATAAATTATGAACAGAAGTGGAGAAAGAACACATTCCTGTCGTACACCACTGAGCACTGGAAACCAATTTGTCAGACCTGCATTCATTCGTACTGCACCTTCACTTTTTGCATAGAAGGCACGAATGTCATTCAGAAGTTGACCTTCCACACCATATTACCTCACACAGTCTACATCGATTTACCCGGTCAAATGCCTCTTCTTGGTCAATGGAGTTTCTCATTCTATGGTTTTTTTCACTGAACTGTCTGAGTGTAAATATAGTATCCGTACATTCCCTGCTTTTCTCGAAGCCTGATTGTGAAGTACTGAGAAGCGGCTCCACAATAACTCGAACTTGTTGCTCAAGGACCGTTGCAAAATTTATTCCAACGTCGCTAAGGAGGGATATTCCCCTATGAGAGTTGCAATTTTTCTTGCTGCTCTTGTTTTTCCAAAATAGATACCAATGACCAGATACCTTCCCTTCAATCCATGCCTGATTAAAGATCTTTGTGAGCCATCCTACCCCTGCATTGTGACAATTAGTTAATGGCATCTGCTAATATGTTGTCTATACCTGGGGCCTTGTAGTTAGGACTTCTTCTAATTGCCTCTCTGCCTTCTTGCTCGAGTATTTAGCTGTCACTGCACAATATTTTTGGGGATTTGTACCAATGAATCATATTGCACAGATTTTATACCGACATCTGCTTCTGTGTTTGGGACAAGTAAATCTGTAAAATACTCATCCCATCTGTCTATTATTTTCTCAGGTTCATAGAGTGTTTGTACCTCTTTGTCATTGACCCCTGTGTAAGGACTATATTATTCATCTCTCAATCGCAGAGCGCAAATTTTTCTGTGAAAATCTCTGGGAGATATTGAACATAGCTCCCTCAGTACCTCCCTATATTTCTGCCAAGCACTTTGTCTCTCCTGGTGTACAACTATCCAGGTTTTATGTCTAACCTCCTTATAAGATGTATAGTCTTCTTCTTTTTGAGATCGTCGCTATTTTTTCGTTATTGACTGAAGCTTTCACATTTTCATTTCACCATGTCGTCCGTTTCTTGTCTTTGACTGCAGCCTTCACTCTTTCATTCCCCACATCGTCTGTTTCTTTCTAATACCACCTTTTGTAGTTGTACAAAATACTAGTTAAAGCAAACTTTAAATTTTGCCATTGTTACTCCTTTATTTTATTATTTGTTAGTTGCCCATCGCAAGCGACGATGATCACATCAATAGACGGTTTTGTTTTGATGATGTAACTTGCGCTGTATTTGAATTATAGAAAGGAAGAGTCTGTGTTGGTCACCGACCTCACTTTCTGGTCCCGAGCTACCTTGAACCAGTGGCAAGACATTAGTCAAGACGACAGAAGGCAACTCAGAATGCAAGCACTCTGGTCCCACCTCCTGTGAGACCAAGGATCACTTTAAAACTTGTTGGATTCTATAGTCCACCGTTTCTGTTCATCTCTTTATGAGGCAAATGCCTGACACATCGGCAACAGCAACCCCAAAAGACTCTGCAGAGTCTTTAGACAGCCAGTGTTACATTCCACTCGTGCAGTTTCGTCACAAAGTGACCAGCGAACGATTGAGATGTTCATGCCCCCCAAAGTCACCACCGCGCAGTCATGCTAGCACTGTTGAGATCTGGTGTGATGGATCTGGGTTTGTAATTGGCCAGCTCTTTTCTGATCAGCCGGCCAGTACTGATCAGGGGCGATAGTTACATTGTTACTTCACTGGGCCTCTATGTGTTACACTTTCATATTTAGGGGTGTATGAGGTATCAGGGATGGGTAGTATCTCTAGGAGCAGACATATTGTGCCCTATCTGGGGTAGTTTGTCCATTATTGGTCCTCACCTGGCACTCAACTCTCACTTGTGCCTCCATGTAACTGTCAGCATGCGGCAGCGGCCACACCCCGGACAACGGTGTCGACATGACCAGCTAAACCAAGTGAGGGGTTAGTCGATGGGTCTAATAAACCCACTGTGATATAGGGCTTGTCTACCTAAGCATGTGAAGACTGGATTCGGTGAACTATGCAGAAGTACCACTGGCAGGTCAAAAGGCAGCAAGGTGACTACCACCAACTCGCTGTGGAGTGTTTGGAACAAGGCTAAACACAGAAGATCCCCTTGGTCGTTCTCTGCCCCTGTAATTTTTGTCATATCTTGCCACTGAATCAAATGGAATCAAGACAAGAGAGTGAGGCTGACGGTGCGCAACTCACTCTCACTTAATCCAATTCATGTGCAAGTCATATTGTCATCTCATCGGAGAGGAATTAAGCCCATAACGAAATTGAAGGTTTATGCAGCGGCTGTTCTAATAAGCCTGACTACTTTCATCTGGGCTGCCCAAGGAAACAGCTGAACATAAAATAGCAAGATAGGATGACAGATGTAGAAGTTCTGTCACCGGCTGGCATGACAATCATCCACACAACTCTCTGCAAATTGCATCTTAGATGGACTGGTCATTTTGTCCGCATGTTAGATGAGCGGCTTCCAAAGAAAATATTCTATGGCGAGCTTGAGTCAGGCAAGCGAGCTCATGGTGCCCAAATAAAACAGTTACAACAAAGACACTCTGAGAGCCTCTCGGTAGAACTGCGACATTGACCCTGATAATTGGGAGAACATTGCTGCTGATCGCTCTGATCGCTCTGATCGCTCTGCCTGGTGTATTAAAATCTCTTCGGGCACGACACAAATGAAGCAGACAAGGAATCCAGAAAGCTGCACGGTGAGGAGCGACACAAAAGGCAAGAGTTGAGTTGCCTCTGTCTAACGGTCAGACAGTGTTTCTTTGCAATCAGTGTGACAAATGCTTTCGGGCTCGGATTGGTTTGATCAGCCACCTACAAACTCTATCCAGGATTGACTGAGGACAATGTGGTTCTCTTCGGAAACGATGGACAAACAAATTTTATATTTCACTTCCATCTTTTGTTTCCCCGTACTATCAGCCTTCGTGAATTAGGTACTTCATTGAGGCAAGTGCCATGTTTAGTATGTTGCATAATCTGAGGTTAAGTAAAATACAACTGAACAATAGTTAGGATCTACACTCAAATTGTGTACCAGCAAGCTCGGTACACAAAAAAGTCTACTGAACTCGAATATGAAAGGCCGAAAGGCGCTTATATCGTAGCCGCGCCGTAAACTACGACACGTCGTTTTTTTCCGTATCTTCCTTATCTGGCCTTTCAATCGATAGTCTTAGTGAGAGATTCTCAGCAGTTTGTCCACACGTATTGGGAAGAAGACATTCGAAGCTTGTATATGTGTCTCTTCCATCTTTTGTGTCAGGTCCTGACGTGTATAATGGTGATCTGTCCCTGTCAGTCACGGGTGTAATAGTCATCGCTTGGTTGGTCCTGTTCTCTTCTGACATGACAGCATGAATGACTGTCTTTTTCTCGAAGTATGTGATTTCATTGTCTTCTTGTTCACAATCTACACACCTAATTTGGAAAGCCTATCTGTCTCTCATTCACTGGTACACCACAATGGAAGGTTGCCTACTGAAGCCATGTTTGCTATCTGTCAGTTACCTTGCCTAGTAAAGTCCTCGGGTGCTAGAGTTTACCGCCCTTGCCTGCTGGCAGCACAGATACTGCATCTGTAAAGATGACTAACTGATGGCAGTCAAGATTGTTGTTATAAATCATATTCCCAGCTTGTTCAAGTGCTTGAGCTTCATCTGTGAGGTTAGAACATAATTTACCAGTAATAATACTTCTTGTCTAACAATCGCTTTCCGGATATGAGACAAAGATACCAGCTCTTCCATTTTTGATAGCAGTTGCTGCCGATCCATCTAAGTCCTATGTATCCACGATTATTTTGGATATTTATCTTCTCTCATTCTCAGCGTGGCATTCGCTTTTGAACATCATTTTACTACCCGGCGAAGTAAGAATATGCCCACTGTAACCTTCCATTTACATATTGTAAAAGATGACAGAGGTGGGTATGAAGATTACGCTAGCAACCTCTTGTCGGAGCAGTTCACGAGCGGCAACCGTCAGCGATCCAAAGCTTACCGCTTGCGTCAGGGCCAGAGACCAGAGTTGCTCAAACTCTTCTACAACTCCACGTGGTGATCCTGCATAACAGGCTGCAGCAGAGCAGACTGGCTAAGAAGAAGGGATCGGAGACGGAAGGCTAACCCTGTACTCAAAAAATGCCTGCTGAATTTGGATGTGTCGGATTGAATAGGGCAAATAAAGCAATCAATCTATTAACCGCGACACAACGCATTCCGTTCTTCTGACAACATTCTGCTACTTGTAAAGCCCTTTTCAGGGCTTGGTAGCGGGTAATTTGAAAACGTTTAGGGATTGGTAGCGGGTAATTTGAGAACGTTCAGGGCTTGGTAGCTGGTAATTTGAGAACGTTCAGGGCTTGGTAGCGAGTAGTTTGAGAACGTTCAGGGCTTAGTAGCGAGTAGTTTGAGAACGAACGACGAAGAATAATAATAAATAAATGAACTGCTAGAGGGCTGCCACTATAATTCGCTCATTCCTCTTCTCGAACATTTCTCATTATACATTCCACATAGATATTGTACAGATAAGGTGAGAGGATACATCCCTGTCGGACTCCCTTTTGTACTGCAAACCAATCTGATGTTTGCCCAGATACTCGGACAGCGGCTCATTGATCTTGGTATAATGTTTCAATGAGTTGGACCATATGCAAAGAAAACCCTATGTCCTTCATGATTCTCCACAAATTTTGATGTTTTACCGTGTCGAAGGCCTTGGTGTAATCAATGAAACATGTGTACAGGTCTACATTTTTCGTTGATATTCCTTAAATTGAATGTGTGGTCCCTGGTCCCTATATAGAAATATATAGATATATATATATATAAAAATATAAATAAACTATATATATATATATATATATATATATATATATATATAATAAATATATAACTACATATAAATATATAAACTTCCGGTCGAGCGCAGTGACGTCGCTGACACGACAGCTTTGGATATTCTGTGATATGTCATCTTCTTCCAAAACTCGAATGAGTTCAAGAAGTGTTTTATCCATGGGACACCACACGAGGACCGTACTACAGTTGGTATATGTGTAATAAGATACACCTATTTGATAATGTGCCGTATTCTAGTTGTGGTCGAACTCTAAGCCTATCGTCCCCAATTCCCGACAACGCGTGAGCGCAAAATCTCTGGGCCGTGCAGCGAAAATGCACACGTACTCTCAAGGCACCTTGCTGACACTTAGATCGGAGGTGTGTAGGGGTCACTCGTTTCCACTGGAGGTGACAAGACGTCTTGCCTATCTTGCAGTCCTTGTTAGTGAGAGACCCAAACAAAAGTACGGAAAGAAAAGGAGCAGGAGAGATGGTAAAAGAAAAGGTAGGAAGCCAAGAACATAATAATTTTTTAGATTTGCCCAATCAAGCCCAGCCAGCTTAGTAGGAATCTCGTCATCAGGCTAACACGACAGCAAATGTGCTGAGCGGTGTGGACCGCACAGAACATAGCGAGGCACTTGAGCAGCCGTGGTCATCCACTGGACCCGAGTCCATATCCAGTTGTCCTGACTTGTCTTGCCACTGGTTAAAGTTGGACTTGGACGAGAGAGTGAGGTCGGCGAACTGCGCAACCCTTCCTCACTTAAATCAAATTCATAGCGCAAGTCATTCTCTTTTCATTTATCCAGTACTAACATAGCCGAGTCATGTGACGACGGGCGAGCGGTGAAGCGGAGAGCGTAAGTCCGCTGACAAGCTAAACTACAGTCAAAAAGCTGCGTCAGTTGCGGGACTCCTGGCTGATCAATAAAGCGGATGAGATACATGGATTTGCTGACAATCATGATAACCGTCTCGCGAAGCGAACTTTTCTTGCTATCACTGACTGCGAGTATGCAGATCCCAAATCAGACTCGTCAGCCATTTCCGGACCCATTCACGACCCAGATTTACAGAATACTCGACTGGAAAGACTGGCTAGGTGAAGAAAGTAAATGTCCTCGCCACTCGTGATAGACGAACAGCAATTTAAATATATACACTAGAAAGCCACATTGCCATGAGATAATGTTATAACACATAACTGTCAAGACTGTAAGACCAAACATATTAGCCTAGAATAGCATGCTCCAATTAGAAGATCAACATCAGTGGGATTGCTTAGCAAAATGGAGATAAGATGATTTCGTCTTTTATAAGAAAATGCGGGACAACTTTTTTACGTGGCCTAAATCTAGAACGGAAATAGATCAGACAGGAAGTGCGCTTAGTAAATGAACCGTTGAATACTTTCGAAGCTGAATAAAGAGCCAAAGTGCATATTGTGTGTGAGGTCATTCAGTCACCTGGCGGGCTTGTAGCAATACCTACAAGTAATCGCTGGCGAGGAATGGAATGGAGGAAGCCAACCCATAAGTAGGCTAATCGAAAGAATGCTAGAGTATAGCCATAAAATGAATTTATGTTAGATATAACGAAGTTTGTTTTGAGAGCTCTTGTGAGGAATATCATATGAAGATCCCATAGGCAGATAAGTTAGAGCTTGTGTCCATCGTATCAACTGACCGGTTACGTAACCTTGTGGTATTTATGTGCAGTATAGACTTAATCTCCCCACTCTACATTGTCTGATCAGCATGTTTCACCTGACCATGACTAACATTGTCTGATCAGTATGTTTCACCTGACTAACATTGTCTGATCAGTATTTTTCACCTGACCCTGACTAACATTCGTATCATATATCATGAAGTGGAAGCGAGACAGACAAAACTAGTCTGGTCAGACAGTAGACACTATATACTGCGATGTGAAAGCCACTGCAACCCGCCACTTAACGCCCTTTTCGGGGCGCATAAAAGAGATTTATTCTTACGTAATGGGTGGGTATTAAACAACACCAAATTTGATGATAACTTCCAAAACTTGCCACACTATTAACTATTGGGTACCACTTTGGCATTTCTCACAGTCACGTCCAACTAGATGTTCTTTGATGAAAGCTCTGAAACTTGGACCTTTCTACTCAGTACCACTCTGACATGTTTTCACAGATAGTGTCAATAAGATATTCTTTTATCAAAGCTTCAAATTTGACAACATACACATTAATGGTACATGTTCTCTCTTACATTTTATTATACACACTCAACATACATTACCCCCCGGGTGCTTGGAAACACATATACGCCCTTCTTGCATGTAACTAGTACTGTCTACCACAGACAGCGCAGTGTTTGTATATGATCATATTACCTTATCAAAGCAAACTTCTTCTTCATCAATCAACTGATGTTATGCTTCTAGTCCGGTGAGCTCACGAAGGAGACTGTGCCTTTCAGGTCTTCGTCGGTCCCCCGGACCAGACTGCTTCTCTTTGGTCTGTATAGGTAGAGGAGCCCTGCTGGAGATGTTCTGGTGTTTGCTTGGGTGCTCCACAGTCGCACATGGCGGTGTCTCTTGAGACCCATTCTGTGGAGGTGGGCCTTGCGTCTGCTATGTTACGTTCTGAGTCTGAAGATCTTTGCCTGTCTATCTCTGTCCAGTTTGTCTTTGCTGTCATTTTCTGGCTTGCATTCTTCGTGCTGGTCTCTCCATTATATCCTCATGGATCGTTTGATGAGCGTCTCTGCTTCTCTATAGCTCTGCGGATGGCGAGTCAGCGTGCCGCCACTTCCGGCCCTTGCGAGCCCATCTGCCCTCCCGTTTCCAAGGATCCCATAGTGGTACAGAATTCACCGTAGGAGTAGATCCTGTCCTTTGAGACAGCAATCCGATGTCGTATTCCACAACATGGGAGAGTCTATCTTTCTCTTGCTTGGGGCTTGAGATGGCTTGGAGTACGCCCCTGGAGTATGTCAGAACGACCGTCTTTCCTTAAGCTGTGCTTTGACCGATAAGAATCCCCGTTACCTCATGAACAGTCGTCGTTTCAGCCCTGAAATTGGCACAGGTCTCTCCTGTCTGTATATAGCGATCTTCTATGTCGCCGTTGGAGTGTGCGATGTAGATTCCACTGCACACACCCCCCGCTCCCCCCAATCAACCACTCAACGATCTTGGCAGAATCATCTGAATTAACAATTTTAGATAATTCTAATAATAGCTATATAATCCTTCTACACAGCTATCGATTACGTCGTGTAATAAAACATACACATTTTTGCAGGTAGAAGGAGGCAACAACCAACACAGATGCAGCTTAGGTGTAAGCAAAAGTATGAGGGATTTAATACTTGATGGTATCACCAGATGTGGCCTGGATGAATTCCTACTGGAGAATTGAAGAGTGGAAACAATTATAGGTCACCTGACTAAGAACAGCGTAAGAAAGGATGTCAAGGCAACTGGGGTGGAGTTCAAGACAACGGCTGAAAATGGAAATTGGTGGAAATACTAAAGTCGGGGCCATATGCCTCTTTGGAATCAAATGTATAGTGTTTGTTTCCATGAATATAACGATGCTGCCAGTTGATCTGTGTTATATTTTTTCTTGAAGATTGAATGAAGATTCAAAGTGGGGTAGCTCTGTTGACACCTTCGAGGTGGGTGATGGACGAGGTGGGTCATGTTTGTTCAAGGGCAAGCATGTTTGCAGACAGACATTTCTGAGGGGAAGACATCATGATTGTACAGAAGGTGAGCGGTTGTGTTCCCTTGTCTCCTTGTTGCCTTGTCTAATTGTTCCTTTGTCTCCTTGTTTCCTTGTTCCCTTGTCTCCTTGTTTTCTTGTCTCTTTGTCTCCTTCTTCCCTAGTCTCCTTGTTCCCTTATCTCCTTGTTCCTTTGTTTTCTTGTTGCATTGTTCCCTTGTCTCCTTGTTGCCTTGTTCCCTTGTCTTCCTGTTCCTCTGTTCCCTGTCTCCTAGTTTCTTTGCTACCTTGTCTTCTGTTCCCTTGTCTCCTTGTTCTTTTGTCTCCTTGTTCCATTGTCTTCTTGTCCCTTGTCTCCTTGTACCTTTGTTTCCTTGTCTCTTTGTCTCCTTGTTCCCTTGTCTCGTTGTTCTTTTGTCTTCTTGTCTCATTGTTTCTTTGTTCCCATGTCTCCGTGTTCCCTTGTCTCCTTGTTCTCTTGTCGCCTTTTCTCCAGTTCCCTTGTCTCCTTGTTCCCTTGTTCCTTTGTTTCCACGTGTCCTTGTTCCCTTGTCTCTTTGTATCCTGGTTCTCTTGTCTCCTTGTTCCCCTGTCTTCTTGTCTCCTTGTTCTGTTGTCTACTTGTCCCTTTGTCTTCTTGTTCCCTTGTCTTATTTTCTCCTTGTTCCTTTGTCTCCATTTCTCCTTTTCCCCTGCCCCTTTGTCTCCTTGTTCCATTGTCTCTTGTCTCCTTGTCCCTTTGTCTCCTTGTTCCATTGTCTCATTGTCTCTTTATTCTTTTATCTCCTTGTTCCCTTGTCTCCTTGTTCCCTTGTCTACTTGTTCATTTGTTCCCGTGTCTCTTTGTTTCCTTGTCTCCTTGTTCTCTCGTCTCCTTGTTCCAGTATCGGCTTGTCTCCTTGTTCTCGTGTCGCCTTGTCTCCTTATTCCCTTGTCACCTTGTTCCCTTGTCTCCTTGTCACCTTGTCTCCTTATTCCCTTGTCACCTTGTTCCCTTGTCACCTTGTCTCCTTGTCACCTTGACTCCTTGTTCTCTTGTTGCCTTGTCTCCTTGTTATGTTGTCTCCTTGTTCCCTTTTTCCGTTGCTCTAGTGTCTCCTTATTTTCTTCTCTCCTGGTTTCCTTGTTTTCTTGTCTCCTTGTTCCCTTTGTCTCCTTGTTCTCTTGTCGGCTTGGCTCCTTGCTCTCTTGTTTTCTTGTCGCCTTGTCTCCTTGTTAGCTTGTCTCCTTGTTTTCTTGTCTCCTTGTTCTCTTGTCTCCTTGTCGGCCTGTTTCCTTGTTCTCTTGTCTCCTTGTCGGCCTGTTTCCTTGTTCTCTTGCCTCCTTGTTCTCTTGTCTCCTTGTTCCCTTTTCATCTTGTCTCTGTTTTTCCTTGTCGGCTTGTCTTCTTGTTCTCTTGTCTCCTTGTTCTCTTGTCTCCTTGTCAGCTTGTTTTCTTGTCTCCTTTTTCTCTTGTCTCCTTGTCGGCCTGTTTCCTTGTTCTCTTGTCTCCTTGTTCCATCGTCTGTTATTGTGTGTTTGCGCTTTCCAGACGTAGAGAATGGCGCAGCGGGCTCTGCCGTCTGTGGTAAAGATTACGGTATCTTTCTGTGGTCTCATTTATATTTCTTTTGGTCTTATTCTTTTGAACTTCTGAAGCACTGCACATGCTGTTGGTACTTTACATTGAAACAAGATGATAAAAGTGCAGTTGAAGTAACATGTTACGTGCGTTTGACTAAATGGAAACAAAACATACACGCTTGCTGAAGGAATAGTTTTTCTCATTTTGTCTTTCACTGTTACATACTATTATATTCTGTTACATACGTTTATATTCTGTTATATACTATCATATTATGTTACATACTATTATATTCTGTTATATACTATCATATTATGTTACATACTATTATATTCTGTTACATACGTTTATATTCTGTTATATACTATCATATTATGTTACATACTATTATATTCTGTTACATACGTTTATATTCTGTTATATACTATTATATTCTGTGATATACTATTATATTCTGTTATATACTATCATATTCTGTTACGCACTATTATATTCTGTAATATACTAGAAAATAATAATAAAAGATATTTGCAAACTAAAACAAAAAAAAAAGAAAATGACAGAGGTCTCGGTCACACAAACCACTCTATCACTCGAAGTGATCAGATTTGCTTTTCATATCACCGACAGGAAATCCATCATTTGTACCGATGATCACTAGTGCAGATCCCTGATATGTAGTGAGATAACCTCACCGTCCAGCTCTGTCTGTCTGTTTCAGGTCTTCTACTTTTATAGTTCCCTTTAGTTTCGCCTAAACAAAGATGGCGATAGTCACTACGCCCTCTCTTCCTTCCCAGTTGACTGGTCAGTAATCAGCTACTCCCCTTTTGAATCCTATTGACTCCTATGGCTACTTGTCACTATGTCATTCTAAATGTTATAGCCTGACGTCCGATTATTCTCGTCCAACTTCCCCACCCGTACCCTTGACTCCAGATGCTACAACTAAAAAGTGCCAGACTATGCCCCAAACACTTTGTTAGTTCATCATTCTTCATGACACGCCGGTCTCGCTAACCAGAGACGACGCGGGGTGAACTCTAGCTGAATTTTGCCCGTCTGAATGAGAAATTATATCACCGGCCCAACTAATTTTAGCTTCAGAGAATAAGCTGCTCTAACCCATATGCTTTCTGACAGATAATCCTGTTACATAGTGCTGCCTGACACATAACCCTGTTACACAAGAGACTTAGGATGACAGAAAATCTCATAGGATGTCATGGCAAACTGTACTGGAAAACGAAGGCCACCGGAAAAGAGATCATGATAAAAAGGACATGTGGTTTTTGAAGAAATTGATAATTAATCTGCGTCACATGCATGGCACTTGATAACGATTGTCTATTATGTGCTTATGTCAGGTGCAGCTGGGATCGATGCAATTTTTGTGTGCGTGTACTTCAGAATGGCAAATGTCAGAAAGACTGTCTCGCGCGTTAAAACTGAGCGGGTTCGTGAATTAGTTAAGCACACTACAGCCTACCCAGCTGCATTCTTAGAATTGAATGCTTCATAAAATAATTGTTTCTATACTGACTTTCACACAGCATATGTTCAATGAAAATGTATTTGTCAGAACATTATTTAATATACAATTGTTTTCTTCCACAGTTTCATTATTATAATGTTCTATTAATTTGTGTCGTTAGACGTCGCGGGGGGGGGGGGGGGAATTTTGTGTCGTGTGCCAGCTTTGTCGCCGATGTTGGTGTCATTTCGTATTTCTTTTGATATTACTAGTCACATTCCTATGAGGTCCTCCATTGGTTCATTTTTGTCAGGCGAAAATTCACTGGTGGCTTGCCGGGCCAATCCCAGTTGTTCATAACTTAACATAAAATACTGGTTTAGAAGACTCTGCAGAGTCTGTACCAGCTTCTCATTCCAGTTGTAAAGTTTCATCACAAAGTGACTAGCGCACGATTAGAATGTTCAGGTCCTCCGCAGTCGTGCGGGCGCTAGATAAGTTTGGGCTATTGGTTCTGGGCTTGGCATGGTACATCTCTTTCCTGATCAGCGGGCCATGCTTGAACATGGTCCTTGGTTCACTTCATTTATCTGGCTGGTGCACAGCTTAGTCTGCAACTGCCTGCCCCATACCGTGCACTTGAATATTGGCTGCCCCTTTGGTTAGTGTACTGATGAGTAATCCGGAACAGGGCATTCTGCATGATATCCCCATTAAAACTGATGTGTATAGACAAGTTCAAGTAATATTGTCGTCTAAGAGCATAATTGAAGAGATTACAGCGACTACAGTGGCCACAGCAATCAATAGTGTTGAAATCAAACCAGTGTGAATGCACAATTTGGACCGTTGGGCAGGATGCAAGTTAGCTGTTGAAATAACTATATAGTTTCATCAAAAAGAAGAAATTTAACTTAAAATAGATGAAATACATTTCACAATACTAGATTAGCTAATAGATACTTTTCACAATAGTAAATACACAAGTTTGTACACTTTTGTTACTATAGAACTTCTTTATAAGGCATAACTCTCAATTTGAATATAGCTGGGGGCTGGACTTTGTCGCACACATCAATCAAACGCTAATACCAAGCCTTGAAGTCGCTCACGTCAAACGTCTCTCACTCATATCTAACATGGTTTTGTATCCTATGCTTTAACCGCCCGAAATGAAAGGCCCGGTACTCCGAATGCTGATCAACATCAGTGGGTATTACATCTAGTGACAACAATATTTTACGAAAAATAGCAAAATAAAGTATCTTTTAATAATACAAATACTCTCGTAACATAATATTAAAAATACATTTTAGACGTTTCATTGTTGCGTGAAAGGCATACCTAAGACGCATTGAATATAAACCACTGTTGTAGACGGATGACAAAGTATAAAGGAAAGGACTTGGCCAACTCTAAATACAGAGACTATAGCACTATGTTCACAATGTTTGCGCTGTTATCCCAACTTCCATCTGAACACAATATTTCAAATTTTGCGTATAACCTGCAGATCACTATGTCCCAATGGTGAGTATTTTTTCCTTGCTTACAAACAAGTGGTATACAATTTTCTTTATTTAAGGTATACAAAAACTAGCCCTCCTAATGAAAGCAGTCATTTGTAATGATTACCCCTTAATAACAGTGAGTATTTAAAAAAAAAATAAACATTTACCACGTGTTTCTCAAAATCTTTCCAACTTCAACCCAAAGCACACTCGCAGCCAACTGTAGTAGGCCATGGATCACTGATTTTTAACAGTTCTAGTGAGCCTTCCGGTGTGTCAATGTGTAAATACAAATTGTGACATAGGTGTAGCTTAACTAATTGATTAAAATTCACGACTGCAAGGAGTCTGAAAGTCAAGTTTTTTACACTCCATACACTTACATTGAAGATGTATCAATATTTTTGTAGAGAAACTAAGCGTTGTAAACTGTATCGGAGTATCTCAAACCCTGAAAAGAGAACTATTCCTGCTTTTGGTTTAAGTAAACGGTCATTTCATCAAATGCTCCTAGACTATGTTCGTGTTCCATCAAGACAAATACGCAAAAAAGAAAGAAAAGGATGAATAGCTTTGATAGGAATGTGATTAGAAGAGAGATTTGTAGAATGTTTGATTCCAAAGAAACAGTGACACTAAGGAAATCTCGCCTGAGAGCACACAATGACATTGATGTATCGAAATCTGAGTTGTGGAGTCTGAGAGCACACAATGACATTGATGTATCGAAATCTGAGTTGTGGAGTCTGAGAGCACACAATGACATTGATGTATCGAAATCTGAGTTGTGGAGTCTGAGAGCACACAATGACATTGATGTATCGAAATCTGAGCTGTGGAGTCTGAGAGCACACAATGACATTGATGTATCGAAATCTGAGTTGTGGAGTCTGAGAGCACACAATGACATTGATGTATCGAAATCTGAGTTGTGGAGTCTGAGAGCACACAATGACATTGATGTATCGAAATCTGAGTTGAGGAGTCTGAGAGCACACAATGACATTGATGTATCGAAATCTGAGTTGTGGAGTCTGAGAGCACACAATGACATTGATGTATCGAAATCTGAGTTGTGGAGTCTGAGAGCACACAATGACATTGATGTATCGAAATCTGAGTTGTGGAGTCTGAGAGCACACAATGACATTGATGTATCGAAATCTGAGTTGTGGAGTCTGAGAGCACACAATGACATTGATGTATCGAAATCTGAGTTGTGGAGTCTGAGAGCACACAATGACATTGATGTATCGAAATCTGAGCTGTGGAGTCTGAGAGCACACAATGACATTGATGTATCGAAATCTGAGTTGTGGAGTCTGAGAGCACACAATGACATTGATGTATCGAAATCTGAGTTGTGGAGTCTGAGAGCACACAATGACATTGATGTATCGAAATCTGAGTTGAGGAGTCTGAGAGCACACAATGACATTGATGTATCGAAATCTGAGTTGTGGAGTCTGAGAGCACACAATGACATTGATGTATCGAAATCTGAGTTGTGGAGTCTGAGAGCACACAATGACATTGATGTATCGAAATCTGAGTTGTGGAGTCTGAGAGCACACAATGACATTGATGTATCGAAATCTGAGTTGTGGAGTCTGAGAGCACACAATGACATTGATGTATCGAAATCTGAGTTGAGGAGTCTGAGAGCACACAATGACATTGATGTATCGAAATCTGAGTTGTGGAGTCTGAGAGCACACAATGACATTGATGTATCGAAATCTGAGTTGTGGAGTCTGAGAGCACACAATGACATTGATGTATCGAAATCTGAGTTGTGGAGTCTGAGAGCACACAATGACATTGATGTATCGAAATCTGAGTTGTGGAGTCTGAGAGCACACAATGACATTGATGTATCGAAATCTGAGCTGTGGAGTCTGAGAGCACACAATGACATTGATGTATCGAAATCTGAGTTGTGGAGTCTGAGAGCACACAATGACATTGATGTATCGAAATCTGAGTTGTGGAGTCTGAGAGCACACAATGACATTGATGTATCGAAATCTGAGTTGAGGAGTCTGAGAGCACACAATGACATTGATGTATCGAAATCTGAGTTGTGGAGTCTGAGAGCACACAATGACATTGATGTATCGAAATCTGAGTTGTGGAGTCTGAGAGCACACAATGACATTGATGTATCGAAATCTGAGTTGTGGAGTCTGAGAGCACACAATGACATTGATGTATCGAAATCTGAGTTGTGGAGTCTGAGAGCACACAATGACATTGATGTATCAAAATCTGAGTTGTGGAGTCTGAGAGCACACAATGACATTGATGTATCAAAATCTGAGTTGTGGAGTCTGAGAGCACACAATGACATTGATGTATCGAAATCTGAGTTGTGGAGTCTGAGAGCACACAATGACATTGATGTATCGAAATCTGAGTTGTGGAGTCTGAGAGCACACAATGACATTGATGTATCGAAATCTGAGTTGTGGAGTCTGAGAGCACACAATGACATTGATGTATCGAAATCTGAGTTGTGGAGTCTGAGAGCACACAATGACATTGATGTATCGAAATCTGAGTTGTGGAGTCTGAGAGCACACAATGACATTGATGTATCGAAATCTGAGTTGTGGAGTCTGAGAGCACACAATGACATTGATGTATCGAAATCTGAGTTGTGGAGTCTGAGAGCACACAATGACATTGATGTATCGAAATCTGAGTTGTGGAGTCTGAGAGCACACAATGACATTGATGTATCGAAATCTGAGTTGTGGAGTCTGAGAGCACACAATGACATTGATGTATCGAAATCTGAGTTGTGGAGTCTGAGAGCACACAATGACATTGATGTATCGAAATCTGAGTTGTGGAGTCTGAGAGCACACAATGACATTGATGTATCGAAATCTGAGTTGTGGAGTCTGAGAGCACACAATGACATTGATGTATCGAAATCTGAGTTGTGGAGTCTGAGAGCACACAATGACATTGATGTATCGAAATCTGAGTTGTGGAGTCTGAGAGCACACAATGACATTGATGTATCAAAATCTGAGTTGTGGAGTCTGAGAGCACACAATGACATTGATGTATCGAAATCTGAGTTGTGGAGTCTGAGAGCACACAATGACATTGATGTATCGAAATCTGAGTTGTGGAGTCTGAGAGCACACAATGACATTGATGTATCGAAATCTGAGTTGTGGAGTCTGAGAGCACACAATGACATTGATGTATCGAAATCTGAGTTGTGGAGTCTGAGAGCACACAATGACATTCATGTATCGAAATCTGAGTTGTGGAGTCTGAGAGCACACAATGACATTGATGTATCGAAATCTGAGTTGTGGAGTCTGAGAGCACACAATGACATTGATTTATCGAAATCTGAGTTGTGGAGTCTGAGAGCACACAATGACATTGATGTATCGAAATCTGAGTTGTGGAGTCTGAGAGCACACAATGACATTGATGTATCGAAATCTGGGTTGTGGAGTCTGAGAGCACACAATGACATTGATGTATCGAAATCTGGGTTGTGGAGTCTGAGAGCACACAATGACATTGATGTATCGAAATCTGAGTTGTGGAGTCTGAGAGCACACAATGACATTGATGTATCGAAATCTGAGTTGTGGAGTCTGATAGCACACAATGACATTGATGTATCGAAATCTGAGTTGTGGAGTCTGAGAGCACACAATGACATTGATGTATCGAAATCTGAGTTGTGGAGTCTGAGAGCACACAATGACATTGATGTATCGAAATCTGAGTTGTGGAGTCTGAGAGCACACAATGACATTGATGTATCGAAATCTGAGTTGTGGAGTCTGAGAGCACACAATGACATTGATGTATCAAAATCTGAGTTGTGGAGTCTGAGAGCACACAATGACATTGATGTATCGAAATCTGAATTGTGGAGTCTGAGAGCACACAATGACATTGATGTATCGAAATCTGAGTTGTGGAGTCTGAGAGCACACAATGACATTGATGTATCGAAATCTGAATTGTGGAGAACTGTAAGGGGTATACTCTTGACCTTGAGAAAGTTTGCTAGTGCGAGAAACGTCATCTGTGAGAAGCAGCATCTAGTATCCACGAGAAGCAAGTATTTACGTGAAGTAGGCGTTAACAATGTTACGGTATTGTATTTGTGGATGAAACTTGGATAAATACTCACTACACAAATAAAAAAGAAATGGCAGCCAGCGGATGGAACGATTACCAAGATGTGTACCAAGTGGCAAATGACATTGATTGAAAATAGCACATGCAGGTAGCAGACATAATGGGCTGGTAAAGAATGCAGAACTTGTATTTCCTTCAAATTATACGGACAATCGGGACTATCATACCGAGATGGTAATATATTTAGAGAGTGGATTGAAAAAAACTGTTCTTCCGTCCTTGGATAGACACTCCTGTCTGATAATGGACAATGCATCATACCACAACGCCGTGGCACAAGTAGACAACATCCCAACATCATCTAGTATAAAAGATGTGGCTCACAAACAACACATACCATTTAACGAAACGTATCTAGAACCTAAATTGTTTTCCCTTGTCAAGTAAACATGAAAGGGAACGTAATTGTGATAAAGACAAGTTGATCCAAGAGCATGGTCATATGTGTTTGAGACTGCCACTCATTCATACTAACATCAATTGAACTCGTTTAGGTGAAAGCTAAAGGACAAGTAACAGCTGAAAAAAAAACTCTAAAACTATGCGATATGAAAGAATAACATATGACGCCCTCTCAAATATAGACAAAGATTATTGGGCTAAATGTGAGGACCATGTCTTAAAAGAGGAAGAAGGCTAGGAAACAAGATGGACTGTCGTTCGTTTAATCGAGAGTAGTTGTCAATTTGTTGGAATCCTCTGACTCTGATTAAAGGAGGAATTAACTGACATGTTTGTTTTCAGAGAGATAGAAGCTTCCATCAAAGTAGTCCTTTTTAAGGCCACCTCAATCAGATAAAAGATGGATCTCAGAACTGTATTATACCGATTTTTTGTTTTGTTCCACCATATATTTATAAAACTAGACTAATCCATCTGAAGTAAGTACTTTCTATCTTCTATATATTACGTGCTTGTACATCTTCACACATTCTTTCTATGAACTGCAGTTACTTCTTATAGTACCTACAAGATATGAACTACAGTAAAAAGGACATTATGTGGTATATAATGTGGAAAGATTCATTCGAATTGGAGAGACGCCTCTGCGTAAAGACAGATAACGTTTTAAAAATGTATGGTAAATTATTTTCTGCAGGAACAAAAATAAATCCTTTGCTAACAAAAATCAAATGAACTAGCCGCTTTAAGAAAACGGCACACATGACAAAATGTAAATTAAAATGTCTTTGGGACATTGAAAATATAAAACCACGCGAAAAAATCACGTTTATCGGTGGAAGGGTGTATAAGACGGCAATTGACGGCAACCATTATGAAACAGACTATAATACAAGGCGTTTCAAGCCAATACCACTATCGATGGCTAAGTTATACAGAATTCACGTTATGGTTTACCTTTTCTTTTTTTTTAGACATTACTTTGTCCATTTTCTTTTTGTTGAAATATGATTTTTGATTGGAATTGCAGGGCCTAAGCATGAACACCAAACGATAGACGATTCATTGAGACGTCATAACTTTTGTGAGAAAGGCAGCACCTTACTTGGCAACACTGTTAATGGGAACCATAGGCGGGACATTTTTGTGGACACAAGCGTTGACAGCAAACCAAGAGGAAATGATGCGTACATTAACCATGAAGGCGAAACGTATTCTAGCGATGAGTTTGAGGAGCTCGAGTTGGTACGAGGGTTACTCTGTTCACGTTTGTGAGTTACTGTCGGTTGGGATAGCATGAAACGAGGCTGAGGCCAATCAATTGTTGTATTTGTTTACTATAGATAACGGGAATAAAAAATGGTAGAACTTTAATATTAAAGAAGTAGTAATAGCTGTCAGAGCAGTAGTTATATTAGTATTTGTAATAATGGTAATATCAGCTGTGATTGTAGTATTAGTAGTAATTGTAATAGTAGTTGTTGTAATGGCAGCTGTAGTAGTAGTAGTAATTGTAATAGTATTTGTAATAATGGTAATATCAGCTGTGATTGTAGTATTAGTAGTAATTGTAATAGTAGTTGTAATGGCAGCTGTAGTAGTAGTAGTAATTGTAATAGCAGTAGTAGTTGTAATAACATTAACAGTTGTAATAATTGGAGTAATACTTGTTGTAGTAGTTTGTATAGCAACAATTGTAGCTGTGAAAGTAGTTCTTGTAGTAGTAAGTGTCATTTTTGCATATTGCAATATTAATAGTAGTTGTAGTTATATTAGTTATAATTGTAGTAGTAACTGTAGTAACACTAATTGTAGTAATGCTATAAATTCAAGAACTAGCTTTTAAAGGGACAGGTACGGAGTTCAACTCCTGCTACCGCCACGCTTCAGTCCACCCAGGTGTATCGGGGATTTATTTGTTAATGTGTACCCAACTTACAGTTAGGTTATAGCTCACCATCACCAACTATGCACTCAAATGTAGTCACCATCACCAACTATTCAGGGAAATGTGGTCCCTATCACCAACAGTTCACTCAAATGTGGTCCCCATAACCAACTGTTCACTCAAATGTGGTCCCCATCACCAACTGCTCCCTCAAATGTGGTCACCATTACCAACTGTTAACTCAAATGTGGTCACCATTAGCAACTATTCACTCAAATGTGGTTACCCTTACCAACTGTTCTCTCAAATGTGGTCACCATTAGCAACTATTCACTCAAATGTGGTTACCATTACCAACTGTTCACTCAAATGTGGTCACCATCACAAACTTCTCTCAAATGTGGTCACCATTAGTAATTGTTCACTTTAAAAGTTTGGTCGACATGCATTAGTTGAATTAGGAACACGCGTCCGTTCCAACATAAGAAATCTGTTAAGACATGCAATAATGCCAGATTGAGCACATACACATGTTTCTGTATATTTGTAATTCACCATGTTGTTACTGTTGTAATTTAATTGTTAATACTGAATTGACCTCTTTAATTTCCTTTCTATAATTGTATCCAGATATCTCACTTGTTTAGCCAGTGCATTGTTAGCCTTATGATGGCAAGTGTGATTTAGGTTGAAAGTGTACACAAACTGCCATTTCATTGTGTAACATTGTAGCTATATAAACTCATTATGTGTTGAAAATCGAAATATTAATGAACCGGAAGTTACATTATCAATGCCATATATGTCATTCCTATAAGTATCAAGAGCATGGATATCTTCTTCTTCTTCGTACGCTGTCAGACGTCAACTTGAATTTGTTTGAAGAAAGCAGCGGTCATTCTGAGGCTGTCGACACTGCCATAGAGCTTGTCTAGTGTTGGCACTGGTGATAGCCACATGTGCTTTCTCTGGTCCTCGTATGTCGGGCAATTTTGCAGCAGATGTTCAGCGGTCATTTTCCCTGTACCACAGGTGCATTCGTCAGTACCACCTATCTTCAGTTTATTTAATAGATGGTACCTCAGTCTGTTGTGGCCTGTACGGAGTCTGAAGACTACGACCTGCTCTCTTCTGTTCAGCTGGTAATAGGCATCATTTTTTGTGCAGCCAGTATGCTCTGTTTCCCATTTGTCCATGAATCTGGCCCTAATAAACCTTTTGGACTCTTCGTAGGTCACACTAGAATCAGCTTGTGGTAACCTTGCACCTTCTTTTGCCAGTATGTCTGCCTCCTCGTTGCCTTGAATGCTACAGTGGGAGGGAACCCATTGTACCACTACTCTTTTTGGTGCAAACTGCTGGCATAGTTGACAGAGTACTGAAGAGCATGGATATTAAACAAAAAGACAGTTATTTTTGTAAATACTGAAATTATATACACTTGATTTCTTCGTTTGTCAAAGCCACCTAAAGGTACACTAAGACGAAGTAGAACTGAGACAGTAACTCCTTTTGGAATAAGGCCTGTATGTCTGCTGCCCAGTCATGCAGTGGCCACTGCTTATCTTCTAGGACAAAGTTTGTGAGCCAGAAAGCAGCTCAAATTCATGATGTCTCAGATATACATATCAGTACTTCAGCCCACGTGCCATCTCGACAAGGTCGGCTGCAATGGATCTCCAGCATAATGTATATCTTGTTCTGATTGTGCAATCTGACAAACTCTTTCAAATTCATCTCCTGATGTTATCTGAAATTTATAACGTTGCCTGTCTGTTGGACGACTGCCTTTCATCGTACTCTCTAGTATTGTCTTCACCATTGTGGTATGCATTGTTTTTTGGCCAAAAGCTATCTCAACTGTCTAACTCTAATTTATGACAGCAGTTCCTAATCGATCTCCGTTTTCAGTACTTCCGCGTTTGTTTTCTTTTCTTTCCACGAGACATGGTTCACTAATTCTTTAAACCCAAATCTAGAATGTCTCTCTCTTGTCCAGCTGTTTATTCAATGTCCATGTCTACGCGCAAAAAACAGGGAGGTGCATGGACACTAGATGAGCATTTTCATTTTACAAATTCTGATTTATGAATCTTGATATCAGTATGTGTATACGTTTTTTAATACTGTCTTGACCAAACCTGTCTTATTTTAAATTTTGTTTTGTTTTTGCAGCCCTCTTGGTTATAACTGTACCAGATAGGATAAAGTTTGTATCTGGAACGAAATCTTATCTACATAGATGATGTTATGTCGTTTGTGTCAAGAATCGCAATTCTTAACTTGTCACAGTTCTAAATCTAAGCTCTTGACGATGTTGTTTATTTGTGATACTAGCCTCAGTTGTAGTTGTTGATTGCCCACGATGACTTGGCTTACTCTTTTGTGCAACCGGAAATGGTGAGTTACAGTAGCTTTTCTCTCATCCCGAGCGTGCTGATGAAGGTGGACCGCGGTTCCCCAGGCGGTTGTGTTATGCTTGGCTTCATCTACATGTCGCTCACTACAACGTGGATCATGTCAATCCTATCTCTCGTCAGCAGATCGCCACACAACAGCATGTTTCCAGGAAAACTGCTTGGAAGTGAGGGGTTGGGTCTTGGCCAGTATATTTTACCTGACCCTGACTGACATGTCTAACCAGTATGTTTTGCCTGAACAGACGTTAGTCTCCTATCCCCAAATCTCCAGCAAATCTTGTTCATTTCCTGCCAACAAAACTAAACTGTATCATATGCGTATATTAATGTTGTTTATTGTCAGGTCTTCTAGGATAAGCCCCGACATATCTGTTGTCTGTTTGAAAATCCGTTCCGTGTAGATATTGAACATGCACGGGGACAGTACACACACTTGTCGCGCCCCTCCATCGATACGTGGGATGCAAGCCCAGTCCGATCTCACTGACGCAGTATGTTTCAAGTACAGATTACTCAAGAAATCTTGTGTCTTTACCGTCTAGACCAATGAGACATTTAATTACATTTCGTGCTTAATTACTCTTTCAAAAGTCTTCATGTAGCCTACAAAGCATACACACATATTCTTTTGTACTTTCATTTTTATTTCTGCCAAAGTCCGGTATATGCGATAACCTTATTATCGCGAGTATTATCTCGAGTATCATGCCCATAATCTGTCGGGAATATTCTAGACATACTGGTTGTGAGAATCAGAGGGGGACGATTGGACAGGTAATCATAGAAGAAGACATAGCGTGTTTGAAATCACTTCGTGTTCAGTGTTACTGCAGATGTCGGGGATTTTTCTCGGTATGACCACTTCTCCAAGTGCAGAAAACATTGACAGAGCAGTAAAGATGTCATAGTGGATAACACACACCAACACATTACTAACAAACACACACGCATCCATACACTTGCCAATACGTCCAGACATCTAAAATACTGAGCTCTGGGATTGAAAGGACCGTGCCTTTATCAAAAGAATCCAGACAGCAAACCTTTAACTAACAATATTCTTTTTCTTCGTACGCTGTCAAACGTCAACCTGCATTTTTTTGTAAAAAGCAGCGGTCATCCTGAGGCTGTCGACACTGCCATAGAGCTTGTCTAGTGTTGCCACTGGTGATGGCCACATGTGCTTTCTCTGGTCCTCGTATGTCGGGCAGTTTTGCAGCAGGTGTTCAGCTGTCATTTTCCCAGTACCACAAGTGCATTCGTCAGTGCCACCTATCTTCAGTTTATTGAATAGGTGATACCTCAGTCTGTTGTGGCCTGTACGGAGTTTGAAGACTACGACCTGCTCTCTTCTGTTCAGCTGGTAATAGGCATCATTTTTTGTGCAGCCAGTATGCTCTGTTTCCCATTTGTCCATGAATCTGGCCCTAATAAACCTTTTGGACTCTTCGTAGGTCACACTAGGATCTGGTTGTGGTAGTCTTGCACCTTCTTTTGCCAATCTGTCTGCCTCCTCGTTGCTTTGGATGTTATAGTGGCACCCACTGTACCACTACTATTTTTGGTGTGGACTGCTGGCATAGTTGACAGAGTACTGCTCTTAAATCATTAAGTTCAGTATTTTTCTGGCTTTTTAGTGCTGTGACTACGGCCAGGGCATCTGTAAACAGGACTATCTGCTTTCATTTCTTTTGCCTGTCAGCATTGCTTCTGCTGCAGCCCTCAGTGCCTCTGCCTCCGCTCTGAAATTGCTTGAGTATTTTCCAGTTTCCACTGACTATGTTATTTTTCTACCATTTGGTAGGCTCAGGAATACCCCTGCCCCTCCGTTCTGTGTTGTGTTTGTTACAGAACCGTCGGTGTATGCATGGGTCCAGTCCATGCTTGGGTAGTTTTTCGTTATGTACCTCAGGGTTATATCTCTTCTTTATTTTTCAGTCTGGCTGTTCTTGTTTCCAATACCTGGTATTTTTTCTACCACCTCCAGAAATATATGCTGCTTCCAGGTAGGTTTGCGTACAGTAGGGATGGGCTTTGGTGTTATTAATGTGTTCATAGGGTCTTCGCTCATCTTTGCTTTGGCTATTTCTGCAAAGTTTCTCCGATTTAGTTTCCCATTTCCAAATCTATTTAGTCTCTGATGCATTGGATGGTCTGTCAGTCTTCTGAGTTTCTCTGCTTGCTGCTGGACTCTGCAGTCTCTTCTGTCGGTCATGGATTGCAGATTTGTAATCTTTTCAAGTTCTACAATTGGCGTTGACTTCATGCCTTCTGTTATAACTCTCATGGCTTGGTTTTGAAGTTTGCTAATTTAATCAAAGTTTGCCTTTGCTGCTGTTATCCATGCCGCAATGCCATACTCGAGAACTGGTCTCACTCTTCCAGTGTACAGTTTCTTGAGTATACTTTCGTCTGCTCCCCAGCTTGTGCCAGCA
Organism: Ariolimax columbianus; assembly: GCA_036924085.1. Lineage (NCBI taxonomy): Eukaryota > Metazoa > Mollusca > Gastropoda > Stylommatophora > Arionidae > Ariolimax > Ariolimax columbianus. The sequence goes on along the minus strand of JAVGWX010000011.1, from coordinate 31,187,042 downwards.
AGTTTCCTCATGATTGCCATTCTTTGTCTGGCTCTCATTCGGTTTCTCTCAATCTGATTTTTCCATGTCATGCGCCGATCAAATGTGACTCCCAGGTAGTTTGGGTTGTCGTTTGGCCGCATATATTTGCCATTAAGACTTATTTTGGTGTTCTGGGGTTTGTTTGAAAGCGAGAATATCGTACATGTTGTTTTTTCCTCATTTATTTTGACCAGCCATGAGTTCGCACACTCCTCCAAATTTGTTATGGCCTGCTGCATCCGATTTCTTGCTATGGTGAGATTTTTTTCAGAGATCCACATAGCCAGATCGTCTGCAAACATGGAGCTGTGAACTCTTCTTGGTATATTCTCTGTAATGTTGTTTATATACACCAGGAAAAGTGTGGGTGACAGTACTCCCCCTTGGGGTACTCCCTGCTCAAGTGTCACCTTTTTGCTCATCTGCCCTTGTACTTGAACTCTGGCTGTTCTGTTTTCGAGGTAGTGGCTGATCCATCTGTACATTTTCCCACAAACTTCACTTCTTCGTAGCTTGACTTTAAGTCCCTCTTTCCACACCTTGTCAAATGCCTTCTCTAAATCCACCCAAACTGCTACTGTGTGTTTTTTCTCCTGGTGAGCATCCTCTATTTCCTGGGCTATGAGAGTGATCTGGTCTACAGTGGATCTGTGCTGTCTAAAGCCTGCTTGCTGTGGAATTAGTATGTGTTTTTCTTCCAGATGCCACATCAGTCTGGTGTTTATCATACGCTCCATCAGTTTTCCTACACAGTTCAGTAGACTGATAGGCCTGTATTCATTTGGATCTGCTCTATCTTTTTCTTTCTTTAGTACTGGTATAAGTACAGCGTCTTTCCATGCCTGCGGTACAATTCCCCTTTATAAGCTTTGGTTCAGGACTGACAGTAACTTCTTCTTTGCTGTTTGACCCAACCCCATCAGCATTTCGTTTGTTACCCCATCTTTTCCGGGCGATTTCTTTTTCTTTAAAGTTCTCATGGCCTCATTCATGGTTAGTTTTGCCATCATGTGCTCCTCTGGTGCCATCTTGATGTTGTCGTGGTTCTTGTGTTCTTCATTAATGTCTGTGTGCCTGTCTGTAGGGACATCAATGTGGTTTGCTCTGGCATAATGTTCTATAAAGGGCGTTTGCTGCTTTTTTTTCCAGTAAGCATGTTGTCGCCCTGCTTGATCGTAATTTGTTTATTTGATGGAGTTTTCTCATTCATGGCTCTGACTAACTTCCATAGTTTGTTCCCTTCTTTATCTAAATTCAGGCTTTCTGTTTTGTTTTTCCAGCTGTCTCTTGTTATTTGGTTCAGTGTTCTTTTGTATTTCACCGTGATGGCTTTGAGGGTGATATTTGCCTCCATAGATTGTTCTCTCTCTGCCATGTTCCTAGCATTTGAGACTTCGTCTTCCGCTTTCTGCAATTCATCATTCCAATATGGCTTGTAGTTTTTCCTTGCCCCTCTTGGGATGGTTTCGGTGGCTGCTTGCATTATTACTTTGCTTAGGCTTTCCACCATGGGTTTCAAATTGTTATTCCATGTGTTGATGGTTTCACACAGCCCATCTGTCAGCAGTGCAAATCTATCCCAGTCGGCTCGTTTATAGTTCCAACGTGGGAGAGGTTTTATTTCCCGTGGGCCTACTTCCATATTAACTTCTAGCCTAATTGGCCTGTGGTCGCTACTTGCCAATTGGTTGAGCACCTGGCGGTCTATTTTGTGGTGAATATCCACCGTGGAAAAGGCCATGTCTGGAGTAGAGGTGGTATCCCATGTTCTAGAATAGAAGCTATGGCTGTCCTCCAGCCTATTGATAAGATAGAGATTTGTGTCTATCTCCCAGTCTTCTACTTCATCACCTCTGTTGTCTGTATCCGAATATCCCCATCTCTCTGTGTGGCAGTTGAAGTCTCCAACTACTATGCAGCTGGAGTCCTTGATTTCCATACTCGAGAGCGACAGGTCTTTGTTCGTTGGGCCATACAGGTTGAAGGTGCAGATCTTTGTTTCTTGTGTCCTTATGTCGACTCCTACAATTTCTGCTTGTCCGGTGTGATTGACAGCTACCGCGCTACTCGGTATGCAGTTACGTGTCAGCATCAGAACCCCTCCTTTGTGACCTTCTCTATCAAGACGGAAGGTCTGGTATCCTCTGATTGAGAATTTGGGGTTGTTGTTGAGGTGCGTTTCCTGGATACATGCCACGTCAATCTTACTTTCATGAAGGTGGTGTGTTAGGGAAAGCTTTTTGTTAATGACTCCCTCCACATTCCACTGTAGTATTCTGAGGATCTTGGGTTTTTGGTCAATAGCTTTTGCCCCATCACCTTGTGCCTTGACTCCACAGCACATGGGTGGGTGACCTCCAGTAGCATTGGGTGGGCCCCTTCGAGGCGTGAGGTCCGGCACTCTCGCTGCCTGGCGGGACTCCACAGGATGAGCGCCACACTTTTTTCTGTTAGGTTGTACCGTTATCATACAGCGATATACGTTGCACTGTTTCGTTAAGCCTGTTGCCCAGTGCATCTGATTTCAACAGGCGTTTCTGTAGGGATGCCCTCCTTAGCCTTTGGCTGTCCCTAGCCTATCTGTAAGGCAGCAGTTGTTTGTGGTCAGAGTTGTCTCTCTTAGGGAAGTTGTCTTGCAGGGCTATCGAGTCTTCACCACTCGTGTCTATAGGGTGTGGGGATGATATGATATGATGGACTATGTACTCGTTGTTTGTACTATCCCGGAAGAGAGGCAGTCCAGTGTGTCTGTGTCCCAGGATCGTCACGTCCTGCCAGAAACGTAGCATATGCATGTGAGTGGGGTATCTCCTTGCTCCCTTTATTTTCTCGGCTCCTCTGCAGTGATAGTACGCCTAGCATTCCCCGCCACCTGGGAGGTTGTTACAATAGGGCAGAGGTGCAATGTCCGCTGGCTTGCATCTCTTCTGCGTCCATTGGGATGACTGATAGCAGACAGAGGTAAAGAGCGAGGCAGGAGTGCATTTAACCAGGGGACAAGCCTGGTCATGGCACGGAGATGTTGTTCGCCTGGTGTGCGGACATATCTCATATTCAAGGATTGAGTCTCAACAGTTCGCAGTGAGGTGGCTGCTCTACTGCTTACGACACCCCGACAGAGAACTAAGCCTTCTACTAGTGGTTTCGCACCTCAATGCCGAATGGGGTGTATATCGAGCAGCTACCCGCCCGCTTTGATCAGCGGGACGGCAGATACCTCTTTCTGTGGCTCGACCGGGTCGGGCTGAGACGCGAGCTCTAGGTCCCAACCATATCGTTGCCTCCCGTCGCAGTGGTGCTGAGATTCAGGGCGGGATTCCGGCTTAGAGGCGTTCGGCCCGTAATCCCTCAGATGGTAGCCTCGCACCATTAGCTTATCAGCCAGGCACGTGGACCGAGTGTCTGAGATCTGTGATTCCTCTCGGATTGAGCGGGATTACCGTAGCAACGTCCTATCATTAGTAGGGTAAAATGACCTGTCTTCCGAGGGTCTAATTCCAGCACACGTTCCCTATTAGACCCAACGAAAATGCTCTCAGCCTGTCAGTCATTACAGTGTAGGCGTGTTGAGTCAAATTAAGCCGCAGGCTCCACTCCTGGTGGTGCCCTTCCCTCAATTCCTTTAAGTTTCAGCTTTGCAACCATACTTCCTCCGGAACCCAAACACTTTGGTTTCCCGGACGCTGCCCGCAGAGTCATCGAAGCAACTCCTGCAGATCGCTAGTCGGCATCGTTTATGGTCAGAACTACGACGGTATCTGATCGTCTTTGCGCCTCTGACTTTCGTTCTTGATTAATGAAAACATTCTTGACAAATGCTTTCGCAGTAGCTCATCTTGCGGCGATCCAAGAATTTCACCAGCACCCGCGGGAGAGAGCTGGCAGGCGGTAGGGCAGGAGACAACGGGCAGTGAACCGGCGCGAGCCGGACCGCCCGCCTGCGCCTGAGATCAAATTACGAGCTTTTCAACTGCAACAACTTTAATATACGCTATTGGAGCTGGAATTACCGCGGCTGCTGGCACCAGACTTGCCCTCCAATAGATCCTCATTAAAAGGTTTAAAGTGTACTTATTCCAATTACGGGGCCTCGAAATAGTCCCGTATTGTTATTTTTTGTCACTACCTCCCCGTGCCGGGAGTGGGTAAGTTGCGCGCCTGCTGCCTTCCATGGATGTGGTAGCCGTTTCTCATGCTCCCTCTCCGAAATCGAACCCTGATTCTCCATTACCCGTTACAAACATGCTAGGCATGTCACGTACCATCGACATTTGATAGGGCAGACATTTGAAAGATGCGTCGCCGGCACATGAGGCCATGCAATCAGCACAAAGTTATCCAGAGTCACCAGTGGGGACGCCGCAACCCCGCGAGGTGAAACGACAATTGGTTTTGAACTAATAAAAGCGCTCTTTCCGCGAGGGTCGGACCTTGGTAAGCATGTATTAGCTCTAGAATTGCCACAGTTATCCAAGTAGGATCGTGTCATCTAAGGAACCTCGACTGATTTAATGAGCCATTCGCGGTTTCACCGTGAGACAGTGTGAACTTAGACATGCATGGCTTAATCTTTGAGACAAGCAGATGACTACTGGCAGGATCAACCAGATATCTGTCGGAGACGGACGAACCACACACACCGGTCGGAGAAGGATGGATGTGTAAAAAGCCTCTCTAGGATGACCGCAGGGACTGACTCATGGACGGACGGTTGTTCCGTCCCTCACTCCGTCGACCTAGGGACCGCCTGGACGGGCCCCCCGTACACACACCAACCTACCGACCGGGCTCGCTTGGGGAGGGATTGCAGCGCTCTGTGCAGAGCGGATCCCAACGGCCCCGGCGATGATTTTCACTCGGACTGGAGACGATTTTTGCCTGCTGGCCTGCCCTTCTCCGACCGGTTGGTCGGGCGAGGACAGGGCCTTAAGGCACAATTCCTGCTTTCCATTTGTCGGTCACAAGCTCATTGCGAGAGAAGGACCACAAGCGAGACGAACTGTCGAGATTGGCTATACGCGCTAGCCCTTGACGAACCACATGGACTGACAAAGCTTCTCGATACGGACTACAGTAACGCACCCTTACCAGCGGTACGACTCCACCAAATTGGTCCTACTTCAGTGCCGGGGAGAGGCGGGCGAGCTTGGTAGGCAAGCCCGTGCTCTCACTCCGCCTGGCGGGACTGAGATAGCTGTACGAACACTGGATGCGAGTCAATCAAGCCACCTAGAGACTAGCCCCAAATTAACTAATAATATAACAACTAGGCCTACACTTTCAAAAAAATGGCAATTTACATGTGACCATCGCCATAAGTGCCAGGGAATAGGTTCTGCTTTTCCTTCTTCTTTTTCTTCTTTGATCAGCTGATGCTAAGTTTCTTGACGGAATACACAATTTTAGTGCAACAGGTAGGCGGTGTGAGTTGAAACAGCTGATAATTGATAATACTCGGTATGCCAGGGTTATTGTACATAACGACGGATATGGGCTGCATGATGAGAGAATCCGGATATGGGCTGCATGATGAGAGAATCCGCATATGGCTATGGGCTGCATGATGAGAGAACCTGGATAGAACAGTGATCTTCAACCTGGACGCTACTGGCCACTTATGCGCGATTTTAGCTTTCATGTGAGCGGTAGCAAAATAATGGCATTTTGTATTAAAATACAACCTGAGGAAGCTATCACAGAATAATAGTATATGTGTTATAGAAAGGCCAGAATACTGTGGATAGAAAAAAGAAGAATGCAGGTATTTGACACATGAGTTGGACAAAGAGGAGAAGTCGTTCATAAATTTCTTCATGAACAGAAAATTGACATTCTTTGGGCACATCAAATAGCACAACTGTTTTGCGAGAACGGAAAAGGAAGGTATGGGGCCGGGCAAAAGAGGCAGAGGCAGACCAAGAAGGTTTTGGCACCAAGATGTCAAGGAATGTTTGGACTTGATTGGAGCAGGCTTGTGATTTGGCAAGAGATCGAGTTTCTTTCAGACCGGCTGTGGAGGGAGCGACGTTCTACAAAGGACTATGTGATGACTAAAAACAGCCAAAATACAGACTCATTTGATGATAAAGGAGTTTTTTTAAATTGAGCTTTTAGTGGGCGTTCAGGAAAATCTACCCTAACAAAAGTTATAAAGGTAGGCGCAGGTATAAAGCGGTTGAAAAACGCACTGGGAAAGAGCCTCATTGATCGAGTGAAAGGCAAAGTTGATGTCAAGCATTATGTACTTTGGCCAACTAAAGTAAATAGATGAAACACTATTTTCACTTGTTGTTCTAGGACACTCCCAATTCATTGAAAGACACTGATTGGGACTCCAATAGCAATCAAGAGAAATATAACGAATATGCAAGAACCAATAAAGCAGACAATGTTACACCTAGGAAAGCAGACGATGGTAATAAACGTTTTGTTGTTGCATTAGTAATTATCTTTAATAATACTGTTGGTTGTACGAACGTATACTAATAGCATAAAGCTGATATCTTTTTTTAAAGCTATAGTATTGCAGTTTTAGATGTGTGGCGTTCACATGACATGCTGGCCTGCAGACTGGGGAATCCAAACTGTGACAAACTGCTGGCTCAAAATGTGTGAGACGGAAGCAGTAAAGGCCAGTGTCAAAGGCCTCCCTCAGATGCTGAAGTCAGTTGTCTTCGGGACTGAATTATGCCAATAATAACAAAATATGAACTATAGTAGATAACAGTCAAATTTGTAGTAAGCAGTCGATTTGTTTCAAAAGTACGTATGCCCGTGCATGTGTTATTGTAGGAGTGACAATAATTTATGTAACAGCAATTTTATTAACAATATTTTTTGCGTGAGAATGAACCAGACATTTTTGGTGTCTTATTTTTCGACCTAGTACCTGTGAATGACAACACACTTAACCCACCTGTACACTATCTTGTAGATGCCCTCTAGAGAAAAGTCTTTTGGTGAGACCTTTAACCAATTTTGTACCGCCTCTATTATCTTGTTGCCAGCTGCGTTGGGATATATCTGCTACACACTTTCCTATAACCGAGGTCATCATAAACAATTGTGTGCACAGCGCGGTAACTCGTGTAGAAATCTATTTTGTCAATAGTGCCTCGCTTGTTGTCACGTGTCGATCTGCTTTTTTCACTGTATCAGTTGCCACGCTTGTTGGTCTCCCATGCCACGGTTCATCAATTACGTTTTGTCTTGGGTTTTAAAATATTTTCTACCCATTCATACACTCTCCTTGACCCAAACAACTGTTTTCATACTGAATTAACATTCTTCAGTAGATTTAAGAAGTTTTCACACTCTGTGACCAAAAAAACAAACAACCCCTCAGAATAACTTCTCTTTGTTCTTCCATGGGCAAGTCAACAGTCGGATGGCCACATAGTACACTATATTGCACATGCGCATACTGCTCTATCGTCAATTCCCAACATGAAGTTTTGCTAAAAAAAACTATTTTTGTCCTGAAATTATATACTTTCCATTGTACATTTTCTTCCAATCACTTTATATTAAAATTGCTGTAGTTTAATGACTGTCCCTCGTATATATTATTCTATATAGCGAACTTACAAAAATGTATAAGTATTCGGAAATCCCCTGACCTTTAGCTATTATTAGTTTGCGTTGTGCCTAGAGACCAATAAACTTTTAGTGGCTTGCACGACCTAATCAAAATCTGTGTAGGAAGATCACGTGACTATTATTAGAGTTTCTAACACTTCTCATTTAGCTGCTTCTACCTGGATTGTTTGCATTGGTAAGTTAATGTGGCTATTTGCAAACTCTACGCTGTCTGTGGTAGACAATATTACATACTAGTTACATGTGTATTCCTGCTAGCAGGGCGTATATGTTGTCCAAGAGCCCAATGGGGAGGTAGGCCTAGTGAGTATAAAATAACAATGTAAGAGAGAGTGTGTTCAATTAATGTGACAGTGTATATTGTCAAATTTGGATCGTTCTTTAAAGAATATCTTATTGACATTACCTGTGAGAACTTGTCAAAGTGATACTGCATAGAAAGGTCATGTTTGAGAGCTTTCGCCAAAGAACATTTTGTTGGACTTATCTGGAAAAAATCATCACAGTGGTACAGAGCAGAATACCAGGTTTTGGATCTTTCATGAATTAATACCATGTCTGTGAGAACTTGTCTGTCAGAGTGATACAGAGTACAATGTCACGTTTTGGTGCTGTCATCAAAGAACATTTTGTTGGGTCATGTCTGTAAGCACTTGTCTGTCAAAGTGATAAAGAGTAGAATTTCTAGTTTTGGAACTTTCAATTAAAGATGTTTTTATACTTGTCTGTGAAAACTTGTCAGTGAGGTACTGAGTAAAATGCCAAGTTTAAAAGATTGTATTCGTCAATACTTGATTGTATCTTATTTTAGAAATCGTCTAATCAATGAGTCACTTGCTACGTTCCTGAGACTGGGTACTTGATTTCTTTAAAAAAATTGAATGCTCGCTTATCTTTTGTCCATCAGCAAATCAACTCAGCAATCAGCCGGGGTCAACAGGAATGTCTACACCAAACAAGGCTGCATCAGAGATTGCTGGGCGTGACTTAGATGGTTACAGGTGGAATGTGCCGCCGGATGATGAGGTGAAGAGGTCATTGGGTAGCAGCGTTGACCGAATTGTTTTTAAACCCAGACCAGTTCTAGAAAAATTAGATTGGGACTCATCTGATACACATAATAACACGGTTAGCCGTCTTTACGTGTTGTAATCTTGTTTTTTTATTTGTTTTATTTATATAGCTTCTTTCTCCCTCTCTTTCTCTCTCTCTCTCTCTCTCTCTCTCTCTTTCTCTCTCACTCTCTGTCTCTCACTTTCATTACATTTTGATGTATTTGCAATGATTCTCTGCGCTCTGTTTGTGAGCTGTATCTTCTGTCTAATATATTTACTGAACCTTGATTGGTTCAAAGGTTGCGTGATCATGTCTCTCCATTTGACCCATGCCAATGGTTGGTTCAGTCCTAAGACTGGTAGAAAGATTGGCTGAGCATGTCTCTCTATTTGACAATATCAATGGTTCATCAGTACTAAGACTGGTTGCAAAATTACCTGATCTTGTCTCTGCATTTGATCGTGTCCTTGTGGTAGAGTCTAGGTTTAGCTGAGTAGTTTACTTATCTAAAGAGTTAAAACATGTATCTAAACCACGACATGACTTCACACAGTAAACACTATGCAACAAAAATCATCTGATTTAATAACATGAATATCAACAAAAAGCAAATAACATCTAAACTAAATAAATCATTATATATATATATTAATTGAACTACAATAGCAGGTTTTTAAGCACTAGCTTTTGATGTTTCCCCCAAACTACATAACCCAGATTCTTGCCGCTGCACTCAACACACAATCACAAACTCGTCCTCACAATCGGATTACATACTCAGTCGTTCTGTGCATTCACATATAATCAGATCACTGTCAATCAGGTGATCTGTACATTCACATGTAATTAGATCACGTCAATTATAATCGGATCACGTACTCACTTGGGATCTTGTACTCAGTCAATCTGTGCATTCATATATAATCAGACCACTTAAAATCAGGTGATCTGTACATTCACATATAATCGGTTCACGCATGATCATCGATCTGTGCATTTATATACAAACAGTTCACAAAGTGTCCTACCCTTAACAACACACATTCAGATCTCGTAATGTTCACAGGGTGTCCAACATAAACACCTATTGAGTGACTGGCCAAAACTCGAGGTGTATGAAGGTACAGTCACAATGCAAACTCACTTTCTCTCAGATTCCTGACAGCCTCTCAGCCTCTTCCTAGCCAGTCTCTTGAGTGCATCCTTGCAGAGTATTTATAGTCTCAAGCAACAACATGGCTGAATCACGCCATGTCCAATTTGACATCACAGGTTTTTTTTCTCTCTGTGCAATCACGCAAGTGCCTGCATCATGAGTTATCTTCAGTCGTCTCGACTGATAGTCTTGCGACTGGTCTAAGGTCACTCCGGGCGAGATACTGAGGTTGATGATCAGCGTATTTGCTTCCTCACTATAATCAAAATACAGCGCAATTTACATCATCAAGACAATTTTAAAAAACAGTCTGATAATGTCGCCATCATTGCTTGCGATCGAAAACTAACTTTTGTTTTCTTCTTGAGCATGTACTTCCATTTGACCCTGTCTTCTGGTTGATCAGATCAGTCCTATGACAGGTTATAAGATTGTCTGAACATGCATCTCCATTTGACCGTATCTTCCTGCTGCTCAGTCCAAAGACTGATTGTAAGGTTGTCTGAGCATGTCTCTCCATTTGACCCTATGCTCTGCAGCTTTCTTCATTTTACTTTAATGTTTCTGCGTGCCTAATATATAAAGCTGAGTCTGATTTGCCCACTTTCTCCTATCCCCTGGAAACACACCTCTAGTATCTTCTGTAGAAGACTTTCATGTCACATATTGTGCCCCAATCAACTCTATCTTCGTGTATATATGACGGCATGAGGTGTCCTATCTTAAGACAACATTGCGGATTTCTCAGCTAAACTTATTAGTACTGGCAATAAAAGTAAAAGTCATGTCCCATTATGAAACTGACAAACGGAAATACAATTTCAAAAGTGAATATGGAACCCAGACATCCATATTTTATAGTTTTTATTAAACGTAGTCAATTCATTTTTATAGTGTACATGAGACCTCTATGAAATGACTATGGTCCTTACTTCTGTCTTCTGGCTATTTAGGCCAATACTGTGATTTTGTAAAAATTGTCCACAACCAGGAATTAAACTAGTTTCAGTGACGCGTGGGCTAGTGGTTAAGTGACACGGCTCACAATGCGAAGGTGCTGGGTTCGATCCCCATCATAGCAACGGCCGTTATCCCGAGAAAGCAAACTCTTAGAATATACAGGAGGAAGCAGACCCTTTCATAAAATGCATGCTGAAGTCGGATGCACTGGGCCGAGAGGCACAAAATGAAAACCACAGTGCAATACACACCACTTTGTGGATTAGAGAAATGAGGCGAACGCAAAAAAAAACACCCCAAAAACACATTTTCTTCGATCGCTTTAACTGTATAGCATGGATGAGCTTTCATGAATATATTAAGTTTGTTCACATTCGTGTACATCCATTCTTCTTAGCCTATATCAAGTTGGGTTACATTCATGTACATACATACTTCTAGCTTATATCAAGTTTGTTCACATTCATGTACATACATAATTCTAGCTTATATCAAGTTTGATCTCATTATCAAGTTGTTTCACATTCATGTCTAGACATACTTCTAGCCTATATCAAATGTGTTTACATAATAAGTTTGATCACATAATTGTTTAGTTATACTTCTAGTCTATATAGAGTTTGTTCAAATGATCAAGTTTGTTCATATTATCAAGTTTGCTCACATACATGTCTAACCATACTTCTAGCCTATATCTCGTTTGTTCACATCATCAGATTTGTTCACATGAATGTCTAGTCATACTTCCAATCTATATCAAGTTTCCTTATATGCATGTCTAACCATACTTTTAGCTTATATCAATTTTGTTCAGATTATCAAGTTTGTTCACATGTACAGTCATACCCAAGTTTAAATCAAGTTTGCACATATACATGACTAGGCATACTTGTAGCCTATATCAAGTTTGCTCACATTATCAAGTTTGATCACATACGTGCCTATCTATACTTTTAACCTATATCAAGTTTATGTGCATGTCCAGCAGTAACACATACTAAAAATTGGGAACGCCACTTTTTCACTGACGCATCAATTACAGTTGTATGCATCGCCTTAAGTGACATGAATAGCTAAATTTGAGATCCCAAATTAAAAAAAGAAAAACTATTCTCTTAACAGTCCCCAAATATCATAATAATTAGATACTTCTTCGACCGAGTTTGTCACAAATTATTTAAAGGCCATGTCTTTCTCTGCTTACATTTTGTATTGTCATTAATCAGTAATAATCTATATGTCATGTATATTTGGTTTACAATTCTGAGAGTTCTCATGTTCACTTTGTGGAGTCAAGCAAGATCAGACTTCTCATCTCTATGCCCTCTTGTGTAGGAAATCAAGAATTGCAATAACATCTTATAAATATATATAACAAACTTGCTTGAAAGTGTATCTGAAATGCTTCAATAATGATGTCATCTCCTGGGAGACGCTTGCAAAAGACCGTTCCACCTGGGGAGCTAGTATCACAAAAAGTGCTCAGATCGCAGAGAGTACATTCATCACAGAGGCTCAGCAAAAGCGTTCTGCCTAAAAAAAAAAATAATACATAGATTCCACAGTCGACTCCCCACAAGGGTGCCTTGAATGTGGCAGGGTGTGCCGCTCCAGGATTGGTCTTTACAGCCATCAGAGACACATTTTGCCGATTCTGTTGACATCTTAGCTTGTGAGGGGCAATTATTTTTAATGTCATTATTATGATATTTACATATTTAAATATACACACACAGTACCGACCAACGCGCATCCCTACCCATACACATACGTATATGTCTTTCACTGTAATATATATATATATATACTATTCTGTCTCCGCCCTCCCCAACCCCCTCACCCGTCTGTAAGGGCAAGCAGCATCTACCAATCAAACTGTGCATCAACCAGTGCAACCTGATGGGCAAGCGGGTACTCATCAGAGTCGACTATGATGTCCCAATTAAAGGGAGCGTCATCACTGATATACAGCGAATTAAAGCAACCGTACCCACGATACAGCTGGCTCTCAATGGAGGTATGAAAAAACTAGTTTATTTATATGTACAGCAGTTTTTGTTTACAATTCTCGGGCCAGAGCAGTTACATGAACTAAAACACTGGTAATAACGGCCGTATCACATTAACTCCATACTCACACATAAGCGTCATACTCACACATAAGCGTCATACTCACACATAAGCGTCATACACATAAGCGTCATACTCACACATAAGCGTCATAATCACACATAAATGTCCTACTCACACATAAGTGTCCTACTCACATATAAACGTCCTACTCACACATAAACGTCATACTCACACATAAGCGTCCAACTGACACATAAACGTCATACTCACACATAATCGTCCTACTAACACATAAACGTCATACTCACACATAAACGTCCTACTCACACAGAAGCGTTATACTCACACACAAGCGTCATACATATAAACGTCATACTCACACAAGCGTCATACTCACACATAAGCGTAAGATACACGCAAGAAACATCATCATCCGGAAACTGACCGGCGCAACATATGGAGCACAGTCATCAGTCCACCGAACAGGGGAGCACAGCCATCAGTCCACCGAACATTGACACTTGTCTTGTGTTTGTCCGTAGCTGAGTACGCTGTTCTAGTCTGGAACAATTCTGTTCATGCGAAACTAGTTGAAACTGCAGTAAATGAGGTGGGCCGGATAATATATGGGTATCTAAAGGTATTGATAAAATATACTCCTTAATTGGCAAAGCATCCCCGAGATCCGAAGAAGCGTCGCAGCAGAAATTGAACAAAATAAAAACAGGAGCACAACCCAAGACACCCAATGTTTGGACATCATATACACAGCACACAACTGAAATTCAAACATAGCTTCCAAAAAATCAACACAGCATATACAGACTTGTCCTGGAGACCCCTGTTTCGAGAGATGGCACGTATTGATGCAGACCCCATATATGGAACTTCGGTAGGAACCTGCCCCCGGACATCATCTACAATACACAACATGGAAGTCGCCGAACAGACTCCGAACTGGTGTATTACCGTGCTAGAGGAACATGAAGAGATGGAGATACATAGACGATGGCACATGTCACTGTGGCGCAATAAATAACCCAGATCATCTGATGACCTGCCCCAACCTCCACAAAGCATGCAATAGTTGCTACATGCTGGAGGCAAATGAGAAGGGCAATCATTGCCGCTGAACACAGGCTGCATGCTACTTAATATGGTACTTCGGTACGGAAAGTAAATAAGGTACATACATTAGCGCCTTAGTTATGTTGGTGTTGTTGTTGAGTGTCTACGATATGTACGCTTGCGCTTACGTGCGCCCTGAAAAGGACGTTAAGTGGCAGATTGCAGTAGCTTTCATCACATTACGAGCGTGCTGATGAAGCGGACAGTTGTCCTCCAGGTGTTTGTTCTATACTTGGCTTTTCTGCGTGGCGCATAAAAAAAAAAAACAACAAAAAAAAAGCAGCAGCTTTGAACACAGCTACATATTTCAAAAACAACAACCAAAATCAACAGCTTATATAAAAAAAAAAAAAAACAGTTTCATTAGCACAAGTACAAATATAAAAAGCAACAATGAAAACAGGATCTATATGGATACAGCTACATGATTGAAAGTTCGTAACATGCGTCATGAGATGCTTGCGTAAAGCAATCACGAGCAAGGCACTAAACGAAACAGAAGTTGGAGAGGAAGGTTTCCCACGGAAAGTGAAAATATTGCCACGCATGGTATGTATAAAGAACGACATATAATTATTTGGCTTGGACATCTTTTACAAGAAAATATCCTAACCTATGTGCAGAATGAGAATCTAAGACAGCCATATTTCAGAAAAGGGGATGATCAAGAAGAAAATGGAATGATGTGTTAAAGATAAGCTGTAGAGATGTAATAGGATGTAATAATGCACAGATGTAATATGAAAGAATAACTGCATCTCCCCAGTAAGTCTCATTTGCTCTTTCTGTCTTGTCAGATGATAGTAAGTTGTGCTTTGAAAAAATAGGAATGTAACTACAGTCCATGACGACAACGAATGTGTCACATAAGACCAATCCGAGCAGATGTGTGCAACAAAAATCAGGAATGTTTGCAGCATCGCATGGTGAATGATGTCTTCTCGAACGATGAGTCCTTGTCCTATCCGCAATCAGTATCTCCATGCTTAATCATGCAACACGATTCATGGCGTCCTGTTTCCATGATTTTAAATCCATGCCCGCATCATTCATAACCGGCTTGCATTACGTCTAACTACGAAATAAATATACATTTTTTATTATTTTATTTTATGTGTTTGCCTCATTAGTTTCTACTGGCGGAGGCGCGCCTATTCCATCACAGACCGTAGACAGACGAGATGTGCTGCTAATTATATAGCAGACTATAAAAACCTACACACAAAATGATGACGACAAACAATTGCCAAGAATGGCGTGATTGTACACACAAATTAGTGCTTACACTTAACTTAACGTCTTTATACTGGTTTAGAAGATTCTGCAGAGGCTGTATACAACCAGATTCATTTACATTTCCTTCTCTAAAAGCTATGCTCATCCAATCTTTTCTTTAATGCATTAATTGTCCCTGCCTCAACTACTTCCTGTGGCAATGCATTCCACGCAATCACCACTCTCTGATTAAATCA
Organism: Ariolimax columbianus; assembly: GCA_036924085.1. NCBI lineage: Eukaryota > Metazoa > Mollusca > Gastropoda > Stylommatophora > Arionidae > Ariolimax > Ariolimax columbianus. The sequence continues at coordinate 31,171,577 of JAVGWX010000011.1, read as the reverse complement.
ATATTTCCTAATATCTAATCCAGACCTTTCTTTAGCTAATTTGTAGGTCTGCCCTCTTGTTCGTGTAGGTGGTTGTATTTTTAAAAACTTATTAAAGTCTAATTTATCCGTTCCGTTTTATTATCTTATAAAACTGTATTAAGTCACTTCGAATTCTTCTTTTTTCAAGAAACTGTAGGCCGGTTTTTCTGAGTCTTTCCTCATAACTGTAATTCTGGAATCCCACTATCAGCTTTGTCGCTCTTATTTGTATCCTTTCCAGCAAGTTTATATTTCCTTTACGATAAGGACTCCACACATGTACACATTGCTATGTTTTTGTTGACTCAATAACTATGTTTGTAGAGTTCGTCCTCATAGAGTGTTCTACATGCAAGTCCCTTAACCTCATGTATTCAGCCATTGTCGCCAGTGTGGAATGACATACATCGGGGAGATCGGATTAGAACTGCGAGCTCATTTCTGGCAACACCCCAATGATATCTATAAACATAATAGTTTCCCAGCCGCCATACACTTCCATGGTACTGGACAACCACGTAAAGCTGATGTTCCTCTCACAGACATCGTCTCTTGCTCCTCTGACGATCCTTATAGATTCTCACGTGAGAATAAGCGGATCTCCCGCATGAGCTGCCTTCAGTCGCATGACATCAACATTTCCCACAGTTTTGCCTAGTACTTATATTTTCCTTCTTGCCTCCATCTCCAAGTCTTCACATTTTTTTTTAGTTTAGCGTTTCACCATTTAGTTCATCCTTATTTGGCCGCTTTCGTTTTCTTTCTTCCTTCCTGCCATGTCACTCTCGCTGGGTTGTTTCTCCCTCTTGACCTTTGACGTGCGAGGAGACTAGTGACTGTATTTTATGTGCTGTTATATGTACACTTTTCTACACTTTATATATATATATATATATATATATATATATATATATATATATATATATATATATTTAAAAATTATAAATATATTTATACATATATAAATATGCACACACGAGGCCAGTTCAAATCGAAAGGGGATATTTTGTTCGAGTTCTTCTTGAATTATGGGTTATATTGTGCTGGAACTACTATCATTAGTTAAGGGCACTTGTGACCTATTACTGATAGGGGGTCCACTTGCCATAATAGGCTAGTCAAGTGACAGATAAATAAAAATGGCGTATAACACTGTTAGTGTTTGTATGGAACAGTGTGTTGTGATGACGTTTCTAGTGAAAGGAGGTGTGAAACCTGTGGAAATTTACAGACTACAATCAAAATATGGTGATTAGACACTCAGTAAGACATTTGAATGGTGTAAACGTTTTTGAAGACGGTACATCTGTGAGTGATAATCCTGGCCGATGTGGCTCTCAACCCACAACAGTCATTCTTGTGAATATACAGATCGTGAAACGCCTTGTCCTGGAAAACCTGTCGCAAAATTGCACAAGAGGTAAGTCTTTCTCTGGGTAGAGTGAACACTATTATTCATGAACATTTGCATTTTTGGAAGGTTAGTGCATGTTGGGCGCCATGACATCTTCCAGCTTTTGACCAACAGAGAGGCGTTCAAACCTGCACTGAATTGAAGAAGCGTTTTGACATGAAAGGGCATGACTTTTTGATCGCTTGTGGCATGTGACATGTGACGAAACCTGAGGGCATCATTATACTTTTGAATCGAAACGAGCATTGATGCAGTGGAAGCATTTGCAATAACCACCACCCAAAACATTTAAGACAATTGTGTCTGCAAGGTAAACTGATGGCGAGTGTTTTGTAGGACAAACGTGGCATCATTTATGTTGATTTTCTACCCTGAGGTGCCACTATCAACAGTGAACAGTACATACGCATTTTGAATTATGTGCATAACCGTCTGCGTAAAAAAAATGGCCTGGTTTAATCACAAAAGGCGTGCTGTTCCTGCAAGATAACGCTCGACCTCATTCGGCTCACCACACTTTGTACCATCTGCAACAACTCGGCTGGCAGGTATTGCCACATCCACCGTACAGCCCAGACCTTGCTCCAAGTGATTTCCACCTGTTTCGATCCCTAAAAGAATTCCAAGGAGATCAGCATTTAGGCACTGATGATGAAATGAAACAGGCTGTCCTGGATTGGTTCAGACATCCTGACAAACCTTTCTACGCTGAAGCTTTTCAAGCATTACATAATCGCTGGGATAAGTGCATAAACGTTGCAGGAGATTATATCCAAAAATAAATTACATTTTGACTAATTGGAAAAAAATAGTTTTTTTCCTTACAAAAGTCCCGGTTTGACTTGAACGGCGCACGCGCGCATATATATATATGTGTGTGTGTATATATATATATATATATATACATATATATATATATATATATATATATATATATATATATATATATATATATATATATATATATATATATATATATACCTATCTTCATCTATGAGTCGCTAGCTAATATTTGTATTGTTCGTTGTCCCTGGCGAGGACCTTTTTGTCTGAGTGTAGGTTCGGTATTAGTGATCTTACAGCGTTATCAGATGATGTCTATAAATGTGTTTAATACAATATTTGACGTGCTGTGATACTGTATTGGTTTCATTTATCATGTACAGGAGCTAAAAGTGTGGTACTCATGAGCCATCTTGGCCACCCAGGCGGTCGTATAGAGCCATTGTTAACGCTGAAACCTGTAGCCGATGTGTTAGCCAAGCAACTGAAGAGGCATGTGACGTTCTTGGAAGACTGTGTAGGACCAAAGATTGAAGCTCAGTGTGCGGACCCATTTCTTGGCAGTGTTATTCTGCTTGAGAACCTTCGGTATGGAGCCTGAAGTATGAATATGTCCTCACTGATTCTGGTACTCTTAAAATGGGATGCATTTGTCCCAAGCTATCATTTCTTTCTATCAGGATCAAATACTCCATCTTACGTCGCTTCGCTCTTAGGAACATTTTTTTTCTTTTATCACCAAACCTCTAAACTACGGCGCTTGCTTCAAAGTTGGGTTTGTGTAACATAATGATGACACAATCCGCTTCAGCGCGTCAGTTTTTCAGCAAATACCTTGAGATACACATCTACTTGTGTTCTCTCTTTATCTTTGTGATTAAGTGAACATTAAAGTGTTTCTATTATTTTATTTTAGTGCATTATTGAATTACAATATAAAAGAAGTTAACAAGACTGTATATAATATAAGATATGTTTGAGAAATGCATCAATGGTGTAAACGTTTTTGAAGACCCCTCTCAACCCACACCAGTCATTCCTGTGAATATACACATTGTGAAACACCTTATCCTGGAAAACCTGTCACGAAATCGCACAAGAGGCAAGTCTTTCTCTGGGTAGTCAAACCGGGACAGTTGTAAGAAAAAAACTTTTTTTTCCAATTAGTCAAAATGTCATTTATTTTTGGATACAATCTTCCTGCAACGTTTATGTACTTATCCCAGCGATTAAGTAATGCTTGAAAAGCTTCAGCGTAGAAAGGTATAAAACATAAAAAGTAAAGTAAGTAGCATGTTTTTTGCAGAACTTCGCTTCTTACAAATGCCAACTATTTGGCTGTAATAAGTTTCTTGGCAAGTGTGCAGTACGGTACGTTGCCATTAGCCGTACGTGGAGGAGCAAAAAAAAAACCATGTCTGCCAAACTGGACACAAGCGTGATTCGAATCAGGTGCATTGAGATTGTGAAACCGTCTCTTCACCACTAAGCCACGCAGCCTTCTGCCAATAACATAACATACAGAAAATAGATATAAAACTCTCTGTGACACGAATTTATGTAAACACCATAAGTAAATATAAACACTCACCATATAAACTTTATCAGTAAATATAAACACTCTCACAATAAAAACACCGTCAATAAATGTAAACATCTCTACCACATAATCACCCTCAACATATAAACACCTTCACAACATTAACACCATCAATAAATATAAACACCTCACCACATAGACACTTTCACCACATAAACACTTTCACCATGTCATCAATACATATAAACACCTTCACTACATAAACACCTTCGCCATTTAAACACCTTCACCATGTAAACACTTTCACCACATGTGGTTGTCTCGAGCGTGACGTGGTTACCATGTGCATTTTGCAAGTTCTCTAATTACTCTGTCATTCGGGCTAGATGAAAAGCACAAACGAAAGGGCACATAAGAAAGGGTAGATAAGAAAGAATACATAAGAAACTGTACCTAAGAAAATGTATCTAAGAAAGGGCACAAAGGAAAGGGCATATAAGAAACTACCTTAGAAAGGGCACAAAAGAAAGGGCACATACGAAACTATACCTAAGAAAAAGTACATAAGAAAGGGCACATAAGAAACTGTACCTGAGAAAGGGCACATAAGAAACTTCATAAGAAACTGTACCTAAGAAAGGGCACATAAGAAAAGGTACATAAGAGAGGGTACACAATCGATGTATAATATATACGCTTGTCTTGTGTGGTTTAAATATTTTGAGCTGTGCTCGTCTCCACAACTGTTTTAAGAAAAGCAGTTGCCTGACATAACATAGCTTAACGTCTTTATACTGGTTTAGAAGACTGCAGAGTCTGTAATGTATACAACCAGCTTCATTTTCATTACCTTACTCTAAAAACTATGCGCATCCAATTTATTCTTAAATGCATTAATTGCCCCTGCCCCTACTACCTCCTGTGGCAATGCATTCCAAGCATTCACCACTCTCAGACTAAAGAAATATTTCCTAATATATAATCTGGACCTCTCTTTAGTTAATATGTAGCTATGCCATATTGTTCTTGTGGCTAGCTATTTTTAAAATCTTGCTATAGTCTAATTTATCCGTTCCTCTGACCAACTTATAAACCTGTATTGTCACCTCTTCTCTCTTCTAGACACTATAGGCCGGTTTTTCTGAGTCTTTCCTCATAACTGTAATTCTTGAATCCCACTATCACCTAAGTGGCTCTTTTTTGTATTCTTTCCAGCATGTTTATATCCCCTCTATGATAAGGACTCCACACCTGTACACAGTACTTCAATCTAGGTCTAACTAATGCTTTATACAGTTTGACCATTACTTCTTTGCTACTATGTTTAATATTTCTTTCTTTCATATCTAACACTGCATTTGCCTTTTTCATTGCTACCTAAACTTTCTCACTCACCTTACCTGTATAATCTATTATAACCCCTAGGTCCCTTTTGTTATCTATCTCTCTAATATTGTTCTCGCCCATTCTGTAATTATGTTCCATATTGGATCTACCCATGTGGATGACTGTACATTTATCTACATTAAACTCCATTTGCCAGATTACAGACCATTCTCAAATTTTATATAAATCCGACCTCAATATCCACTTCTGCTTTAGCTAGGACACTACTGCATAGTTTTGTGTCATCAGCAAATTTTGCAATCATGGATCCCATATCAATGTCCACGTCGTTTATATATATCAAAAACAAAATTGGTCCCAAAACCGAGACCTGTGGCACTCCACTTTTCACTTCACACCACTCAGAATACTCCTTAGTTATGTCCACCCTCTGCCTTCTTCTCGTTAACCAATTTTCAATCCATTTGGCAACTTCTTCACCTATTCCATGTGATTTTAACTTTCGAAATAATCTTTGATGAGGTACTCTATCAAAGGCTTTTGCAAAATCTAGATAAATAATATCCACTGGCTCCACTATATCTATCATTTTCGAAGCCTCCTCCATGAATTCTAATAGATTTGTTAAGCATGATCTCCCTCTAGTAAACCCATGCTGACTATTTCTGATTAGATTAAACTTGTCTAAATGCATTACAATGTTTTCCTTGATTACTGACTCTAACAATTTACAGACTATGCTCGTTAAACTCACCGGTCTATAATTCGCTGGATCTGCTTTTTTGCCCTTTTTGAATAAGAGGATCACGCCTACATCTTTCCAATCCCGTGAAACATTCTCTTTTGCAAGTGGTCGAGAACATAATATAGCCAATAGTTTTGCCAGTTGGTCTTTAATTTCAAACAACAATTTTGGATGAATACCATCTTGACCTGGACATTTATCCACTTTCAACCTCTCCAATTTTTAAAAACCATTTTCTCTGTAATACAGATTGATCTTAATCCCGCTGTATCCATGTCTCTTTAAAAGATATCTATAGGCTCTGGGATCTTGGAGCAGTTCTCTTTTGTGTAGACTGTGCCAAAGTACTTCTTTTTCTTCTGCATTCGTTCTCAATCTACCGCACCAAGTCCTGAACAGGACTTTACAAGTAGCAGGATGTAGTCCGGAGAACGGAATGTGTTGTGTCGCTAGTTTACAGTTTGACTGCGATATTTGCACCTTTTGATTCGCCACACCCGTCTTCGTCAGGGCCAAAGTACTGATTGAGTAGATTAGCTGCCTCCCTATTCTCTCTTATTACTTTTTCTGTACTGTCTATGAGAGGGCCTACTTTGTCTTTCATTCTTTGTTGATGTCTAAGATAAGAAAAGAAACTTGTGCTATTTATACATGCCTATCTTTTCTTGGAGGTTTCACATGGAGGAGGAAGGCCACGGTGTTGACGAGTCCGGACGCAAGGTCATGGCTACAGTCGCACAGATTGAACACTTCAGATCATCTCTGACCAGGCTGGCAGATATTTACGTCAATGACGCATTTGTCACGGCTCACAAGTCATACAGTTCTGTTATTGGATGTGCCATGAAGACGAGAGCTTGTGGTGAGCATGTATAGACTTGTTTATTGTTATTGTTGCTGTTGTCTTGAATTCTCTTTGGGGATCTGTGTGAGGATGTAGTTCTTTCAAAAGTTCGATAAAAGTGTTATGGAAAAAAAACAAATGAAAAAAATGTAAAAGTTGATTAAAGTTGAGTTTAATCAAAATGTAAAAATGGGTATGGTCAGATACCGCACCGAGACGAGAACACAAACAAAACCTACGTTACGACCAATAGGCCTTCATCAGGGACAACAAATAACAACAATACTGAACTAACAAATCAACATATAAGAAAAAATGGTCTACCTATCTAATAGTAGACCCAGTCTGTAGAAGCGACTGGTTGGATAGGATGATTGACTGAAAATGAAGGAGAGCGGTCAAATAAGGTGGCTAGGAGAAGTGAGGGGGAATGCGCCAGATAAGCCAGTGGTGGCCAAATATGGAAAAGGCCAAATAATGATCCAAGTGGGAGAACAAAAAGAAGGTGATATAAGCCGGGAGGGGGTGAGATTAATATATGAGGAGGTGGGGGAAAGGGGGTTGACAGTGTTACAACTGGACGTTTGGGTGGTAGTATTTGAGGATACAATAGTTTGTACTACCATGTGATTAAAATTTTGTTTGTTGTAATGTATGTGGATGTGGTAGTTTATGTATGCATGGCGATGCTGTTGAAGGTGGTGGAAAATATGATAGTGTACGCCCAATCTGTTAGTTAGCATAACTTGATGTAAAGGTAGTTGCTAGCGGGGAATGTGTTGATGTATGTCGGTGTATTATTGTGTGAATATATTGTACACATGTTGATAATGGTGGTGGCAACAGTAATGATGTCAGCCGATGTCATAGGTTGTATCAACGTAAGGTGATACTATTATATTAGTAGTGGTGTATAATTATATTAATTGTAGTGTATACCGATGTGATAGTTTGTATACAAAATAAGGTGATACTTTTGGTGGTGGTGGCAACAATAATGGTAAATACCGATGTGATAGTTTGTACCAACGTAAGGTGATAACTGTTGGTGGTATATGTGTCTGAAGAACATATTTTCTAGCCTTGTTTATAATTCTGCTGTTATTGATGTCAAGTTTTACTGCAGCCGTTCACACATTGAGTATAATAGAACGGCTGTAACTTGTTCGATAAAGGTTTGCCTTTCTGGATTCTACTGGTGAAGGCACGCATCTTTTGACCACAGAACGTAGTCCTGTGGACGATATCAGGACGTGTTGGCATGTGTATGGTATTTATGTTCTGAATGGGGACGTACTGTCAAGTGTATGGATGCGTTTTCGAATCTGTTTGTAACGTGTTCCGCTATGGCAGTTTTCCAGTACAGTAGTTTAGCCAATCCTTTATGTACGTGGAGAACTGCTCATACCGAGAAAAATCCCAGACATTCCCAGTTAAACAGGACACGAAATGATTTCGAACCCAGTAAGTTGGTATTAACCAAGCTCTTTTTACAGGATTTTGTTTACACCTGGACATGTTTACAAGAATAATGTGAATCTAAGGGACGTAAACCATAAAAATATATTTTCCAGTAGAGCATGTTGTAATAGATGACTAACTGTGTGACATGGCATAACATCGGCCATAGTTAGGTGGGTTGTTTAGTGCAACATAGATGGCCCCTAACAGGCTGCAGGTCTACTTTGCTCTGGTGTTTGAGTCAATTAAGATAGACTCGCACATCGGTTAACTACCCTCCTCTGCACTTGTCCCAAAGCAGTAATAAGCTGCTCGAGCCTAGCAGAAAATATTCCTCCTGGCTATATCCAGCTCATATCAGAGCTGGGTTCTGCACAGTGGCATCCACCACTGTAGCAGTACAATTGTACTAAGACTAAGAACTAATTAGGTTGAGCAGTTATATCCATCTGGTCGGATACCTAGTGGGTGTCAACAGATGCGTTAAGATACATAATGTTTTAAGTATTTTGGGTAGATCTTTCGAGAATCCGTCAAAATGTGGTAGATTAACAGATTGCACTAGTATATGATGTGTGTAAAAGTGAAGCTCTTTGGGAAAGTAGGTTAAAATAAGAGAAATAGAAGTTCAAGTATATGGACAACGGGTGCGGACAGCGATTAAGGGCATGTCAAGCAAAAAATTGTAAAAAAATCCATCCTCTGCAAGTGTGCACACATTTATACAGTATTTCCCAAAGGAGGTCAGCTGTTTTAATAGTTGTTTGTGTTGTACGGGGGGAAGAGATAAGAATCATGCTAGATGCTGTCTCTTTGCTGTTTGACCAATTCGACAATTTAACTTAACTTAACGTCTTTATACTGGTTTAGAAGACCCTGCAGAGTCTGTATACAACCAGTTACATTTACATCACCTTGCTCTAAAAGCTATGCGCATCCAGTTTATTTATTCTATGACTCTGTGCTACCAGTGACAGACATGGCCTGTCCAGGGCGCGGGTGAGCAGGATTTCGACGTGGGAAATAAAGTGTTTGAGGAAGGTCATCGGTGTTACCAGGAGAACCATAATGCAGAACGACGACATTCGCAGTTTGATCGGCACTACGTCTTGTGCAGAATACATTTCCAGGCACAAAATACGTTGGTTTGGTCATCTCATGAAAATGCACCCGCATCAACTTCTACTGATGTCTTACGACGCTGGTAGATCTGGCTACATGGCAAGCGAGCGGTGGTCAGGCAGGTAGATAGATGATATTAGAGTGATTGTACTGCAATACGTGCTCACATTGACCCGACGCAATATACTTGCCGCAGGACAGAAGACTTCAGCTCCCCACAGTGCTTAGTAACATGAGTGGAAAGAAAACTAACTATTCAATAATATCTTTCTATCCGGAATTTGAAGCGCAGGTCTCTTGATGAAAAAAGAACTTGACGGCTATTCCAAGCTGCTTGACAACCCACGGAAACCATTCCTGGCCATAGTGTGTGGAGCTAAGGTCTCGGATAAACTCTTGATTATCGAAAACCTTCTAGATCACGTTACAGATATGTTCATAGGGGGAGGAATGGCGTTCACCTTTCTAAAGGTAACCCGGCCGCTCACTACACGCAATCAGTAACACAGTTTATTCTTCTGCTCAGTAAACACCCAGCATTATCCTCACTTCCGATTTTTATTTCACATAATTACAGGTTACCGTCAGGTGTTCCAGATACGGGGGGGCTCAATGTCGTTCACTTCATTTGTGGGAGCGTTTTTTACACACACAAAAATACTGCCGTCTTCTCCTTTTTTTCTTCTTGTTTTTTTCACTTGTTTTTCTTCTTTCTTTTCTTTTTCTTCTTTCTCTTCTTCTTCTTCTTCTTCTTTTTCTATCAACTGATGCAACGCTTCTATCCAACATTTGGTGCAACAGGAAATTGGTGGGAGTTGTAAGGTTTCTATGTCTATGGAATTGTAATATTATCTCGTTACTCGGATACTGTATTTTGGAGAATTATATTTCTCAGAAATGACCACAAATTCCGTCATTTAGTTGTTTTGAACAGATATATTTTACTTTAAAGAACCATAAGTTCAACTGTTGAGTGTAAGTATCAACATTTCAATTTTTATAAAGACGACTGTCAATATTTACGCTGACATACTGATCAAAATATGTTTTTTAACTGAAGAAAACTATTTATATCGATTGTCTGTAAGCTCATTTGCTATATGCTACAATACCCTACAATACCCAATAATGTTCTACTCTCCTAAATGTTTGTTGTAGATTTTGCTTAATATGGAGATTGGAGATTCGCCATTCGACACACACGGTTTTCAGATGGTACCAAAGATAATTGATCATGCAGTGAGAAGTGGCGTAACTCTGCATTTGCCTGTGGATTTCCTGGTAGCAGACAGATATGCTGAAAATGCTAGCATGAATACATGCACGCGAGACGCAGGAATCCCGAAAGGTTTGTCCTCTCTAATCAGGGACATCTATTGCCGGGATTGGTGGTGGGAGTGTGCTGCGAGTAGAAGTCTGATCATGGTGCTCTCTCTCTCTCTCTAGTCTATACACATACACACACACGTACACACACACACGTACACACATATATATATAGGTAAATGAAATCCTCCAGCAGACTTAATCGCTGTTCATAAATGAAGAAATACAGTGTTAGAGACTTCAGTATACTAAGCCTCAGCTTCCTGCTTTCTCGCTGCCTTATCCTTCCCTGTCCGTAGGTCAGGTAACGGATATATATATATATATATATATATATATATATATATATATATATATATATATATAATTCATCATTGGCTCTTTCCGTTTTGTCCGATGATAGTAATTGTGCTTTGAAAAAAAGGTAAATAACTGCAGTCCACGACGGTAACGAATGTGACTCGTAAGACCAATCCGAGCTGAGAAGCGTCTTCTACAGTGTGTGCATGGAAAGTCAGGACCAGTTGGCGACATTGCAGGATTTTCGTGTCTTCTCAAACTCTGAGTCTTTAGCTTATCAGCAATCAGTATCTCCTTTGTCTGTATTCCATGCTTAATCCTGCCTCTCCATGTAACACGATCCATGGCGTCCTGTTCCCATGATTCCAAATTGATGCCTGCGTCATTCATATCCCGCTTGCATACATCCTTGTACCAAAGTAGTGGCTGGCCCCGAGACCTTTCCCCCAACCGTATTTCCCAATACAGGAAAGATATTTTGGTATTCTGCCATCATCCATTCTCCTAGTGTGTCCCAGCCATCGGAGCCTTCAAAGACTAAGCATGGCAAAGATTGTAACAGTGCCTGTTCTCTCCAACACCTCTGCGTTGGTGTTGTCTTGTCTTGCAACCCAATATATATATACAATAATAATAGCTGTCTATCGTTGCTGTTGAGCACCGCCGACATCATCCTTGTCACAAATTTCCATTTTGGGTGTGGGTGTGCATATGGCTGAACATGCCAATGCGGGCACGAAAACATCTGCTGCTTAATGGGCACACGAGGTCAGTAGGTGATGGTGTTCCCGCTGCTCGTGATTTCCGAGTCTCGCGTCTGCTCTGGGCTATCACAACACGTTGGTCCTCGCTGCTAGCTACACCCACTTTGACTGCGCTTCTCCATTCAGATCATATATATATATATATACATACACACTCACACACACGAGGCGTGTTCAAATGAAACTGGACCTAACTGCACCAAGTGAACATACGTATGATACGCATGATGACGTAGCTGCAGGTGTAAACAGCACATACCAACCATCAAGTTAGGAAAATTTCATTATCCTCCGACATATCTTTCTCAGCAGACCGTTGAAAACATGGCGGGTGTGATATGAAATCCACCCAGAGTTGATCGGCAAGTGGTAATTGGATTTCTTACAGCTGAAGGATGTCGACCAGTTGACATTCATCGCAGAATGCAGGAAGTGTATGGTGAAAAAATTGTGGTGAACGTAAGCTCTGTGTACGATGCACCCGAATTGCTGCATCAATTTTGGCGATGTCATCTTCTGAAGGCAACAATTGGCTCCTGACCTGGTCTCGGAATATTTTTCGTTAACTCACTTCCTTCTTTAAAAACAATTGTCCAGTTCTTGACTGTTGTCTTCAACACACTTTTGTCACCATACACTGCCTGCATTGGGGACGGCAGGGACTAGTAGTAGCGATACGGCTCACACTCAGGGTGTTGGGTTCGCTTCCCATCACATCATCGGCCGTTTTGCAGGAGAATCAAACCCTTAGAAAATGCAGGAGGAATTAGACCCTTGCATAAAATGCATGCGAAGTCGGATGCACTAGGCCGACAGGCGCAAAATAAGAACCATAGTGCAACGCATGCCACCTTGGGGAATAGAGAAATAAGGCGAACGCAAAATAAAAACAAACAAACAAAATCTGCCTGCATTATGCGATGAATGTCAACTGGTCGACATCCTTCAGCTGTTAGAATCAAACCACCGCTCGCTGATCAAATCTGGATGGATTCCGTGTCAAGCCTGCCATGCTTTCAACGGTCTGCTGAGGAAACTGAGTTGGAGGATAATGAAATTGTGCACACTTGATGGTTGGTATGTGCTGTTTCCATCAGAAGTGATGTCATCATGCGCATTAAGTCTCTGTGATCTACCAGCTATGGGTTGATTCCAGACTCCTTCCAACAGCACATTAAAGTTGCAAAGTCAAACGGGTTTTATACATCATCGAGGGTCGAAAGCCACTGCGACTACTTTTTTGCCTTAACTAGAATACTAGTATATACAATAGTACATCCTATGCGAATGTGTCAGCTTTGTCCCAGGTCTACTTCGTTGGCCTGTAACCGCCAACGTATTCAGTCGAATGACTTTACGTTCTAGATGGGACAGTATTTTTTGGTGAAAATCTTCTCAAGCAATTTGCAATTCTGTAGGGTGATTTGTCGAGAGAGAGAGAGAGAGATATTAAAGTCTTTGAAATACATAGAAGTCTTAAGTTTGATATGGTTTTACTAAATAGAAAGGATCACACAGTGAAATAAGTAAATATGATAAAGGATGAGTAGATTTTTCAGTTCAAATGGTGAGCTTTGGGTGGGTCAAATGGTGAGCTTTGAGTGGGGCAAAATGTGGGGCTAATGGTGACCTTTTGGTGGGTCAAATGGTGAGCTTTGGGTGTGTCAAATGGTGAGCTTTGAGTGGGGCAAAATGTGGGGCTAATGGTGACCTTTTGGTGGGTCAAATGGTGAGCTTTGGGTGTGTCAAATGGTGAGCTATGGGTGGGGTTAAGGGTGAGCTTTGGGTGAGTCAAATGGTGAGCTTTGGGTGGGGCTAATGGTGACCTTTGAGTTCGCCGAATGGTGAGCTTTGGGTGGGCTAATGGTGAGCTTTGGGTGTGTCAAATGGTGAGCAATGGGTGGGCGAATGGCGAGCTTTGGGTGGGGTTAAGGGTGAGCTTTGGGTGGGTCAAATGGTGAGCTTTGGGTGCGTCAAATGGTGAGCTATGGGTGGGGTTACGGGTGAGCTTTGGGTGGGTCAAATGGTGAGCTTTGGGTGGGGCAAAATGTGGGGCTAATGGTGAGCTTTGTGTGGGTCAAATGATGAGCTTTGGGTGGGCTAATGGTGAGCTTTGGATGGGCTAATGGTGAGCTTTGTGTGGGTCAAATGGTGAGCTTTGGGTGAGTTAAATGGTGGGCTAATGGTGAGCTTTAGGTGGGGCTAATGGTGAGCTTTGAGCAAATTGACCAATTTAGGTGAGGCAAATGGTGAGCTTTTGGTGGGGCAAAATGTTAATAATAACTATGGAAATAGTGTTTCTCTGCTGGTGCTATAGTAAAGTGATCTGATACTAGTGTGGTCCAATTGTAAAGTGATCTGGTCATATCATGGTCCTATTGTAAAATAATTTGATCATATTGTGGTTCTATTGTAAAGTAATTTGATAATATTGTGGTCCAATAGGTGGGGTAGAGTCTATGTTGAACTGAGTAGTTTACTTATCTTAAGAGTTATTCTTCTTCTTCTTTGTACGCTGTAGGCGTCAACCTGTATTTTTTCGAAAAAAGCAGCAGTTATCCTGAGGCTGTCGACACTGCCATAGAGCTTGTCTAGTGTTGCCACTGGTGATGGCCACATCTGCTTTCTCTGATCCTCGTATGTCTGGCAGTTTTGCAGCAAATGTTCGGCGGTCATTTTCCCGGTACCGCACGTGCATTCAATTTATTGAATAGGTGGTACCTCAGTCTATTGTGGCCTGTGCAAAGTCTGAGGACCACGACCTGCTCTCTTCTGTTCAACTGGTAATATGCATCGTTTTTTTGTGTAGCCAGTATGTTCTGTTTCCCATTTGGTCATGTATCTAGCTCTAATAAGCCTTTTTAACTCTTCGTAGGTCACACTAGGATCTGGTTGTGGTAGTCTTGCACCTTCTTTTGCCAGTCTGTCTGCCTCCTCATTGCCTTGGATGTTACAGTGGGATGGAACCCACTGTATCACTACTCTTTTTGGTGCGGACTGCTGGCATAGTTGACAGAGTACTGCTCTTAACTGATTAGCTACTGAATTGAAAAACAGGCTGTGGCAGAATTAAATTTAGGTCCCATTTTCCCATTTGCAGGTGTATGTACAAATTTAGCTGCAGTTTTCTTAATTATTAACATATTTTTATGAATGATATACCATTTTGTAGGTAAATGAATATTCTCTAAGATAGATCTAAAACAATTGTGTGTTATTTTTTAGTAGGAAATTTGTAAATGGTAAATCATTATTTACAACAGAAAAGCATTACAAAATTATAAAAAAAGTGCCAACTCACCTTAAATTTTTGAATGTCCAAAACATTTAATGTCTTTTACTTGGTGGTTATCACAAAGTATATCCAACAATAAGAAAAACAAATCCAAGAACACAGAAATTGGATAATATTTACACTTCTAATAGCTAATGTAACCACATGTAGGCCAGATCAGAAAAAATTAAACATTTTTTGAAAAATAAACATTTGAAGAAAAAAAAATATATCTTTGGAAAAATTAACATTTAAAAAAAAATATATATCTCCAATTTATTTACAGTACATCAATGTCTTTAGTGAGCACCATCTGCAGGATCATGTGTATGGTACACTCTAAAACAGTTCTTCGGATGGAGATGTGGCTTTTCTGGGCAACCAATGCAATAAAAATTTGTGCGGGCTCTCTTTGCAGGAGTTGAGCATACAATGCAGTTCCTGTCTTTGTCTGAGTGATCCACAAGATGCACAGCACCCTCATATCTTTTAATTTTGTTTCCTTCTTTGAATTTTCTCCCAACTTTATTGCTGTTTGTGGTTACTACCTCTTGCGGGATGATGGATGCAGCCTTCTCAGTCAGCTGATGGATCAAATTTTCTTTGAAGACTTTCAAGGGCATAGGCTTCTCATCAGCATGACAGAGCGTGTATAATATATGAGCATTTACCTGTGAAACCTCAATGATCCAATAAAATATTTTTTTCCACCATTTTCTTGTTTTTCTTTGGAAACTGCCATAGTATGATACCATCTGGTCACTATAGTCACATCCATTCATACACATGTTGTATCGCTGCACTACTTTGGGTTTTTCAACTGTGTTGCCTCGTCTAGTTGTAACCTGCTCCATCTGAACTGTAGTCTTGGTGGAGACAACAATACACGGCTTTTTGGCTTTCTTATCTCGCCAAGCAACACATATCTGGGATCCATCATTATTTCTGTACCACCTAGCTTCTCTGAGCTGTAGAGAAATGGTCTTCAACTGAAGCGGAAAATTTTTCCTGTTGATGTTGAGTGTGCCAGTGTAATCAATACCCCTTCTCAACAGATATGTAATCACGGTGTCTACAGTGTAGTACCTATCCGCAAATACATGGTGGCCTTTTCCAATTCCTTGCAGCAGGTAATCAAACACCTTCACGGCCTGAATTGTACGGTCATTGGCAAGGAGATATGATGTGTTTTTTCCGAAGTATGTCAATACAGAGTAGACATACCCTGTAGTAGAATCACACAAGCCAAAAGTCTTGATGTGATACTTGCTTGGCTTGGAGGCATTGTACTGCTTGTGCTTCCAGCGTCCGTTATAGCCTATTACCATTTCATCAATGGCCAGATCCTGAAATGGATAAAATGCATCCTGGAACTTTGCTATTAGTGAATTCAAGAATGGCTCTATTTTGTCTTTGCCTACAGATTCAGCATCTCCAACATGCATCATGGTGTGGTAAATGATTTCAAATCTCAATCTGGGAAACATCTGACTGTACCATGGGTTGTAGTTGTGCGGTTTGTGCGCCCAATAATCCTTCACCGATGCTTTTTTACCTAAACCTATTGCAATAATCACGGCCAAAAATTTTAACAGCTCATATTCAGTGATAGGCTTCCAACTTGCAAGTGTAGACTTTTGTAAAGAAACTTGTTTGGATTTCTTCAATTCTGCATATTCATTGATCATTGATACCAATGAATCTAACACATCTGGTGTTATCAAGGCAACCCAACAATCTAGTTCAGAGGAAGATGCATCTAGTTTTGCATGCATACCTGGTTCACGAGTTGGAGTAAAGGGAATACTGCCTGTTGTTTCACCTTCAGTTACTTGGTGCCACTGTTCTCTTTCTTGAGCTCCATTTTTTACTGAACTATTTGTAAATCTAGCACCCGTCTTAGCCTTTTTAGGGACTTTTGATGGTCCAGGACGTGCACCATCTTCGCTATCACTACTTGCGCTGTCAGTACTATTTTTTTCGTATTCATCAAAATCAATTGAATCATTATTATCGACATCTGTTTCACTTACCTCGTCTTCACTAGATGTATTATTTATCTGTTGAAACAAGTTTCTAGCCTGTTCAATAGTTAGACGAGCCGTACAAGTGCTTTTGGGGACCTTATCGCTTGTTGCCATGGTAAACAATTTTTTTACAGTTCGGTAACTAGCTTGAAAATATGATAATTATGACAAGAATACAATTTTTAACATCCGATTTGGTCCACATGTGATTCAAAAATCAACTTCCCTTCGGTAAATTAAAATCTCGTACCGAAACGGAAAGGAAAACTATAAATTTATAACTTGTTTTACTATGAAACAAACATTGTCGCTCACAGCGGCTTATGGCCGCGGCTAAATAAGTGTTCTGGCGCTGGGAGCGGCTTGTGGTAGTTAACCAGTTAAATCATTGAGTTCAGTATTTTTCTGGCTTTTTAGTGCTGTGACTACAGCCAGGGCATCTGTAAGCAGGACTATATGGCTTTCATTTCTTTTGCCTGTCACCATTTCTTCTACTGCAGCCCTCAGTGCCTCTGTCTCCGCTCTGAAATTGCTTGAGTATTTTCCAGTTGCCACTGACAGTGTTATTTTTCTACCATTTGGTAGGCTCAGGAATACCCCTGCTTCTCCGTTCTGTGTTGTGTTTGTTACAGAACCGTCGGTGTATGTATGGGTCCAGTCCATGCTTGGGTAGTTTTCGTTATGTACATCAGGGTTATGTCTCTTCTTTCTTTTTCAGTCTGGCTGTTCTTGTTTCCAGTACCTGGTATATTTTCTACCACCTCTGGAAATATATGCTGCCTCCAGGTAGGTTTGCGTACAGTAGGGATGGGCTTTGGTGTTGTTAATGTGTTCATAGGGTCTTCGCTCATATTTGCTTTGGCTATTTCTGCAAAGTTTCTCCGCTTTAGTTTCCCATTTCCAAAAATTATTTAGTCTCTGATGCATTGGATGGTCTGTCACTCTTCTGAGTTTCTCTACTTGCTGCTGGGCTCTGCAGTCTCTTCTGTTGGTCATGGATTGCAGATTTGTAATCTTTTCAAGTTCTACAATTGGCGTTGAGTTCATGCCTCCTGTTATAACTCTCATGGCTTGGTTTTGAAGTTTTCTAATTTTATCAAAGTTTGCCTTTGCTGCTGTTGTCCATGCCGCAATGCCATACTCGAGAACTGGTCTCACTCTTCCAGTGTACAGTTTCTTTAGTATACTTTCGTCTGCTCCCCAGCTTGTGCCAGCAAGTTTCCTCATGATTGCCATTCTTTCTCTGGCTCTCATTCGGTTTCTCTCGATCTGACTTTTCCATGTCATGCGCCGATCAAATGTGGCTCCCAGGTAGTTTGGGTTGTTGTTTGGCCGCAGATATTTGCCGTTAAGACTTATTTTGGTGTTTTGAGGTTTGTTTGAAAGCGAGAATATCGTACATGTTGTTTTTTCCTCATTTATTTTTACCAGCCATGATTTCGCCCACTCCTCCAGCAATGTTAGGGCCTGCTGCATCCGATTACTTGCTATGGTGAGATTCTTTTCAGAGGTCCACATAGCCAGATCATCTGCAAACATGGAGCTGTGGACTCTTCTTGGTATATTCTCTGTGATGTTATGTATATACACCAGGAAGAGTGTAGGTGACAGTACTCCCCCTTGGGGTACTCTCTGCTCAAGTGTAACCTTTTTTGCTCATCTGTTCTTGTACCTGAACTCTGGCTGTTATGTTTTTGAGGTAGTGGCTGATCCATCTGTACATTTTCCCACAAACTTCACTTCTTCGTAGCTTGACTTTAAGTCCCTCTTTCCAAACCTTGTCAAATGCCTTTTCTAAATCCACCCAAACCGCTACTGTGTGTTTTTTCTCCTGATAAGCATCCTCTATTTCCTGGTTTATGAGGGTGATCTGATCCTCAGTGGATCTGTGCTGTCTAAAGCCTGCTTGCTGTGAAATTAGTATGTGCTTTTTTTCCAGATGCTACATCAGTCTGGTGTTTATCATACACTCCATCAGTTTTCCTACACAGCTCAGTAGGCTGATAGGCCTGTATCCATTTGGATCTGTTCTATCTTTTTATTTCTTTGGTACTGGTATAAGTACAGCGTCTTTCCATGCCTGCGGTGCAATTCCCCTTTTCCATCTTTGGTTCAGGACTGATAGTAACTTTCTCTTTACTGTTTGGCCCAACCCCATCAGCATTTCATTTGTTACGCCATCTTTTCCGGGCAATTCCTTTTTCTTTAAAGTGTAAACACTTTCGCTGAGCAAAAAACTAAATCAAATCATTTATTAACAAGAATATTCGTTGCACAATATAAAAAAAATAAAAAATAAAAATAAAAAAAGCAAATGACTTCTAAACTAAATCATCATAATATATATTTAACTACCACAGGAGATACAAGCAGTTGCAGTTGATATTACTTCTTTAACTACTGTTTCCAAGTCTATACCTGCAACAACAAACCTTCATAGCTCTAATTCTATTCTTACCACAACTTAATGGTCCCAGTTAGCTCGCCGTCCTCTATTTGCACAATCAACACACAATCACAAACTCGTCCTCATGATCAGATCACATATTCAGGCGATCTGTGCATTCACATATAATCAGATCACTTCACGTACTCAGGCAAATCTGTGCATTCGCATATAATCTGATCACTTCACGTACTCAGTTGAATCTGTGCATTCTCATATAATCAGTTTACTTCACATACTCAGGTTAATCTATACGCTCACACACAAACAATCACTTGTTGTAATCAGGTGAATTGTACGCACACATATAATCAGTTCTCACACTGTTCACAGGGTGTCCATCATAAACCCCTTTTGAGAGTGACTGGCCAAATTCGAGGTCTATGTTGGGACAACCAGCCTGTAAACTCTCTCACTTCCAGTCTCTCTCCCAGTCTTGCAAGTCTGCCGAATTTATCTCCACAGTATTTTTTTATAGACTCAAACAACAACCATGGCTATCCAATGGTCTTCTCTGGGTCGGCTGATTTAGCCCTCACTCCAATTTGGAACCAGCCCATCTAAAATGTTTTTGGCCGTCTATCCACTAGTCACTGTCATTCTAAATGTGGCATCCTGTCATGTAAGTATTCAATCTACCCCTATCCCCGTCAAGTCTGACACCAGAGTGGTCAGTTCTGACACCCACCGCTGTACCAGACAAAATCTTCTACCTAACCCCTCGTGTCCTTGTCGACCTAGTGTCGAAACAGTGATTGACCCTGGCATGACCTGCGTTTGTCCAACACATTCAGGTAACTTTTAACTCTTAAGAGTCGCCAGCCCAATCTCCCCTGCCCTAAACGCTCATGCTCCAGCTGAAATTGTCACATAGTAAAGTAATTTGATCATATTGTGGTCCTTTGGTAAAGTATTCTGATCATATTGTGGTCCTATAGTAAAGTGATCTGATTATATTGTTGTCCAAAAGTAAAGTGATCTGATCATATTGTGGTAATTCAGAAACAAATATGATCAGATTCAATCACCAGGTATGGTAGGTGTAGCCGTTGGAGACCAGACCAGCAAACTATTGACACAAGTCATTTCCCGGGCCAAGACCATTGTCTGGAACGGCCCACCAGGAGTATTTGAATGGGAAGATTTTTCTCATGGTACCAGAGCTGTGATGGAAGCTGTCGTTCAGGTATGTACGAATGCATAATTGACATTAGGAAACCTGACTACAACAGATTGTACAGAAGACACAAATGCCATTCCTCCATCGTAAACACCGTCCCTCCATCTTAAACTTGATCCGTAACCCCCTTACCTAGTATTGCAGATGTGTGGTTCTTTCTTCTTTTGTCGTCTCACTTTCTACCGGGTTGTAGCCCAGTATCGTGGTATGTATTTGTCTTTCGCCTCTCTCATGCCCCCGAGTAACATTTTCCCCCATTTTATGGTAGGTCTTGTTTACACGGTCTATCCGCCTTTACGTCAGTCTACCTCTTGCCGTTCTCCTGTCTGTAGAAGGTTGCAAGAACAATGGTCTGGTCGCATTCTCACAATCTGGCCAAACCAATTCATTCTCTGTTGCTCGATATACTGTAGTGTAGACAGGGAAGTGTTCCAACCTTCTTCTGAATACTAATATGTGGGATTCTGTCTCTTCTGGTGTTGTTAGTGACCTTTGTAGGCACCGCATTTCGCAGGGGTTAACTTTCGTTCCTGGGTCTTATTCAATGTCTATGTCTGGCACTGGTAGCACAGGGTTGGGATAAAGATACTATTTATCATCTATTTTCTTTTACATAGAGGGAAATCTCGGTGTGTCTTAGTAGCGGAGGCAGCTAGTATGTGACAGCGTTTGCCCTCTGCACTCTTGTCTCTATCTCTGTCGAGTCTGCATCCTCAGTAAAATCAGCTCCCAAATACCTAAATCCATGTACCTGCTTTATTTTTGTTTAATTCACATGAAGATTAAATGTGGTGTGCTCTCTTTCCTATATTCATTGCCTCTATTTTTGATGTTGATATTCATATCCTATTTTTGACAGTTTAAGAAGAGTGAGTCAATATGACGTAGGTTTTGTTTATTGCAGTGGATCAAACATTGGTTGTCTGCAAAAAGCAATTCGTTGGTGCATTCCTGTTCTGTAGCCGTGTGCAGCCGGTGAACAGAGAGGATGGGGGATGTGGATGGGGTGGGCGGATGGGAGAGGTTTGAAGATGGTAGTTTCTCCTGAAAATTATTTTGCGACAGTTACAGCGAACAATGTGAACGCAAAATAGTAACACGAATATGTAATTATATTCTTACAATTCGTGTTTTCCAAGGTCACAGAAATGGGTGCCACAACCATCTTAGTGGGCGGAGACACAGCAACATGCGCAATGAAGTTTGGAGCAGAAGACAAGGTCACTCATCTCAGCACGGGTAGCGGGGCAGGTCTGGAGATTCTAGAAGACAAAATGCTTCCAGGAATATTCGTGCTTTCAGGAGCTCCACGTCAGATGGTAAGATTAATGGTATTTGTTACTCTATAATGCGTCTCTTGGCGACTACGTCGCTCTCAGCTACAGGCAGAACTGTTTCTGGGTCAGTTTAGGCATTTTGCCGCACTAGAGAGAATTGAAAAATGCCGCACCCTACCTTTCACTACCATCACACACACACACACACACATACACCTGTCGTCTAGGCTAGAAGAATGAATGTATCAGATGTAAAAGAACTTGTATTGAACTTGTATAATATAACATGAAAGTAACTTATCTCTTTTATATGAAACATGAATTTTAGATATGTTGAAATAAAAGTACAAAACTTGATCGATTATCAAAAATTAATAATTAATAGCAACACTAAAAATATCAACAGAACCACAATTTTTCTTATATTCTATTTTTTTTTCCTGCTCATTTGCTCAATTTTTTCGCTGTTTGATTTAAAATTAAAATTGTTTCCGCTCATTTGCCGCCCAAGGCAGCTGCCTAATCATGCCTAATGGTAGAAACGACCCTGCATACACACAGTCTTTTCGGTTATAGCAGAACGAGTGAGCTATACAACATAATGATATGAGATCCATGATTGCAAAATTTGCTGATGACACAAAACTATGCAGTAGTGTCTCATCTAAAGCGGAAGTGGATATATTGATGTCGGATTTAGATAAAATTCGAGAATGGTCTGTAAGCTGGCAAATGGAGTTTAATGTAGATAAATGTACAGTCATCCACATGGGTAGATCCAATATGGAACATAAATACAGAATGGGAGAAAACAATATTAGAAAGATAGATAAGGAAAGGGACCTAGGGGTTATAATAGATCATACAGGAAAGGTGAGTGAGCAAGTTAAGGTAGCAGTGAAAAAGGCAAATGCAATGTTAGGTATGATAAAAAGAAATATTAAACATAGGAGCAAGGAAGTGATCGTCAAACTGTATAAAGCTTTAGTTAGACCTAGATTGGAGTACTGTGTACAGGTGTGGAGTCCTTATCATAGAGGGGACATAAACATGCTAGAAAGAATACAAAAAAGAGCGACAAAGATGAATTACAGTTATGAGGAACGACTCAGAAAAACGGGCCTACAGTGTCTCGAAGAGAGAAGAATTCGTGGTGACTTAATACAGGTTTATAAGATGATCAGAGGAATCGATAAATTAGACTATAACAAGTTTTTTAAAATACAGCCACCTACAATAACACGAGGGCATAGCTACAAGCTGATTAAAGAGAGGTCCAGGTTAGATATTAGGAAATATTTTTTTAGTCAGAGAGTGGTGTCTGCTTGGAATGCATTGCCAGGGGAGGTGGTGGAGGCAGGGACAGTTAATGCGTTTAAGAATAAACTGGATGCGCATAGATTTTAGAGCAAGGTGATGTAAATGTAACTGGTTGTATACAGACTCTGCAGGGTCTTCTAAGCCAGTATAAAGACGTTAAGTTAAGTATAATAGGCGTATACGCCTGAACTCGTGTACAACGATGAAATGTATTTCCTCTCAAAGTAGCTGCATTCCTGCAGCGAAATACATTATTGGATGTGTACTTATTGATTAAATATGCACAAATTGATCAGATGTGCACACATTTATTAGATGTGCATACATTTATTAGATGTGCATACATTTATTAGATGTGCACAACTTGATCAGATGTGCATACATTTATTAGATGTGCCCAAATTGATTAGATGTGCACACATTGATTATATGTACAGAAATGGTAGATGTGCACACATTGATTGTATGTGCAGAAATGTTAGATGTGCACACATTGATTATATGTGCACAAATTGATTAGATGTACACATATTGATTAGATGTGCACATATTGATTTAATGTGCACAAATTGAGCAGATGGGTACAGATTGATATATGTGCACACATTGATTATGTGTGCACAGATTGATTAGTGTGCACACATTGATTAGATGTGCACACATTGATTCTATGTGCATACATTGATTAGGTGTGCACACATTGATTAGATGTGCACATCTTGATTAGATGTGCACACATTGATTAGCTGTGCACAAATCGATTCAGTCAATCAATAAATCTCCGTCAACCCCCAGCGGAGCATAAGTTTTCAAATAATTCTCGCAATGTCTTCCTTTAATGCGTCATAATTTCTCTTTTAGCATGACAGAAAGGGATACATGTTAACTCTCTGTTTGCATAAAACAGCGGGATTTGCTAACTCTCTGTTATGAAGTAACAAAGTGATGTATGTTAACTCTCTGTTAGCGGGAAAGAAAGTGATATATGTTAACTCTCTGTTAGCATAAAATAAAGTGATAACTGTTAGAGATCGTCAACTCAACCATTTCTGAACACTTTCACGTTGGTTACAATTATCGCGTGTGGACCGGTCTAGCACTGAGAAATGATAGAAGAGAATGCGAGCAATATCTTGATTTTGTTTATTGAAATAAGAAACTCCTCAGGACGTAGAGTCCTGCCACTGAGCAACAAATGTAGCAAACTAGATTATTCATGTCTTGTGCAGAAGGAGAAGGGTTGTACACGGGTTGGCGAGTAAAGGAAGTGGTTGCATGACCTTTCAGAAAATGCTGAGGTCTAGTTCAACCAAGTCATAACATTTTATCCCCAGTAGAAATTTCTGCTGTTCAGAGGTTAACTCAAGAGCCCACCCCTCGTACTCGTTCTTACACAGCAGACTGGTCAACGAGGGGGAGAACGACACTGTTATCCTTATAGTGGTGAGCTTACAGAGGAGCCTCTGTGTCAGTGGAATCCCGGCCCACCTTCTCAAGTACGGCTCTAAATGTTAGAAGAGCCACTGTAACCTGCTACCAACGTAACATCGTGAAGTGTTTACTCTGCTCAACATAAGTAGCTTCAATTAATAGCAACAGCAAAGAATGAAAAATACCAATAAACAAAACAGTTCCAATTTGAAACACAATGCAGTGATTATGTAATTTTGGGGCGACAGCTTAAAAGCTGTGTAATCTTTTTCTTTGACATACTTTCTTCCAACTGATGTTGTAACAGAGAATACCAGCCATTAAAGCCTTCTCTAAACGTTTATTAATCTATGTCTCGCAGAATTACTTAGACGTGCAAATATTATTTTTCCGTTTGGATCATGAGAAAATGAAATAAAAAATAGAACATGTTTCAGACGGCAGGATAATTTAACCACAAACAGTTTTGTTTCTTTTCTGGATAATCAAGTATACTTTTAAAAACAGTATAATTCAAATAAGTTATTTCGAAAATGTTATGGTTACATAATTGATTGTGCTTTTTGGTGGAACGTTAACACATGTATTTTTAGTGTGTTCAGGTGTATACATGTGCAAGTATCCACTTGTGTTTAGGTATAGAAGGTGCCTAATACACATACTGTAAGCCAAGATTGTGAAATGTAATCACATAAATAGATCTGTGGCTAGGAACATGGACGATGAAATTGAAGAGAGAAACGGAAGATGGGTAGGGCGCTCCCCCAGGAAAATACAAACAATATAATCAGACATACTATGGATGGGAATCCGTAAGGGAAGTAAAGAGAAAAGCACAGCAAAAGAGGAAGGCAAAACAACTGAATTAACATGGCTGGAACTAACTAAAGACTGCCGAAAATATGGTTGGTGCAGCCATGACTCGTTTGTTGTTGAAAACGGAAACGTGAAATGATAAAAAGCGGATGCAATTTTAAATTCAGTTTTGACACCAGGTGGTTGTGTAATAAACGATTGCATCACAATTTGGTTTATGTTATATAAAACCTATTATGTCAACATAAACTTACAGTAGGTGGTGAGGAAATAGATCGGGTCTTGCATTTTGAATATCTGGGCTCTAGAATTGACAAAAATGGCTACTTCTCTAGAGAAATCAGAAGAAGACTAGCCACGGCAATGCAAAGGCCGAACAGCCTTGAGAAATTATAACAGAACACCCTTATAACCACACAAGTGAACGTCTTGACAGCCTGTGTTTTTTTTCTGTGGCAACATCGCTGAGAATCATGGACGATTACCAAAACTTCTAGAAAAATAATCGAGTCTTTCGAGTCAAAATGTTACAGAAAGAACCCCAGAATACCCTGGACGGAGAAAATGACAAATTTAGACATTCGGCAAGAGTTGAACATAAATGAAAACTGATTTATCAATTGAATTTTGGCCAGAAAATATAAATACTTTGGTCACATCAAGAGACACAACGGCTTTGATAGTGATGGCAGGTATGGTGTCAGGCAAAAGAGGCAGGTGTAGACCAAAAAGACGATGGCACCAAGATATCCACGAATGCCAGGGTATGACTGTGGCAGAGGCTGGAGTATTGGCAAGGAAAATAATTTCTTTCAGACAGACTGTGATGGGAGCTATCTTCTATTTAGAAGATGCTACATGATGATTATAAGGATGATTACACAACAATTTGATTAACGTTTTCTGTAACATAATACAAACAAATTTGGTTTGGTCTGCGTGTTTTGCGTTATTTATTAGAGAACAATGTGGGCTATGTTTTCTGTACTTATTACACACTAATTAGTTCTATGTGTGCTGTAACTTGTTACTAATTAGTTCTATGTGTGCTGTAACTTGTTACCAAATAGTTCTATGTGTGCTGTAACGTATTGCCAATTAGTTCTATGTGTGCTGTAATATATTAGCAATTAGTTGTATGTGTGCTGAAACATATTAGCAATTAGTTGTATGTGTGCTGTAACATATTAGCAATTAGTTGTATGTGTGCTGTAGCATATTACCAATTAGTTCTATGTGTGCTGTCACTTGTTACCAAATAGTTATATGTGTGCTGTAATTTGTTACCAATTAGTTCTATGTGTGCCGTAACTTATTAACAATTTGCTCAAAGTGTGCTGTAACAATTTGTTATATTTGACTTGCCTGTTCCCGTTACTCCAGTTAATGTCAACTTGACCATGATGTAATCTGATACCACACAGTGTGAGCTGGACAGACTAAGAATTGACCAGTGCTGTTATCGATGCAGTCGAGTAATAATCCGGGCTGATTTCGATGTGCCCTTGAGGAATGGGAAGATCGAAGACAATTCAAAAATACTGGCCGCTCTTCCATCTATCGAGCACGTGATCGAACAAGACCCCAGGTCACTGGTGCTGATCAGTCACTTAGGGTGCCCCAACGGGCAGTCAGTTGCCCAACATTCTCTCAAGCCCGTGGCGCAGGAACTGCAAAGACTTCTCGGCCGTCGGGTCGTGTTTATGAACGATTGTGTTGGCGAGGAAGTGGTGAAAGCTTGTATTAACTCCAATCATGGCTCAATTTTCCTGCTGGAGAATCTCAGGTTTCAAACGGAGGAAGAAGGTTTCTGCACTGGACCAGACCGTACGAAGATCATATCTACAACAGAAGGAGTTCGTGATTTTAGGTATGTTGTGCAAATCAGGACATTTAAATCATAAACAAGTGCTAACAACACATACACAACAACAACATAACCAATGTTACAGCAAAATAGCCTTCATCAGAATGTTTTGGTCGTGTCAATGGCTGTTCTTTATTTGTGTTCACAAATTATTTTTTTTTAATGAAATGTAATTTTTTTTTTTTTTTAGCTTCCGCCTCTTTACGTAAGGCAGCGTGTGGTGTGCTATGTCGTGTGTATAATGGTCGAGTGCATCCTACTTATGCACAGATTTTTCATGGGGTGTATTTGTATGTGTTTATTTGTGCTTCTCTGTTTGTGCCTGTTTATGTGTGTTTATTTGTATTCGTCTGTGCTAGTTTGAGTGTGTGTCTTTGTTTTTGCCTGTATGTGCTTGTGTGTTTGCATGTCTTGTTTGTGTTGCTACGTTTGTTTATGTGTTTGTGTCACGTTGTGATTATTTTGTGTTTGATTGTGCTTCTTTATGTGTGTGTGTGTCTGTACTTGTATGTGTACATTTGTGTTTATTTGCGTTTGCCTTTATGTGCTTATTTGTGTGCATGTGTTTATTTGCGCATGTATACATGTATTTAATTTGTATTGTAATATGTTATCTACTAAGTGTACATAACACTTATAAATATATATATGATGATGATATAATCCCTTTAGCTGTGAGCTGGCAGCTCTTGACAGGCCAATACCTCCATAACAAAAGCAGACGTCCTCCTCAATTGTTGTAGTGTTGTGTAGAGTGTGTTGGTTATGGCGGGGTGTGGGGGTAACATCAGGTTCGGCAGATCAGCCAGTCTTGGGCACAAAGTCAGGAAGTGCTCGACTGACTCCTTGTGGTCATGGCAGAATCTGCAGTTTGGTTCATGTAGTGGGTCTAATCTATTCAGATGTTTGTTGAGATGGGCATGGCCTGTTCTCAGCTTGAAGATCAAACTCTGGTCTCTTCATTTCAGTTTCTTGGCTGGGTCCTGATGATCTGGTTTTGCTTGGTTTTTTAAAATATACTCGGCCTGTCTGGGATGTGGCCCACTGATCTAGCAGGTTTGGTGTGATACTAGGTAGTGACTGTGGTAGCATTGCCCCGCTTCTGGCCATCTCATTTTCCTGGGATTCCGACATGGCAAGGTATCCACTGGAGCACTATTTCCGCTCCATAATTGGTCAATTAATTTGTAGATATTATTAACATCTGGAGACATTTTGTTATTCAAGGCTTGGAGCGCAGACTTTGAGTCTGAGAAAACAACGATCTCCTCAGGCTGTATAGTGACGCTTTCAAAATCTGAGATTATTCGGCACAACGCTTTTTCTAATGCTATTATTTCTACTTCGTAATTGGAAATTGGAACATGTCTCTCTAAAAGGGCCATAGATGTAGGGTTCTTCTTGGTGCAGGTTACAGTATTTAATGACAGCGCCATATCCAGCATTTGTGGTGGCCCCGGTGGCAGATCCATCTGTGTATACTTGGATGTTTTGGGGATTTGAGTCTATAGTTTCCAAAACGAAAGTTTTCAGCAAAGATTGTAGGGTGTTCCTGCCGGCAGAGGGGTTGGAGAGTACAGTTCTTACTGAATGGGTAGTAGCCTGCCAGCAAGGTGGTTCATCATTGATGACCGCCAAAAGCCTTACATATATATAGCCATTGGCGTCTCAGTATCTGGAGACCATGCACGTGGCGCACTGTGAGTTTTGTCAAGCTCTATCTTCTTATTACGACACTGTCTGCTGTGAATGAGGAGGCTGGCTTGCCGGGGTGTACCTCAATCTTTTCAATCTTCCTCTTTTCTTTGCAGCCAGAAGGTCTGTACAAGCATCAGCAGTCACTATGCCCCTCCCATCTGACTGTCTCCAGATAGCTCGATCCTGAGCAATTGTTTCCCAGCCATGCGATGGGATGTCGCATGACTTCATGTCCCTCTTGCATACGTCCATGAATAGCAGTGTGGGACGGCCGACACTTCCAGCTGGAATCGCTAACTGTCCATAGGGGATATTCTTGTGCAGCCTCTCGTCTTCAACGCGGCATGCATTATGTGGCACTCTCTCTTGCCACCCAACCCCCATTATACACTGTAGGCACCTCACGTGAAAGGTGTTGAACCACCGTTCCTATTTAGTGTAAGTGCTCCAAGTCTCGCTTCCATACATGAGAGTGCCAACAATAGACCCGGACCTTCGTGTAGTGAGACAGCGCAGTGTTCTCCCAGACTCTTTTAGTCAGGCGGGTCAAGACTCGCCCTGCCAAGCCTACCGTCTATCTCCATCTCGAGCAAGTGTGTTACTGATGGCAGATTCCAGATAAATGAAGCTGTTGATGACCTACAGAGTGACGCCATCAATCTTTATGGAGGGGGGAGTGGTAATGCCTTATGCTTAGACCTTCGTCACGTTATCAGGTATATGGTGAGCCCAAACTACTTGCACCCCTTGGCGAATCTGTCTCCCAGTCTCTGTAGGGTCTCCTCACTATTGGTCACTAGAACCGCATCATTTGCAAATAACATCTTCCTAATAAGCACCATTATAATCCTGGTCCTCACACGCAGTCGGAACATGTTATACAACCGCCCATCTAACTTGCTGTGCATATAAACAACATCCACAGACGTCCCATAAGGGTACGGTAGGAGCATGAAGAAGAAGATGCCAAAGATATATATGTATGTATATATGTATGTATGTAGCTGACAACTTACAAAACCCTTACAGACAGTTAGGGATGTAGTGGTTGAAGGCCTGACACACATCTGCAACAAAATACAAGGGGCTTGTCATAAGTCTTTACCCTGACTATGGAGGAGTAGGAGGAGAAAGTTAAAATTTGGCACATATGTAGCTCATTCTTCTTTCTTCTTCATCGTACGCTGTTTACAGCGATATACGTTGCACTGTTTTATTTTTTTAAGCCTGTGGCTCAGTGCTTCCGGTTTCAACAGGCGTTTCTGTAGGGAAGCCCTCCTTAGCCTTTGGCTGTCCCCAGCCTAACTGCAAGGCAGCAGTTGTTTTTGGTCAGAGTTGTCTCTCTTAGGGAAGTTGTCTTGCAGGACTATCGAGTCTTCCCCACTCGTGTCTATAGGGTTTGACAATGATATGATATGATGGACTATGTACTAGTTTGTACTATCCCGGAAGAGAGGCAGTCCAGTGTGACTGTGTCTCAGGATCGTCACGTCCTGCCAGGAACGTAGTATATGCATGTGAGTGAGGTATCTCTTTGCTCCCTTTATTTTCTCAGCTCATCTGCAGTGATGGCACGCCTAGCATTCCCCGCCACCTGGAAGGTTGTCACAATAGAGCAGGGGGGTGCAATGTCCGCTGGACTGCATCTCTTCTGCGTCCATTGGGATGACTGATAGAAGACAGAGGTAAAGAGCAAGGCAGGAGTGCATTTAACCAGGTGCATTTCTGCGGCTTGACCGGGCCGGGCTGAGACCCGAGCCCCAGGTCCCAGCCATGTCGTAGCCTCCCATCACAGCGGTGCTGAGATTTAGGGCGGGATTCTGGCTTAGAGGTGTTCGGCCGTAGTCCCTCAGATGGTAGCTTCGCACCATTGGCTTATCAGCCAAGCACGTGGACCAAATGTCAGCGACCTGCGATTTCTCTCGAAGGAGTGCATTTGACCGAGGCGACAAGCCTGGTCATGGCACGGAGATGTTGTTGGCTTATGAGCCTAGTACGTAGACAAATGTCTGCGACTCCTCTCGAATTGAGCAGGATTACCATAGCAACGCCCTGTCATTAGTAGGGTAAGACTGAGCTGTCTTCCGAGGGTATAATACCAGCACCCGTTCACTATTAGACCCAACGAATCAATAGAGGGCTTTTTAGTCAGTCAATGACCAAGTGTCTGAAACCTGCGATTTCTCTAGGGCTGAGCAGGATTACCGTAGCAACGCTCTTTCATTTAGAGGGTAAAACTGACCTGTCTTCCGTGGGTCTAATTCCAGCACACGTTCCCTACTAGACCCAACGAAAGTGCTCTCAGTCTATCAGTCATTTTACAGTGTTGGCGTGTTGAGTCAAATTAAGCCGCAGACTCCACTCATGGGGGTGCCCTTCCGTCAATTCCTTTATCGAACACTGAATTCGAGCCACAGAAAGCTTAGCCCCAGATTTCCGAGGGTCTAATTCCAGCACCCGTTCCATATTAGACCCAACGAAAGTGCTCTCGGCCTGTCAATCATTTCAGTGTTGGCCGTGTTGAGTCAAATTAAGACGTAGGCTCCACTCCTGGTGGTGCCCTTCTGTCAATTCCTTAAAGTTTCAGCTTTGCAACCATACTTCCCTCGGAACCCAAACACTTTGGTTTCCCGGAAGCTGCCCGCAGAGTCATCGAAGCAACTCCTGCGGATCGCTAGTCGGCATCGTTTATGGTCAGAACTACAACGGTATCTTCGCGCCTCTGACTTTCGTTCTTGATTAATGAAAACATTCTTGACAAATGCTTTCGCAGTAACTCGTCTTGCGGCGATCCAAGAATTTCACCTCTAACGCCGCAATATGAATGCCCCCGTTTGTCCCTGTCAATCATTACCTCCAGTTCCGAAAACCAACAAAATAGAACCGAGGTCCTATTCCATTATTCCATGCACCATTATTCAGGTAGCCGAGGCTGCTTTGAACACTCTAATTTTTCAAAGTAAACGCGCTGGCCACCCGGGACGCTCAGCGAAGAGCACCCGCGGGAAAGAGCCGGCAGACGGTAGGGCAGGAGACAACGGGCAGTGAACCGGCGCGAGCCGGACCGCCCGCCTATGCCTGAGATCCAACTACGAGCTTTTTAACTGCAACAACTTTGATATACGCTATTGGAGCTGGAATTATCGCGGCTGCTGGCACCAGACTTGCCCTCCAATAGATCCTCGTTAAAGGGTTTAAAGTGTACTCATTCCAATTACGGGGCCTCGAAAGAGTCCCGTATTGTTATTTTTCGTCACTACCTCCCCGTGCCGGGAGTGGGTAAGTTGCGCGCCTGCTGCCTTCCTTGGATGTGGTAGCCGTTTCTCATTCTCCCTCTCCGGAATCGAACCCTGATTCCCCGTTACCCGTTACAAACATGGTAGGCATGTCACGTACCATCGACATTTGATAGGGCAGACATTTGAAAGATGCGTCGCCGGCACATGAGGCCATGCGATCAGCACAAAGTTATCCAGAGTCACCAGTATAATACAAGCATGTATTAGCTCTAGAATTGCCACAGTTATCCAAGTAGGATCGTGTCATCTAAGGAACCTCGACTGATTTAATGAGCCATTCGCGGTTTCACCGTGAGACAGTGTGAACTTAGACATGCATGGCTTAATCTTTGAGACAAGCATATGACTACTGGCAGGATCAACCAGATATCTGTCAGAGACGTACGAACCGCACACACCGGTCGGCGGAGGACAGATGTGTAAAAAGCCTCACTAGGACGGCCGCAGGGGCCGACTAACGGACGGACGGTTGTTCCGTCCCTCACTCCGTCTGCCTAGGACCGCCTGACAGGGGCCCGTACACACACCAGACGACCGACCGACCGGGCTCGCTCAGGGAGGGATGGCATCGCTCTGTGCAGAACGGATCCCACCACCCTGGTGATGAATTTCACAGGGACTGGAGACGATTTTTGCCTGCCGGCCTGCCCTTCTCCCAAAGGTTGGTCGGGCGAGGACAGGGCCTTTAGGCATGATTCCTGCTTTCCATTTGCCGGTCACAAGCTCTTTGCGAGAGAATGACCACCAGCGAGACGAACTGTCGAGGTCTGCTATAAGCCTTCGAATAACCACCACTGACTGTCAAAGTTTCTCAATATGGACCACAGTAATGCACTGTTGCCAGCGGTACGACACCACAAATATGGTCCCGCTAGATGGCTGGGGAAAGGCGGGCGAGCGTTTTCGGCAAGCCCGCGCTATCGCTCCGTCTGGCGGGACTGAGATCGCTGTACGAATACTGGATGAGAGTGAATCGCGGCGGCGAGAGACCAGCCCCAGATTGTGGCTCATTCAATTTGTACTGGATTTGAGAAGTATGAATTTCCTTCCTCGATGGGTTTACGGTCGACAGGGGGCGGGAGGGGGGGTGGGGGTGGGGGGTTAAAGCACACGGACTACTTCATGACGCATTGAAACAAACTCTGACCACTCTTTTGACGTATAACCATGAACCAATTTATTGACGTTAGTGTAAACATGAACCAATTTATTGACGTTAGTGTAAACATGAACCAATTCATTGACAAAAGTGTAAACATGAACCAATTTATTGACGTTAGTGTAAACATGAACCAATTTATTGACGTTAGTGTAAACATGAACCAATTCATTGACAAAAGTGTAAACATGAACCAATTTATTGGCCTTAGTGTAAACATGAACCAATTTATTGACCTTAGTGTAAACATGAACCAATTCATTGACAAAAGTGTAAACATGAACCAATTTATTGACGCTAGTGTAAACATGAACCAATTTATTGACAAAAGTGTAAACATGAACCAATTTATTGACGCTAGTGTAAACATGAACCAATTTATTGACAAAAGTGTAAACATGAACCAATTTATTGACAAAAGTGTAAACATGAACCAATTTATTGACGTTAGTGTAAACATGAACCAATTTATTGACGTTAGTGTAAACATGAACCAATTTATTGACAAAAGTGTAAACATGAACCAATTTATTGACGTTAGTGTAAACATGAACCAATTTATTGACAAAAGTGTAAACATGAACCAATTTATTGACGTTAGTGTAAACATGAACCAATTTATTGACAAAAGTGTAAACATGAACCAATTTATTGACGTTAGTGTAAACATGAACCAATTTATTGACAAAAGTGTAAACATGAACCAATTTATTGACGTTAGTGTAAACATGAACCAATTTATTGACAAAAGTGTAAACATGAACCAATTTATTGACGTTAGTGTAAACATGAACCAATTTATTGATACAAGTGTAAACATGAACCAATTTATTGACGTTAGTGTAAACATGAACCAATTTATTGATACAAGTGTAAACATGAACCATTTTCTCACGGTTAAAACAAACACCAACCACTTTATTAACAGCTAAACACACCACTTAATTGACTGCGAAAATCAATACAAAGTGACTCAGTTATTGCTGTATCACTCAGCTTGACATGTGCTGAGTTCGTCTATACTGGCTCGACTCGCTCAGTTGCGAAGGAACACAGAGCGAGTGCTGATGTTCTAAGGACATCTGGTTCTGTTCCCCCTTTTGTGCCGGTCAGTTTTCCTGTAATACCGTTTCGCGCATGTATTTTCTGTTTTGTTCCCAGGCGATTACCGAATAGGACAGCGTGCGATACAACTTTGCTGACAGGCATTTGGAAGCCGCACTCTGTTCCAGCCCCTATCCTTGCCATTTGATCTGTAGTTTTCTTCTTGCTTCTCTGTTTCTGAGATAGTAGGCATATACTTGGGTCTACTGAGGTTTGGTTTGAGGTGATTTGTATGTAGTATAGAGCACGAGGATCAAAGGTGTCCATTTATCTTCGACTTCTTCAAATCCGTTTCTCTTGCCAACTACTGCTGTATCAACTGTATCATCGAATTAAATTAATTTGGTCACATATGCATCTATGGGTTGTTGAACAGGAAGAGAACACGTGTTGAGCAGCGAGGAAGCACAAGTTTAATAGTCGTGAAATGGTCTCACCCGACTCCCCCTTTCCCACCCCCACCCCTTAAATCCTGTGATATCGGAGTAATGTCCTCCCAATACAGTTATGACGTCGATATCTTAAGGTCCTGGCAGTGTTAAAAACCTTCAGACATAAAAGCAAAGTAAATAGACTAGTTTATGTAGACATTTTATGTCTGGATCAAAGTATTTATGGAACTATCTCATGTTGTTTTCAAAACAAAAGTCATGTCTGAGATTCTCAAGCTGTGTTGGTCTCTGGAGTAAATTTTAATATCAATCGCTTCCAATGTTCTCTTTCAGTTTCACAAGGACATTGCTTTGCGGCGATAACTCTTCGTGGATTCCTTTTGTGTTCGCGATCTTGGCGTGCGTCAATGAAACTCTGCTAGCCTGGTACTAATCAGCTGTTGTTGGACCGACTTGCAGCTCACCACACGAGCGAGTTCTAATCCAGCGCATGTTGCGGGTTGGGGACGATGCCCCTACTGAGAGTGTGACATATTCATCTCCACCTTTTTCTGCTCAATATCCAGAACCTTCTACTACCTCGAAACGAATGGTGGAGCGCCAAATAATAATGTTTGCATATGCATCTAAAGTCCGTTGCGTCGATCGACCACTACTATGTCCAATTGCTGAGGCTTATTCATGTGTAGTGTGTCCATCAAAATCCCTACATACTCTCCACACGGAGCCGAGTACTCTGCTGCCTCGAGTTGAGAGCAGCTAGGAGTGTGTGTTAGACCAATGGTTGTGTCAGGCGTTCTTTGTCCGTGTTTGACTCCTTGTTTTTTCGCATTCCACCCCTGAGGCCTCTGGATTGTGTCCACCTCCAGGTCAGCATGACTCTTGCTGTACTGAGAAATAAGGGTTGGGAAAGGTGTCGTGTAACCTCTGGTAGAGGAGGAGCAGGAGGAAGGCGGTTTCAGTCCAAGCAGGAAGGTCCTTGAGTAATGATTGCCTGGGCTGAATTCTGGGGTGCAGTTAACCAAAACGTTGAGCGCCATCATAGACTGGTTTCTCACAGCTTAAGCCAGGCACAGCTGCAGCAAGATGTGGTTTCTCAAGCTTAAGCGAGGCACAGCTGCAGCAAGATGTGGTTTCTCACAGCTTAAGCCAGGCACAACCGCAGCAAGATTTGGTTTCTCGAACCACAGGATAACCAATCGAAAGCCCATCAATTCCAAAGTATAAAGTCCTTGATATGGAGCACTAAAGCTCATGTAAATATGTGTGTTCTACCTGTCGGTGTTTGCAGCTCATTGGGAGGTTGGGTCTGTATCTGTGAATTAATTATGCTACTGTCTATCACTAGATGTCTCGCGGAAACTCTGAAAATGTCTCGGACAACCTGTAGCGGTGTTTCCCCAGAAGAGGGGGTAGGGGGTTGGGGTTGGGGGACATAGAGACCACTTGAGATGTATGGGAAAGAAAGTTCTTTAGTGATCTCTGAAAAGGTGTGGGCGGAACCATTCACGAGGTCTTTGAAAACTACTGAAACGATACAGCAAAACTACTGAAAAAGTCTCTGGGAACCACTGAAAAGGTTTTGGGACCATTAAAAAGATATATGGTAACCACTGAAAAGGTGTCTGGGAACCACTGAAAAGTTGTTTTGTGACCACTGAAAAGTTGTTTTGTGACCACTGAAAAGGTGTCTGAGAACCACTGAAAATGTGTCTGAAAACCACTGAAAAGGTGTCTGGGAACCACTGAAAAGGTGTTTTGGGACCACTGAAAAGGTGTCTGAGAACCACCAAAAAGGTGTTTTGGGACCACTGAAAAGGTATTTTGTGACCACTGAAAAGGTGTTAGGGAATCACTGAAAAGGTGTTTTGGGACCACTGAAAAGGTGTCTGGGAACCACTGAAAAGGTGTTTTGGGACAACTGAAAAGGTGTCTAGGAACCACTGAAAAGGTGTCTGGGAACCACTGAAAAAGTGTCTTGGAACCACTGAAAAGGTGTTCCGGAATTACTTAAAAGGTATTCCATAATCACTGGAAAGATGTCCGGAGATCCACTGCAGATGTCCTGGGAAACCAATAAAAAGTGTTAGAGAACCTCTGCAGGTTTCTTGATGGCACTATTGAAAATGTGTCTGGCAACTATTGAAAAGGTGTCCGGGAACTACTGAAAAAATTGAGAAATACTGAAAAAGTGTAGGGAAACCACTGAAAAGTCTCCTTCCATCTGTCTTATGGAACCACAGGCAAATGGGAGTTAGGTGGTCTGAGGGGCCGCGTCATCTGTCTTGGGAATCACTGAAAATGTGCGGTGCAAAACTTGGGGGACCCACTGAAAATGTGTAGTGCAAAATTTGGGGGACCCACTGAAAATGTGCACTGCAAAACTTGGGGGACCCACTGAAAATGTGCAGTGGAAAACTTGGGGGACCCACTGAAAATGTGTAGTGCAAAACTTGGAACCACAATTCTCAGAGATGTCACATTTATGGGAAACACCGATTTATGGGAATTTGATTTGAACATGTCTGACAACAATGAGACTACCTTGGGCAGAGATCCGGCAGGAATATAGCATTCCCTCGTTTGATATTTTCTTTGATCGGTGCGGTGGCGGTCTGGGTTACAATAATGGAATAGAGAGGACATGAGCTTTTGAACTCACACGCTAGTAGTCGGGAAGTCAACATGGAAGGATGAGAACGTGCGGTAGAACACACATTTTAAAAAAATAAGGACGAAATATGACAGGATTTTGGCATATCAAGTCAGGTCAGGTCATCACGTAACCAGTGAGGTCGTTGGGGCACACATGAAGACATCCTCACAACCTCACGCCACCCTTCTCTGTCAGTGGCCGCTATCTCTGCCACTTCTGGAGATTGGTCCATTCTTTAATGTTGTCCTCCCACTTCTTTTTGGGATGGCCTCTTCGTCGTCTGTCTTGCACCTTCACGTGCAGGATTATATTTGAAAGACCATTTGATCTTGATATGTGACCGTACCAAACGAGTTTCCTTTTTGCCAAGAGAACTTCAAAAAACCCTATTGCTGTTGTAATTTTTTTTCCCATATCCTCATTTGTAACTCGATCTTTGTATGTGACGTTTAGAAGTCTTCGGAAACATCTCATTTCCAAGGCCTGTATCCTCCGCTGCAGGTCAGCTGTAAATGTCCAAGTCTCACAAGCATAGAGGAATATTGACATGGCCAATGTACGCATAAATCTGATTTTGTGAAAATATAAATAACCTAATCTATTCTCTTATACGTTGGAGAGCCTTCTATCCTGAGATTATAAGTTTCTATCCTAAAGGTATGTGTGGTGGGGGTGGAGGGTGGAAAATCAAGAGAGTACATATTGACCCATTCACTCTTCAAGATATTTGTATTTCTTTAATACTGAGAGAATTCTCACTGATAAATGTCCGCTATCATACTGTGGTCCATACTACCTACGGCATATTTGGACTTCCATGTGTGGGTCATTCACAGAACTACATACTTGGTCTCCGTAATTTGGTACATTCACTCAACGATAGAATTGATCTCAAAAATGTGCTTCATTCATTCAACGATACATTTGGATTTCCCAATGTGGTCCAGTGACTCAGCGATACATTGGGGACGACGTGAGCTGGCGGTTAAGTGACACAGCTCACAACCAGAAGGTGCTGGGTTCGATCCCCATCACAGCAGTGGCCGTTACCCCGGAGAAGCAAACCCTTAGAAAATGCAGGAGGAAGCAGACCCTTATATAAAATGCATGCTGA
Source organism: Ariolimax columbianus (assembly GCA_036924085.1). NCBI lineage: Eukaryota > Metazoa > Mollusca > Gastropoda > Stylommatophora > Arionidae > Ariolimax > Ariolimax columbianus. Next base: position 31,132,850 of record JAVGWX010000011.1, on the reverse strand, counting down.
AGTCGGATGCACTGGGCGGACAGGCGCAAAATAAAAACCACCATCTTTAATGATTAGAAAAATAAGCCGAACGAAACAAAAACAAAAATAAACGATACATTTTGATTGCATAATGTGGTCCAATCCCTCATTAATACATTTGGACTCCCAAGTTGAACCATTCACGCAATGATATTTTTGTACTCAATATTTGATCAATTCACTCAATGATATACATGAACTCCCTATTTGATCCATTCACTCAATGATATACATGAACTCCCTATTTGATCCATTCACTCAATGATATACATGAACTCCCTATTTGATCCATTCACTCAATGATATACATGAACTCCCTATTTGGTTCATTCACTCAATCATAATAATAACTCCCTATTATGGTCCATTCTCTCAGCGATACATTTGGAGTCTCTAATGTGGTTCATGCAGTCTCGGCGATACTTGAACCTATTCCACTGTTTCAATGGTCCTGTTCACATCGACGAATCCATTCGTTGACATAACCTTTCGTTATTCCTATTTGATCAGCCCCACGTGATAGCTTGTCTCCTCCGTCACGATGTGTCCTTGATGTGTTAGTGCTTTTCCTAGTTGCGTGTTCACTCGCTTGAACAATTATAAAATGTCACAATACAAAAATAGGACGCGAATACAGATCAGTGAAAGAAGCAGAAGAAAAGCATTGATCGTATTAAGAGACATGTCTGTGCTCACTCAGGAGAGATAAATGATCAGTGATTATACAGTCATGTCTGCGCCCACTTTGGATAAATATATAAAACGGTGAAGCAGACTTGGCATCAGTGAGTCCACTAAGGTTAAAGTGTATCGGGCTGTAGTGTTAACTATTCTGCTGTATGCCTGCGAAATATGGGCAGTGTATAGTAGACACGTCAGGCTGATAAATCGTTCTCGCTTGAGCTGTATGCATAGCCAGTTCAGGATAAGATGGTAGTACACAGTTCCTAACCTTAGGATGACTAACATGTTGAGCATCCGTACGCTTCTTCAAAAAGTCAGATAAGATGGATGGGGCATGTTGTTTGCATGCCCAATGAGCACATCCCCAATCAGCTGTTATATGCCTGCCGAAGACGGATGTGTTGGACAGAAAGGTGCAAATATCGCAGTCAATTTGTAAGCTACACAACGCATTCCGTTCTCCGGGCTACATCCTGCTACTTGCAAAGCCCTGTTTAGGGCTTGGTAGCTGGAGATTGAGAACGAACGTAGCAGAAGAAGCTGCTATACGGTGAGCTGAAAGCAGACAGCTGCTCATTAGTAGGACAGAAGAAATGCTACAAAGACTAACTGAAAGTGTCTCCAACAGTGGTGTCTCCAACAGTGGTGTCTCCATCAGTGGTGTCTCCAACAGTGGTGTCACCATCTAGGATTGCTTGCACAGAACCGTTCCATCTGTTGCGTTAGCATCACAAACGGTGCTCAGATCAAAACTCCATCGGGCAGACTCAAGAGTATGCTGGAGTAGAACGCACCAGGACTCCACAGCCGACTCCTCACATGAGTGCCCCAAATACCGTGTAAAGATTGGTCTGGAACACATCTCGCAGCACACACATATCTATCTTCAGTACGCTTGTTTCGTTGGACGTCGTAGGGAGGTGTGAACCCTTTTGTTCCATATGTTGACAGGCGAAAATCCGCAGGTGACTTGTCAATCCCAGCATCTGTTACCAACCGTTATGTTCGTAGCCTCTGGAATATACAATCGCTTATTGTTGGGACTGTGGCCGTGGAAGCGTAAATTAGAGCAAGGTAGAACCGCAACATGTCAGCCGCCATCTATGCCGCTTCGCTAACCATATAACCAAGACATAATGCTATAGCGCCACAGTCCCCTTTTCGCGACATATTTTCTGTTATATTTTTATGTGTTTAATATATATATATATATATATAAATATATATAAATAATGATTGTCATCATGTTAGTCTCGAAAGACAATGTTTCATACAGAAACATGTATTGTGTCCACTTTGCAGACATACGAGAACTGTAGTACCCGGCTTCGACCAGGAACTAACAATGTTTTAACTCACACAATTCAGTAATTCAATAAAGTTACGAAATACACAGAAAACTGTGTGAGAACAGCACTGCGCACAAATAAACTCAGCGGCCACGCTAACAAAATCGAGTTAACGTTGTTCAGGGCCAAACGACTAATTTATATTGATCAGTTCCAAACAAGGATTAGTCCTAGAGCTTGAAGGACCAAGCACATTAAAAAAGCCAACTTTCTACGTTATACCAAAAATATTATAAACCCAACATTTCATTAATATTAATGACCTCGGGACAAAACAAGCTGGAAAAAAGTTGCATTTATCTTGAAATTCAAGACAGAACGAGCTGTGCAAATGTCACATTTCTACAGCTCACCGTCTGAGAGATTTTGCAAGACAGACAAGCACACACAAGTGTTATTTTTTTGTTTCTTATAATATCAGATGTAGGCATTGATCATACACTGAACCACGTCCCCTATTTGGACATTTATTTCTAAAGTTAGGCAGTGTTAACTATTATAGGTCATATTGCAACAAGTGACAGCTACAAGGATAGACAGTAGCACAAAGAGAATCACATTTGTAAAAGTACAAGATCCATCATCTCTGACAACTTTTACAATTGCAAAATCAATATCGGATGTGGGTCGAAGAGTTTTATGAAAAAAAGAATAAAAGGCAGCCTGAGAAACTAGTGTTATCTCACAATATTTAGAGAACCTATAGTTTGAGACTTTTGAAGAGACGTATATTATTCAGACGATTGTAAGAAACTTGTAAATTTGAAATTTGAAAATGAGAAACTTGAACATTAGATATGTGTACATTAGAAACTTAAATGTAAAAGACCTTCATGTAAAAAATTCGAATATGAGAGAGTTGTATGCTTGAAACTTGAATAAACGACACCTTTGTGTTAGAACCTTGAATATGAGAGACTTGATGTTAGAAACTAAAATTTAAAAACCTGAAAGTGAAAGAATTGTATGATAGAATCTTGAGTAAGAGACTTGTAAGTGGGACGTGTGTACCATATGTTGGAAAATGAAAGACTTGTATATCAGATATTTGGGTGCCAAAGACTTGAATGTTAGAAACATGAATGCAAGAGACATGCATGACAGAAACTAAGATGTGACAGACTTGTATTTTAGCAACTAGAATGTTAGAGAAGTGTATGTTAGCAACTAGAATGTTAGAGAAGTGTATGTTAGTAAATAGAATGTTAAAGACATGTATGTTAGCAACTATAATATTAGAGACTTGTATTTTAGTAATCTATGATTGAACCTTTACTATGTGATCTGTCTCAACCGGACTGCTCAGGATAGGTTAGCAGGATAGAGAGTGCAACACTCATCCTCAGCAGGACGGCACGACTCTCTGGGATCCATTGGCTACTGCCAAGTGCTCAGAATAGATAGACTAAATATGATATGTTGTTCGCGTACCCAATTAGTGCTGCCCTAAACAATCGATGTACGGTGATCTCAGGACATGCAACCGTTTGTCGGGGCTACAGACGAATACTCATTGGCAGTTTCTTCCAAGGGCTATACCGTTGATATCGCATCTTCAGATACGCTTTTATGAACCGCTCAGTCTGACACACTGCCATCACACACGGTGCTCGCATGGCTGAGAAGAGATCTTTTACTGAGACGCGGAAATAGAGAGCTGTATCTTCGACTCTGCGACTGACAACAAACTCACTCTTTAATCCTCAGACATTCTCTGAGCCAGCTTGGAAACATTTTCATTAACGACACATTCGAGACAGCCCACAGAGCGAACTCTTCCACAGTGGGCCTAGATGTCGGTCTGAAGGCGGCCGGCTTCCTGATGCTCAAGGAGCTGAACCTCTTCCAGAAAGTTGTGGTCAAGCCGGAGCGACCATATCTGGCTATACTTGGAGGGTCAGCTTTGGCGGCCAAGATTGTGCTCATGGACAATCTGATTGATCTAGTCGACGAAATGATCATAGTCGGAGGTAGGCGCCTACGCCTCTGTTCATCTGTTGAGCAGATTGGTAGTACGCGGGGCAATAGTTGTGTACAGTGTACCTGTTCAGCATTGGATGTTGTAGTTTTGTGTGCAATTGTGTACATTTAATATTACATGCGTGTCAATATGCGTACGTAAATACTTATCCTAAAGGATATTTTTGTGTTTTTTTTTTTGCCTTCCACTTATTTATCTATTCCACAAGGCGATGTGGGTTGTACTATGTTTTTATTCCGACTTCGTAAGGCTCTGCTTACACTTGCATTTTCTAAGGGTCTACTTCTCCGGGTAACGGCCGGTGCTGTGAATGGGGAGCGAACCCAGCACCTTCAGGTTTTGAGCCGTGGCACTTAACCACTAGGCCACGCCATCCTCTATCCTTAACCATTTAAACACACACCAAAGTTCACAAACGCACACAAACATGGTATATGTATCATCTATATATAAAGTAAGTAGCGTGTCCTTTACAGAACGTCTTACAACCGCCACCTATTTGGCTGTTATATTTTCGAAAGCCACATTTGTTCTTCTGAAACTTCCCTCTGTACTTTGCCTATTATTCTCTCGTGTATGATCTTGAGCAGTATTTGAATTGTGTGACTCAGACACATTCTATTCTTTCAGTTTTTTTCGGAATTATTATAAACGTTGATGTTGCCAGGTCAGTTAGTATGCATCCAGTATTGTACGTGTCATTACACAGTTCAGTTGGTATGCATCCAGTATTGTACGTGTCACACAGATCAGTGGGAATAGCTATATATATATATATATATATATACCAAAGTCCTCTAGGGTCTCTATCAAATCTATGATTTTGGTGTCCGGGCCTGTTGCTTTCCCATTTCTCATAGTTTTTATCACATTTTACAAATCTGAGAATTCTGGGTCTTTCATTATCAAATGTTTATGGTTTGGCTCCGCGACTCTCCTCAAATCAAAAAAGGGCAAACAATCAGATCCAACAAATTTTAGACCGGTGAGTTTAACGAGCATAGTCTGTAAATTGTTAGTCAATAATCAAAGAAAACATTGTAATGCATTTGGACAAGTTTAATCTAAAAATAATAGCCAGCATGGGTTTACGAGGGAGATCATGCTTCACAAATCTATTAGAATTCATGAAGGAGGTTACTAAAATGATAGATAATGGGGAGCCAGCAGATGTTATTTATCTAGATTTTGCAAAGACCTTTAGAATCACATGGAGTAGGTGGAGAAGTTGCCAAATGAATTGAAAATTGCTTAACTGGAAGAAGGCAGAGAGTGGGCATAAATAAGGAGTACTCTGAGTGATACGAAGTAAAAAGTGGAATGCCACAGGGCTCGGTTTTAGGACCACTCTTGTTCTTGATATAAATAAACGATTTGGACATTGATATGGGATCCATGATTGAAAAATTCGCTGATGACACAAAACTGCAGTAGTGTCTCATCTAAAGCAGAAGTGGATATATTGAGGTTGTTTTAGATAAAATTCGAGAATGGTCTGTAAGCTGGCAAATGGAATTTAATGTAGATAAATGTAACAGTCATCTACATAGGTAAACTCAATATGGAACATAATTACAGAATAGGACTGGGCAACCTGTGCCCGAGAAAGAACCGAGTGGGCAACCTGTGCCAGAGAAAGAACCCACTGGGCAACCTGTGACCGAGAAAGAACCCACTGGGCAATCTGTGCCCAAGACAGAACCGACTGGACAACCTGTGCCCGAGACGGAACCGACTGGGCAACCTGTGCCCGAGACAGAACCGACTGGAAACTAAGCTGTACAGGTATATTGTAGGTGTACATGTAGTCTAAGGCTACGAAGAAACTGGTTGTACACAGACTCTGTTGAGTCTTTTAAACTAGTATACCTAATTTAAGTAAAATAAAGTTAAGTTAAGTTAGTTAAGATTAGGTTAGTTACGTTAAGTAAAGTAAAGTTAAGTTACGGTAGATTAAGTTCAATCAGACTAAATTAAGTTAATTTAGATTAAGTCTAGTTAAGTTAGATTAAGTTCAGTTAAGTTAGATTAAGATTAGTAAGATTAAGTCAAGTTAAGTTAGACTAAGTTAAGTTAGACTAAGTTAAGTTAGACTAAGTTAAGTTAATTTAAGTTGAGTAAACGTTTTCCTATTAAACGTTTCCTCATCTGTATTTATTTGTCATTTTTTTTCATTTCATCACTTTTTTATGTTTTCTATTTGTCTTCTACTTGCTGCAAAATAGAAAAGAGTGACTGGTCCACCAAATCTGGTACCCTCCCACCCCTTTAACCACTTCCCCCCCCCCCCCCAAAAAAAAACCCCACCTTCCCGGTAACAGGGACCCTACATAAAAGCACTTGCATGCAGTCTCTGTGCTGGTTTCTATTACAATTCTTGTTTGCATGTTATTGTTGCCAGCCCAATGATTAGATTGCTTTAGCATGTTCTTTATTCAATCAAAACATACAAGGACAAGTCAGTAAATAGGTCACAAATGACTTACGTTGTCTCTTAAATATAAACATAATTTCCAGCAACATCGATACACCTATCCGCTATCGGTATCAGTGCACCAAAACCTGCAGCATGGAAGTCTTTGGTCTACTGTCTCAGCCACATTTACACGTCACATTCAAAGTCTTCGTCATTCACGAAACGTCTCCAGCCAATGTTGCATCACGCATGATGTTGTAAGCTAAACAATGCGAACGCCCAATCCCTGTCGATACTCGCCTGTCATCACAAATTATCTCTCTCATGCAGCCCTATATACCAACCCAGTTATGTACTTCTTTACCCAACAAACACTTCTCACCGTAAACACAAAGTATCTCCTTAGGTATATCCTTTGCAGAAAATCCTTTTGACCACAAAAAAAAAAAAAAAAAAGCCACAGAACTACAGATTGTTCTTTTATTTGTTCACCCTGTGAGCACCGACGCCGATTTGTACTTGAACTGCGCACAGTATGCGCGACCTATCGTCTGCTTCATACATCATACATCCTCATAGGCATCTCTGTAGATCATGCGGATGGCGCCCTGTGAGTAGTCTCTCCAGGGCGCAAGCCTGGGCGCTGAATAAGGAGACCCAGGAGTGTCCAAACTGAAGGATCCTTCTCTCGGACTCACTGGTGCATTCCAAAGGAATGCAAGGCATGACCATTTGGCACCAACTCTACTGCAGGAGCTGGCGGAATGAATACAAAATTTGAAACCATCCGCCTTAGGTGTTTAGATTTTCTGTCTGGGTTTAGCCCTACACTCTTCCGAGGTTTCCAAAAGGCAGTGGGGCCGTTGTCATAGATGCTAGTTACTCGAGACATCCGATGATACTCTCATCGTCCCAGAGCTAGCCAGCACGTCCTGGCAGTTGTGAGTTTAAATTCAGAGTTCCCTCATTCTTAGGCGAACTGCCCGATCAGGCTAACAAGCTTCGTCTACCCGGGCTTAGAGTCAGAGTTTACCTTCTCTTAGATTGGCTGCCAACCAAGGCAAATGAGTCCAATCTGCCTACCCAGTTATACCTCTGGGTACTCGGTCGCGCCCTACAGCAGGCTCTGTTGGAAACAGGGGCCCCTCATGAATGTGCTGCTATGGACACAATAATGTAGGAGAAGCCATTGACATGAAAACTCCGGCCTGGCAACAGTGAATCCAGCGACGATCTCCACCTGGAAAGGGGGGGCTATAACAGACGCTTCACGTTACTTTAACGAGTGGACGTCCAGTCTATACCCCCTTTTTGGATCAAACTCTGTGAAGCTAAAGTATCGAAAAACCTTTAAATTCGGCAGATGTGGGATTGTTATACTTTGTAATTCCCGTATGTCAGCGTTGTTTTTGTAATGATAAGTTAGTTAGCTAGAAGCACATTTCAGCTATGCCTGGCTATTGGGTGATTAGGCCTTGAAGTCTAAACAAAACCCTCTACTTGCCGTTTCTTGTTTTCTTTTTCCTTTGTTGTTTTTGTTGTTTCATTTCTTCATGTTACGCATGTTTATTTTCACAATGTATCAGTGATCTTTAAGAGTACATCTCCATTTTGGATCTGCCTGCAGCTTCTTCTTCTCAAGATGTCAGATTCATGTCCAGGGCCTTCATCACACATCTGTGAACCTCAACTGTTGTCGGCCGACTGTTCTCTTGCCATCTGTCAACTGTTCTTATAGGATATCTTAGGAAATGTAACCCTCTCCCACGCGACGAACATCACCAAGCCATCGTGCAGAATGCAGGGACTCTTGAGACCAGGGATCGCTTGAAACTTACGAGATTCAATGGCCCATCGTTTCAGTTCGTCGCTTTGAGAGACGAGTGTTTTGCCTCTCGACTACAGCGATGCCCGTAGTAGGGAGTGACATACAGATGAAGCCATACATAGCACAACCACTTGAAGGACCTTCATCAGCATGGTCGGGATGTTAGGAAAGCTACTGCACGTATGGAGACGAAACATCCTTACAAACAACGGTGTCCTTTGTAAGAGAAACCGGAACCTTGATCTGAGGATGAAAGAAGAAGAAGCATCCTGTCACTTAACGCCGTTTTCAGGATACACAAAAGAGCAAACTTAGTTGTTGTGGACATTCAAAACAACAGCAGCAACAACAGCAGCAACAACACTAATAAGAGGCTTCCAGTTTGTCGTTTACTTCATTATAATTGCCGTCAATCCATTGGCGTTTTGTTGGAATTTTGTCTATGCACTCATTTGATGTTTGTGTTTAAGTTTCATAACTGTTAACACCACACTGTCCTGTTACTGTCTAGATTTGGCATTTACATTCCTGAACAAACTTCATGGAACTTCCATTGGCAACTCAGTTTACGATGAAGTTGGAGCACCTTCTGTTCCAGTCATTGTTCAGAAAGCCAGAATGAACGGCGTTCAGATTCATTTTCCTGTAGACTTTGTTATAACAGATAGTTTGACTGAGAAAGCACAGACTAGAACAGTTTCTGTCGCTGCTGGAATTCCTCAAGGTCAGTTCATGGTCTGTATATTGTGGTAATAATAAAGTCATTAACAAGATGATTATATACCAACACTGGACTCGTGTGATTGATCATCAACACTTGAGTTGTGAGATGTAGTACCAAACCGGGAAAGAGGATCTGCCACCAACACAGGACAAAAGATCTGCCACCAACACGGGACAAAAGATCTGCCACCAACACGGGACAAAAGATCTGCCACCAACACGGGACAAAAGATCTACCACCAACATGGGACAAAAGATTTGCCACCAACACGGGACAAACGATCTGCCACCAACAAGGGACAAAAGATCTGTCACAACACGGGAAGAAGGATCTGCCACCAACATGGGACAAAAGATCTGTTACCAACATGGGACAAAAGATCTGCCACCAACACAAGACAAAAGATCTGCCACCAACACAAGACAAAAGATCTGTCACCATCACGTGACTTGAATGATCTATCACCATCTACCTGAGCCCGGGAAGCCCTACCACGAACCAAACGTCACTGTACAGGGCCATCGCCTACAAGCAGTTGATAGCTTTACTTACCTTGGCAGTACCCTCCAGGAAATATTGACTCTGAGTTCTACAACAGGATTTCCAAGGCGAGTGCTGCTTTAGGCAGACTACAAGAAAACGTTTGGGACCGACAGGGAATCAGTGTTGCCACCAAGATAAGTGTGTATCACGCTGTTGTGTTAACCACCCTTCTGTGAGCACGCGAAACATGGATAGTCTTTAGCAGGCATGTCAGGAAACTTAATCATTTCCATGTAGACTGTCTCCGTGGACTGCTCGGATGGGTTGGGAGGATAGAGTGGCCAACTCTGTAGTCCACAGTAGGGCGAGATTCACTGGCATCAATACGCTGCTACAGAGAGCCCAGATCAGATGGACAGGACATAATGTTCGCATGTCAGATGAGCGCTTCTCTAAACACCTGTTGTACGGTGAGCTCAGGACAGGACAGAGCTCTAGTTTCTCCATTGTTGTTGCTGCCTGGGAGCTGCTTGCTCCGAACCGCTCAGCCTGGCGTACTGTCATCACACATGGTGCTTGCTCCGCTGAGCAGAGGACCATTACGGAGGCGCAGGAAAAGCGAGCTGCACGGAATGAAAGAATGCAAGACTGCCCAACTACAAATGTTGTTCCCGTGTGCCCTACGTGCGGGAGAGTTTGTCACCCTCAGATCGGACTGTACAGTCACATGCGGTCACATCTGAATAAATATGTCTGACGCTGTAGCCATCTTTGCTTGCGATGTCCAACTAACTAACTAATTAACGATACTATTTGTTTTCAAATGTAACTGTGGCAATAATCATAATAACATATGTAATGTTGTTTATAATAGTTCATGTAATTTATACAATTTTAGTAATTACTGGTATTTACAAATGTGTATTTTGTCATCTGATATAGACCTTTTTTAGTGTGATCTGCTAGGACAGATTTTGTTCTATTGGTGTTAGTGAACTGATTATTTCCCAAAAGGGATACTGAGAGAGATCATGGCCTACGTGGGTAGAAGATAGAAACGGGATGAGTAGAGGTTTTACCCATTGATAGAAGTTGATGGCAACAAATATACTGACGTGACTAACTTAGTCATCTGACAAGGTTGCTACTATTTGTTACGAAGACATTACAGGAGCTTAAACGGAATACGCACTATAAACACAAAATGATTATGGAATAACAAGGAAAACTGAAATATAAATATTAAATGTTAGTGGGCTAGTGAGTAAGGCGTGGCCGAACTGTTTCGATGTCTATCTGCTGATAAATAGGGCAGCGGATCGAATTCCCGGTAAAGGCATTTGTTGTTTTATGTTGGAGTGAAATAAACAAACAGCCAGCACACGATGTGTGGCGACAGTAGTTGCGTAGCGGCATGTAGTCCTTATCTTTAAAAATCTTTCGACTATGTCGGCAATTGGAATAAATTTGAATGGAAAGTAGCTTTTTTCGACATTGGGATTTTTTGAAAAAAAAGGCGGAATTTGTTAAATTTATTAAAACAAAAAAATAAAACATAAATTTCACAGTTAATAGATATAAGAGAACAGAGATACATCATCAATGAGACACAGGAAAACTCTGGACTAATATGGAGCAGTGTAAACAACAAAGAAAAGAGTCAAGCCTGGTGTTATTTATCTTGTACATCAGTAGACGACTCTTTGTCAGTTTTCTTGTACATCAGTAGACAACAAAGGAAATAGTCAAGCCTGGTGTCAGTTTTCTTGTACATCAGAAGACAATAAAGTTCATTTTAAGAACATAATACATTAGTAAAAAAAACGTTGATGCCTTCATTACACTAGAAAGTGGAAAAACAATAACAATGATTCAAGTATAATCTCTATGCAATAATTGCTCCAATGTTGAGTACAGAGGGACATTTGCTGAGTGTCTTCCAGACATTATCAATAGGGACGATATATGAAATACACGATTTCCATGGCTGAACAGCGTGAGAAAAGATAATCATATCAAAATTGCTTAACCATGTTTCAGATAATTGTGTTGCAGGAATTTTTAAAAAATAATAATGGTTCTTATAAAAGTATGAGAACAATGATATTAATAGATGAAAGATGAGATAACAAAAATAGATCCCTCAATATTTAACGAGCATTCAATACAACTGCGATAAAAGGATTACTTGGAACAACTGTTCATTCCAAGAGGCCCTCAGGGAAAGACCAGCAGACTGTACCATCAAGACAAAAGGCATGACGTTGGAGATCTATAACAGCCGACCTTCGCTGTGAAGATAATCCCTGAACTGAGCTGAGACCTGATAATGATTTCATGGATTCCTCCTTGATAAGAGTTCTGAGAGTGGGTGTGCTGGAGCGACCAGGTCAATTCTGTGTTCAATGATACGATTATTATTCGCTTGCTCTCCAGGATGGGTAGGGATGGATATCGGCGAAACAACACGAGCGAGATTCGCAGACGTTATAGGTAGAGCTAAAACCATCGTGTGGAACGGCTGCCCGGGAACATTTAAGAGTCACGGTTTCTCGAGTGGAACAGAAGCCATGATGAAGGCGGTTGTTGAGGTAACTGATAACAGATACATCTTTACATTTTTGTTGAAAGTTTAGGTTTCCAAATTGACTGTTACCTTTATGTTGTGTTTGAAATGTTCAATATCACTGCATTCTGGACAGTCCAATAGGTGTGTGACATGATCAGAGATCCTCAGGGAAAATCCCAATCATGATCCCAATCCAAGGGGCCATTGGAAGCTAATTGTTACGTGTTTGCTTTTATTTCCGATTCAAATAGGTCACTCTAAACCAGGCATGCAAGAAGCAAGGAGATGGGTCAGAGACAATGACTAATTTAAAGTTAAGACAGAATTTAAATGTACAGAGGGCTTGTCATAAGTCTTTACCCTACGAAGGAATAGGCGGAGAAAGTTGTAATTTGGCACATATGTAGTTCATTCAATTTGTACTGGACTTGAATTTCCCTCCTCGACGGGTTTATGCGCTGTGCTGCATGGCGCAATATACCTTATTGACCGGATCTGCTACCATTAGGTTTGTCAGAACATTGGAGAAATCAAAGGCCAGAGCTGTGATAAAATTCTTCATGTTGCAGGGAAAAACACCTACAGAAATACATAGGGAGATGGAACCAGTGTTTGAGGAATTCTGTCCTTTGTATGCTTCTGTAAAAAACTGGTGTATGTAGTTTAAATGTGGCCATTCCCATGTTGCTGATCTTCAAAGATCAGGAAGACCATCCTTGAAGCACAACGATAAAAATGCCGCAAGTGAAGCAAATCATTGACCAGGATAGGTAAATGACAATTGCAGAGATATCTAAGTCAGCAAAACTGAATAGTACAGTTTTTGGAATTGTACACTACAGACTGAACATGAGAAAAGTGTGTGCCCACTGTGGTCCGCGTCTGCTGACGTGTGAACAGAAACAAATGAGGGTTGATTGCTGTGGCCAGTTGCTGAAAATGTGTCAGTCTAAAAACATGTTGCCCGACCATGATGACAGTAGATGAGACTTGGGTTCCCCATTATGACCCAGCATCCAAAATTTCCAGCATGCAGTGGAAAACCCCGGGCTCACCAACACATGTCAAGCCAAGAGCACAGAAATCTGCAAGAAAAATGATGCAGACTATTGTTTGGGACGTCAAAGATGTCATATTGAAAGATTACCTGCCTCATGGCAACACGGTTAATGGGCAATATTATGGAGATCTCCTTACCAAACTAAAAAAGACTGACCAGAAAACGAAACATAGTGCGCACTCAAATTCTGCCTTTGCTTCAAGACAACGCACCCTCCCATAAAGCAAGGCTTGTGCTGCAAACAGCCAACAATTTGAACATTGAAATATTTTCCTACCCACCATATTTTCTGGATTTAGCTCCATCGGACTTTTTTCTTTTTGCAAAACTTAAAAAACAGCTGAAAGGAATTCATTTTGACAGTGACTAAGATATCATACTGGCTTGTGATAACTGGTTTAGTTAAAAAAAATAGGTTACTTTATTATGAAGGCCTTTTCAAGGTCACACAGAGATGGCGAAATGTATAAATTCATGTGGTGGCTACAGTAAGAAGGAATAAGCACTGTGCCAAATTTAAACTTTCTCCTACTCCTTCACGGTCAGGGTAAAGACTTATGATAAGACCCTTGTATCCATCATTTCGAAGAACGCCCGACCTTGCTCCTAATGTAACTTTTCATTCTCTAAAGTCAGGTAAAGGAAAAGTTGGCTGGGTTACGGACAGAAATGGTTGTCTGATATTATCGACTTTTATTGCGTAAAGTTTAGTACGGTTGTTCTAAATGATGGGCGTGGGAACGTCGCATGTCAAACTTATTCCAAGACTACAATGACATTTTGGGTAGAGGCATATGAAATTGAAATATGGTACGGGAAATAGCAAAACCAAATCCAAGTTTTGTAATGAGTTTGTCAAATAAGTGATGCTACGAGTATTGTTGGAAAGAAAGGGGAATTCAGACATTAAGCTTTGACGTATAAGTGGTAAGGTCACGAAAGATGTCATACAAATTGTCCATTCTGTGGGACAGTTTGGGACCACATGATTAGCCCCCTCAGCAACCAGGAAAGGAGGCGGAGCTTAAGGAGGCAGATTAAAAAGTGATGATGCAGAGATTGGAGATCAGATTTGGCAGGAAGGCAGCCCGAAAGTGCTCGCAGAGTTCACTCTACGATTGGTCATCTTTGTGAAGTCTGGGAACATCGGTGAAGTTAAAGGATTGCACTCAATTGCATTTGGCCACCCCAGACTGACACCAGTGAGTATCTAAGGTCAGTGTGTCTCTTTCAGGTCGCAGTGTCGGTACGTTTTAAGAAACAAAATTCGTGTAAAACCCTTGTCGGAATAGTTGGTCACAAACTGGTCGAAGTCTCGGTACGTTGTCAGGAAAAGGTGTAGACCAAACACCAGGGATCATATCCCATCGCACAAGTTCGAGTTTTTTTTATTCCACAGCGAAACTCGAGAGAACCAAGCTGCCAGACGGTCAGAGGCCAGACACGCTACAAGAGATGAGGAACATGGACCTAGTTAGAAATTAGATGATGTTGTTTGGAGGAGAAATATATTAGAATTGATTAAATCATTTCGAACTGGGTTTACTTTACAGAGAACTAGGTGCCAAAAACCTCTGGAAATAGAGCTTTGATAATGATAGCTTGGACTGTATTGATGTAATCCTGTCAAGTTATGTCAATAAATTATGCGTTTGTTAAAAAATACATTTTCGTGTTGCATATATGCGTTTTTCATGAGAGGGGAAGTAATTAGGTCTAAGAGAGATAAGTCTGCTAAATGTCTCAACATTTTATGGATCCTTTCTAAGTTGATCTAAGCTACCACAGTCAATATTTCACGACCACAAGAAATTTCACAGGAAAGTGTTTGTGTGATTAATAATATTTAAAACAGAAACAAGTAAGTGACAACACAAGTTGTGTTTTACTGTTCAATCTATTACCACAAGTATTTTTTGTTGCAACTTTGATTATCAAACGGAAATGGCCACATAAGCTGTCATGAAAGTTGCAGCTAATGAAAATGCAGACTTTGGAGGATTTTCTCCATTCCCCTAGCACATTGTTGGTAAACGTGTCCGGGGCCCAGGCCTCACAAACTACCATCCCTCTTGTTGCTAGCATCATGATGGGACCATGCGGTGTAGAGAAGGGTGGCGAGCCCAACACAATATTTTGTCATCTTGACCATGGCAGCCCACACAAAACACTACGCAAAGCTGCACGAGAGGCATCTCCAGTGGTCCGACCCTAAACTGTCTGTGACGATGGATCACCTAGACAGGCTAAGGGATAAAGCTATGATGCAATGGCTGCCTCCGACAGCAACTGAACAGTTTAAAAATAGGCTGGCAACAGCCATCACTGGAGATCCAGAAGCAGAACTCCAACAAAATACCACCTCTGCCTCACTATGTGGACATCCACTTGACAAGTGGGACAGTCGTCACCATCATGGTCACAGTACCAGGACGGCGAACTGAATGTCCTCACTGCGGCAGCATGTCACACTGGCCAAACAACTGCCCCACCATTACCCACACAACAACACCAAGGAAAGGAGCGTCGCCACAGCTCCAGGGACACTTGTGAGAGCAAGCGGTCTGCCCACTTCAGGACAGACGAAGAAGCAACCACGACCATTTGGGGGACCCCTCTAGAACAAAGGGTCCCCCTTCTAGACACACCACCAAAATTGGTGATTGCACTGGACAGCGCCGGTGAGAATTAAACTCACCACTTCACACCAAAACAAAACACATCAAACACGCACACGCGCGCGATCATGCACACACACACAAAATAAAAACATTTTAAAAAAATAAACAAATAAATAATTTGTAAATGGCAGAAATTAAAATACTCAGCATCAACATCCGCGGTATGCGCGAGAAGTTGAATAAGCTCATATGCCTCGCAAAAAAATGCAAACCAGACTTTTTAATGGTCCAGGAAACTAACATACATACAGATCAACATGCAGCACACATTACAACACAACTAGGGATGCAACATTCATGCTTCAGTCTCAGTACACAGCGACTAGGCTCAGGAGTAGCCATTATACAAACATCGGACAGGTGGGAAATAACAAATACAAGCAGGGACAGCAATGGGGAATGGTGATAGTCCAGGTCAGCAACAACACACACACACATACAATAGTAAATATCCATGCACCAAGCACTTACAGAGACCAACCACTTTTCTACGAAACTTTAGACGACCTACTGACACGTTCATACCAGGGACATAGTATCATCCTGGGTGGAGACTTCAAAAGTGTTCTGTCAGACAAAGACGTTTTTGGCAACAATGTCAGAGCGCAGTTACGGAAACTCAGAGGAACGGATACAAACCAATTGGAAATATTACAAGACATAATAAGCACGCACAGTTTAGTTGACACATACAGATACAAATACCCACATGGGACAAAAGAAACCACACACAAAAATAGTGGACACCCTAGCGCCGCACGTCTAGACAGAATATACGTGCACTCAGATCTATACACCACACACGCCAAGCATCTGCCAGAAACACTAAACTTTACAGACCACAAGGCAGTCATGGCTACCATCAATACAGCAGAAACAAACACACCACTTAGACGCTCCACGCATTGGAAGTTCAACAACACACTGCTACAAAATAAAGGCTACGTTAACCACATTACACACCTCATCCTAACATACGTTGATGACACACAAACAGAAAACATACAACGTTGGGGAATACTTAAAAACACAATTCAAGAGAGAACAAGGATTCTTGCAACCAAAATACATGGAGAGAAGATGAGACAGGAAAAAATAATAGAAAAAGCCATCCATCTAACGAAACAAATAGACAAATACTCACCACGTTTATACACATTACAAGACGAACTAGAAGAATGTCAACACTACAGGTTTCAAGGAGCTTTCATGAGAACAAAACTAAACACGATAACACAGGAAATACCAAGTAAACAATACCTAACAATAGAACAGAATGTACAGATGAGCAGACAGGAGTAATAGTAGACCTAGAGGGCAACACACACACCAGATATAGCGCGAGCTTTCGAGACATACTACAAAGAACTTTACACAAGTGAAGACACAGGAAAACAGATCCAAGACGTTTTCACAAAATGTGCAAGAAAACTCAACAGCGAGGAGAAACTGGGCCTTGACGCTGACATTACACTCACAGACATAACAAATGCAGTAAACAACATGCAAAAAGGCAAGTCACCAGGATCCGTTGGACTCACATCAGAATTCTACCAACACTTCTTCCCCATTTTAGGACCACTCCTACTCAAAGTATATCAAGAAACTTTTAAAAAGAACGAGCTTCCTCCCAGCCAAAATCTGTCCTTCATTACACTAATACCAAAGGATAACGCAGACAAAACACAACTTAAAAATCACAGACCCGTATCACTTCTAAATGTAGACTACAAAATCTTAACTAAAACTCTAACAAATAAACTCAAACCATTTATGCTATTACTCATACACGAGGACCAACAGTGCAGTGTACAAGGCATAAATATACACCAACATACACATTTTATCAGAGACATCAACCTCACACACGAGAAAAACACGAAATCATCAATCCTTTCCCTAGATCAAGAAAAAGCTTTCGATAGGATATCCCATCAGTACCTCCATTAAGTCCTCGAGAGTTGCAACATAGGAGACCATTTCAGAAAGTGGATAAAAATCCTATACGCAAAGCCTGAAAGCAAGGTACTGGTAAACCATCAGGTTACGAGTGCCTTTCGGCTAACGAGATCAGTGAGACAAGGATGTTCCCTCTCCCCATTGCTCTATACCCTTGCCTTAGAGCCCCTATTAGAGAAAATCAGACAAGACAGCTCCATAAAAGGCACACACATACATGGAGCAAAGGAGAAGAAGTTGCTTGCCTACGCAGACGACACCGTCTTCTTTCCCCCAGACTACACATCAATAGAGAACATTCTAAACACGTTTGCACAATTTGGCAAAGACAGTGGGGCAAAAATAAATATACAAAAATCCACTATAATGGGCATAGGCCAGTGGAAAAACAAAGTAGACTTTCCTTTTGTTCTAAAAATAACAGACTCCATTAAATTGTACGGCATAACCTTCATAACTATGTCAGATGAGAGAAAAAGAAACAGAAGACCACATTTTCTACTCCTGAAGTACAGTCATGCCCACAAGACAAATTCTACAAGACACAATCGAGACACAAACAAGACAGAAGGTAGACATGTATAAGGCAATAATGTTAAACACTATACCAGACACGACACCAAACATTCAAACACAAATTCTAATTCTGCTATCAGAATACAGACACATCATATGGAGATGTAGAAACGAAGCCCCATATCGCTTCAGAACATACTCCCCAGACACTCTACTACACATGATCATGAGAAAGGCGTTGTCCAGTAGCGACATACAAATGTAAATGTTGTACTGGAAATATGTATGTTAAAATATGCTTCATCATTTTCAATTTAAATTTAAATTTCTCTTGCCAAGTCAAACAGGAAAAGATGTGTTAATGGGGAAAAGAGTGAATGAATGAATGAATGCCGTTTTGAGACTATCCATCCTTTTTCTCCAAAAACACCACAAACAAAAATCAAGAGGGGGAAAGTATCAATTTCCCCCATTGCAACTGAACTAAATCACTCAAACACTCCCCCAGCGGTCAAATCTTATCTCCTGTCCTTTCAATTCACCAGTTTTATGGTGGTCCTTTCCTCCACCAGTCAGTTCCTCAGTCTGGACTAAAAGGACAATGGACAGGAAATAGGCCAAGTTTTTTTTTATGGCAGAGTGGACTGACAGGAATCCTAGGGTAAAGAATGGTTCCCATGTAGGCCATACATTACTCACCCTCTTGACTACTGTACAAGTACACAAAACCTTTATGACTCTATAGCTTTTTTGGAATAATAAAATACTTATATATATATATATATATATATATATATATATATATATATATATATATATATATATACAAATGTGTGTTATAAGCAAATATGTATGTATGGATATGTACACATGTTGCATATATGTATGTTAGTACGTAGGTTTATTCATGTACATATACGTACATATATATGTGCGTATGTACATGTGTATGTGCGTGTATGTGTGTGTATGCGTATGTATGTATGGAGGGATGGATGGATAGACGGATGTATGAATGCATGGATGGATAGACGGATGTATGAATGCATGTATGTATGTATGTTTACATGGGTGTAAGCATGAGTGGGTATGTATGCATATACGTATACATGTGTGTGCGCATGTGTATATATTATATATGTATGGATATATTTTTATGTTTTTGTGGGTGTGAAAAGATATATGTATGTGCAAAAATGAATAGGTATGTATCAGCAAGTACACATGTGCATTCATTTATATGGGAATTCATTTATATGTACATTCATTAATGCTTTCACAAATAAATGAATTTCACCTTTCACCTCACAAAGTGTAACTCCCACCATCTCATGTTTCATCTCATGGGAATTTTCACCTCACATCACACAATATTTTGTTTTAAAATTGTGCAATAAAGAATTTAAAAAAAAAAAAAGGAGAAACTTTGCAGAAAAAGCCAAAGCAATATCAATTGGTATCTCCTTGTTCCCCTGTTATATTAACCTCCATCTCCCATATTTCTCCTGACTTTAGACCTTTGCATTTAAAACCTATATTATCATGAATGTTTGCATGTATATGTATATGTACTGGGTGTGTACTCATATACACGTGTGTGGAAGTAGTTATATGTACATGCATGTAGGTGTTTGTTTGTTTGTTTGTTTTTTTTTCTATGTATGTGAATAAATGAATAAATGAATGTGTGTGTATAAAGAAACATCTGTAAGTGTGTATAAATGAATATGCATGTGTCTTAACACCGCGGAAACCGTAGGCTCCAGATACCTGGTCACGGACAAACAAAAGCCCTCGATTAATTCGTCCTGGCCAAAAAATGAACGGGTGCTGGAAATAGACCTTCGGAAGACAGGTCAGTTTTACCCTAAAAATGACAGGGCGTTGCTACGGAAATCCTGCTCAACTCGAGAGGAACCGCAGACATTTGGTTCACGTACCAGGCTGATAAGCCAATGGCGCGAGGCTATCATGTGAGTGATTACGGCCGGACGCTTGTTAGCCGGAATACCGCCCAAATTGTCAGCACCACTGCAATGGGAGGCTTCGATATGGTCGGGACCTGGGGATCGCGCCTCAACCCAACCAGGTCGAGCCACAGAAAGAGGTCTCTTCCATCCGCTGATCAAAGCGGGCGGATAGCTGCTCGATATTCACCCTAAACGGCGATGGGGTGCGAAACCACCAACATAAGACTTAGTTCCTGGTCGGGGTATCGAAAACAGTAGAGCAGCCACCTCACTGTGAACTGTCGAGACTCACTCCTTGACCACGAGATATGTCCGCAAACCAGGCGAACAACATCTCCGTGACATTACCAGGCTTGTCCCCTGGTTAAATGCACTTCTGCTTCGATATCTACCTCTGTACGCTATCAGCCATACCAATGGACGCAGAAGAAATGCAGACCAGCGGACATTGCACACCTGCCCCACTGTGTCAATATCCCAGGTGGCGGGGAATGCTAGGCGTACCATCCCTGCATAGAAGCCAAGAAAATAAAGGGAGCAAAGAGATACCCCACTCACATGTAAATGCTACGTTCCTGGCGGGACGTAACGATCCTGGGGTACAGACACACTGGACTGCCTCTCTTCCGGGTAAACCAGTCCATATCATATATCATCTCATATATCATCTCATATATCATCACCGCACCCTATAGACACGAGTAGTGAAGACTCGTTAGTCTGGTAAGACAACTTCCATAAGAGAGACAACTCTGATCATAAACAACTGCTGCCTTGCAGATAGGCTGGGGACAGCCAAAGGCTAAGGAGGGCATCCCTACAGAAACGCCTGTTGAAATCGGGTGCACGGGGCCGCAAGCCTAACAAAACAGTGCAACGTAAATCGCAGTATGATGACAGTACAACCGATCAGAAAAACTTATGGCGCTCATCCTGCGGAGTCCCGCCAGGCAGCGATAGTGCCGGGCCCACCCTTGACTACTGGTGGTCACCCACCCATGTGTCGTGGAGTCAAGACACTTGGCTATGGGGCAACTTTTATTGACCAAAAACTCAAGACCCTCAAAATACTACAGTGGAATGCGGAGGGTGTCGTTAACAAAAAGCTTTCCCTAACACATCACCTGCATGAATGTAAGATTGACGTGGCATGTATCCAGGAAACGCACCTCAACAAAAACCATAAATTCTCAATCAGAGGATACCCGACCTTCCGTCTCGATAGAGAAGGCCACAAAGAAGGGGTCCTGATACTGACCCGAAACTGCATACCGAGTAGCGCGGTATCTGTCAATCACACCGGACAAGCAGAAATTGTAGGAGTTGACATAATGGCTCAAGAGACGAAGCTCCGCATTTTCAATCTGTACGGACCACCAAATAAATCCATATCGCTCTCGAGTATGGACGTCAAAGACTCCAACTGCATAGTAGTTGGACACTTCAACATCCACTCGGAGAGATGGGGATACTCGGACACAGACAGCAGAGGTGACGAAGTGGAAGATTGGGAGATAGACACAAATCTCTCCCTAATCAATAGACCAGAGGATAGCCCTAGTTTCTATTCTAGAACATGGCATACCACCTCGACTCCAGATTTGGCCTTCTCCACACAGGACATACACCATAAAATAGTGCTAAACCAACTGGCAGGTAGCGACCACAGGCCGATCAGGCTAGACATTGATATGGAAGTAGGCCCACAGGAAACAAAACCGCTCCCGCGTTGGAATTACAAACGAGCCGACTGGGACAGATTTGCAATCCTGACAGACGGGCTGTGTGAAACCATCAACACACGAAACAACAAAATGAAGCCCATGGTGGAAAGCCTAAGCAAGGCAATAATGCAAGTCCCCACTGAAACCATCCCAAGAGGGCCAAGGACAAATTATAAGCCCTATTGGAATGATGAGTTGCAGAAAGTGGAAGACGCAGTCACAAATGCTAGGAACATGGCAGAGCGAGAACAATCTATGGAGGCAAACATCGCCCTCAAATCCGCCACGGCGAAATACAAATACACTCTCAAGCAAACAGCAAGAGAGCTGGAAAAACAAAACGGAAAGCCTAAACCTGGACAAAGAAGGGAACAAGCTATGGAAGCTAGTCAGAGCCATGAATGACGAAACCCCGTCAAACAAACAAATTTCCATCAAGCAGGGAGAAAACGTGCTCACTGGTAAAAAAGCTGCAAACGCTTTTGTCGATCACTATGCCAGAGCAAACCACATCGAGGTCCCTGCAGATAGGCATACAGACATTAGTGAAGAGCAAAAGGGGCACGACAACATCAGTACGGCACCTGAAGAGCATATGATGGCCAAATTAACAATGAGCGAAATGGAAGAGGCCATGAGAACACTAAAGAAAAGGAAATCTCCCGGAAAAGACGGGATAACAAACGAAATGCTGATGGGGCTGGGCCAAACAGCGAAGAGGAAGCTGCTATCGGTCCTGAACCAAAGCTGGAAAAGGGGAATTGTACCCCAGGCATGGAAAGACGCAGTACTGGTACCAGTACCAAAAAAAGGAAAGGACAAAAAGATCCAAATGGATACAGGCCTATGAGCCTACTGAGCTGTGTCGGCAAACTGATGGAACGGATGATAAACACCAGACTGATGTGGCATCTGGAAGAAAAACGAATACTAATTCCACAGCAAGCCGGCTTTAGACAGCACAGATCCACTGAGGACCAGATCATCCTCATAGCCCAGGAAATAGAAGATGCCTACCAGGCACAGAAGCACACAGTAGCGGTTTGGGTGGACCTGGAAAAGGCATTTGCCAAAGTCTGGAAAGATGGACTTAGAGTCAAGCTAAGAAGAAGTGATGTCTGTGGGAAAATGTACAAGTGGATCAACCACTACCTCAAAAACAGAACGGCCAGTCCAAGTACAAGGGCAGATGAGCAGAAAGGTGACACTCGAGCAGGGGGAGTACTGTCACCCACACTCTTCCTGGTGTATATAAACGACATTACAGAGAATATACCAAGAAGAGTCTATAGCTCAATGTTTGCAGACGATCTGGCTATGTGGACCTCTGAAAAGAATCTCACCATAGCAAGAAATCGGATGCAGCAAACCCTAACATCGCTGGAAAATTTGGCGAACTCATGGCTGGTCAAAATAAACGAGGAGAAAACCACATGCACAATATTCTCGCTTTCAATCAAACCCCAAAATACCAAGTTAAGTTTAAATGGCAAATTCTGCAGCCAAACGACAACCCAAACTATCTGGGAGTCACATTTGATCGGCGCATGACATGGAAAAGGCAGATCGAGAGAAACCGAATGAGAGCCAGAGAAAGAATGGCAATCATGAGGAAACTTGCTGGCACAAGCTGGGGAGCAGACGAAAGCATACTAAAGAAACTGTACACTGGAAGAGTGAGACCAGTTCTCGAGTATGGCATTGCGGCATGGACCAACAGCAGCAAAGGCGAACTTCGATAAAGTTAGCAAACTTCAAAACCAAGCCATGAGAGTTATAACAGGAGGCATGAAGTCAACGCCAATTGTAGAACTTGAAAAGATTACAAAACTGCAATCCATGACCGATAGAAGAGACTGCAGAGCCCAGCTGCAGTCAGAGAAACTCCGAAGACTGACCGACCATCCAATGCACCAGAGACTAAACAATTTGGGAAATGGGAAACTAAAGCGGAGAAACTTTGCAGAAATAGCCAAAGCAAAGATGCACGAAGATCCCATAAACGCAATAACAACACCAAAACCCATCACTACTGTACGAAAACCTACCTGGAGGCAGGATATATTTCCAGAGGTGGTAGAAAGTATACCAGGTATTGGAAACAAAAACTGCCAGACTGAAAAAGAAAGGAGAGATACTACCCTAAGCTTTATATCGGAAAACTACCCAAGCATGGACTGGACCCATGCATACACCGACGGTTCTGTAACAAACACTACACAGAACGGAGGGGCAGGAGCATTCCTGAACCTACCAAATGGCAGACAAATAACACTGTCATTCGCTACTGGTAAGTACACAAGCAATTTCAGAGCGGAGGCAGAGGCACTGAGGGCGGCAGTGGAAGAAATGGTGACACATAAAGAAAATGAAAGCCATATAGTCCTGCTTACAGATGCTCTCGCCGTAGTCACAGCGCTACAAAGCCAGAAAAACACTGAGCTTAATGACTTAAGAGCAGCACTCTGCAAACTGTGCCAGCAGTCCGCACCAAAAAGGGTAGTGGTACAGTGGGTCCCATCATACTGCAACATCCAAGGCAACGAGGAGGCAGACAGACTGGCAAAAGAAGGTGCAAGACTACCACAAACAGATACTAGTATGACGTACGGAGAGTCAAAACGGCTTATCAAAACCAGAAACATGACCAAATGGGAAACCGAACATACTGGTTACACCAAAAACGATGCCTATTAACAGTTGAACCGAAGAGAGCAGGTCGTTGTCTTCAGATTTCGCACTGGCCACAATAGACTGAGGTACCACTTATTCAACAAATTGAAGATAGGTGGTACCGACGAATGCCCGTGCGGTACCGGTAAAATGACCGCTGAACATCTGCTGCAGAACTGCCCGACATACGAGGATCAGAGAGAGCAGATGTGGCCATCACCAGTGGAACTGCAAGACAAGCTCTATGGCAGTGTCGACAGCCTCAGGATGACCGCCGCTTTTTTCGAAAAAATAATGGTTACTGTCTGACTGCGAAGAAGAAGAAGAAGAAGAATATGCATGTGTGTATATAAACAAATGGGTATGCGTGTATAAGTGAATATGTATGTATGGATACGCATGTGTAAGCATATTGTCTTTGCAAATATCTCAAAGAAACAAAAATGTACATCACTAACTTCTTGAAAATTTAAATCATTTTAAATTGATGTCATCACTCACTTCACAAAATGTAACTCCCACCATCTCATGTTTCATCTCATGGGAAATTATAATTTCATTTCACTTCACATCATGTACAAATTTGATTTGAAAATTGGTGTTTAAATTTGAAAATTGTAATAATTGATTATGTGCAATAAAGAATTTTCAAAACACAAAAAAAATAAATGAATAGCCAAAGCAAAGATGAGCGAAGACCCTATGAACGCATTAACCACACCAAAGCCCATCCCTACTGTACGCAAACCTACCTGGAGGCAGCATATATTTCCAGAGGTGGTAGAAAATATACCAGGTATTGGAAACAAGAACAGCCAGACTGAAAATGAAAGAAAATCATAACCCTGAGGTACATAACGAAAAACGACCCTAGCATGGACTGGACCCATGCATACACCGACGGTTCTGTAACAAACAAAACACAGAACGGAGGGGCAGGGGTATTACTGAGCCTACCAAATGGTAGAAAAACAACACTGTCAGTGGCAACTGGAAAATACTCAAGCAATTTCAGAGCAAAGGCACTGAGGGCTGCAGTAGAAGAAATGGTGACAGGCAAAAGAAATGAAAGCCATATAGTCCTGCTTACAGATGCCCCGGCCGTAGTCACAGCACTAAATAGCCAGAAAAATACTGTTCTTAATGATTTAAGAGCAGTACTCTGTCAACTATGCCAGCAGTCTGCACCAAAAAGAGTAGTGGTACAGTGGGTTCCATCCCAATGTAACATCCAAGGCAACGAGGAGGCAGACAGACGGGCAAAAGAAGGTGCAAGACTACCACAACCAGATCCTAGTGTGACCTACGAAGAGTCAAAACGGCTTATTAGAGCTAGATACATGACCAAATGGGAAACAGAACATACTGGCTACACAAAAAACGATGCCTATTACCAGTTGAACAGAAGAGAGCAGGTCGTGGTCTTCAGACTTCGCACTGGCCACAATAGACTGAGGTACCACCTATTCAATAAATTGAAGATAGTTGGCACTGACGAATGCTCGTGTGGTACTGGGAAAATGACCGCTGAGCATTTGCTGCAAAACTGCCAGACATACGAGGATCAGAGAAAGCAGATGTGACCATCACCAGTGGCAACACTAGACAAGCTCTATGGTAGTGTCGACAGCCTCAGGATGACCGCTGCTTTTTTCGAAAAAATACAGGTTGACGTCTGACAGCGTACGAAGAAGAAGAAGAAGAAGATTAAACGATTTCGAACTGGGATTACTTTACAGAGAACTAGGTGCCAAAAACCTCTGGAAATAGAGCTTTGATAATGATAGCTTAGACTGTATTGATGTAATCCTGTCAAGTTATGTCAATAAATTATGCGTTTGTGAAAAAATACATTTTCGTGTTGCATATATGGAAGAGATTAGGTCTAAGAGAGATAAGTCTGCTAAATGTCTCAAAATATTTGGTCCCAGTGACGTGCACAACTAGTTGTTACAAGTGCTTGGTATCTCTCAGCAAATATGAAATTGTTTTGTTAATAATAGCGCCTATACAATGCTGGTAGAGCACATTAATGTTTCGTCCTTTCATGCGCCCTTTCTTTACCAGTCCACGCCTGAAATAAAACACCTGGATCCTGTCGATCGCCATCTATAGCAGTGTCATCATCCAGCAGGCGGTCATATGAATAACAGGCGCCAATATTTTCAATATAAAATCTATCGCGGCACCGCTACATGCAGTTAGTCCTGTTCATGTCATAGGACGATGGTCAGTTGATGTGAATAAATGGGACGTCGGATCTGTCTCTTGTAGTTTGTGTTGGTCAGTTGATGGGAATCAATGGGACGTTGCTGAACATTTTAGTTTAATATATGGGGACAATCAATACACACAGAGGGAAGCAGTTGGAGACCAAAGAAGGAACAGGACAATGATGGAGAGACAAGAGAACATGCGGGACAATGATGGAGAGACAAGAGAACATGCGGGACAATGATGGAGAGACAAGAGGACACACGAAACAATGATGGAGAGACAAGAGGACACACGGGACAATGATGGAGAGACAAAGAGGACACGGGAGACAATAATGGAGACCCAAGAGGACATGCGGGGCAATGATGGAGAGACAAGAGGACAAACGGGACAATGATGGAGAGACAAGAGGACATGCGGGGCAATGATGGAGAGACAAGAGGACAAACGGGACAATGATGGAGAGACAAGAGGACAAACGGGACAATGATGGAGAGACAAGAGGACAAACGGGACAATGATGGAGAGACAAGAGGACATGCGGGACAATGATGGAGAGACAAGAGGACATGCGGGACAATGATGGAGAGACAAGAGGACAAACGGGACAATGATGGAGAGACAAGAGGACAAACGGGACAATGATGGAGAGACAAGAGGACATGCGGGACAATGATGGAGAGACAAGAGGACAAACGGGACAATGATGGAGAGACAAGAGGACATGCGGGGCAAAGATGGAGAGACAAGAGGACAAACGGGACAATGATGGAGAGACAAGAGGACAAACGGGACAATGATGGAGAGACAAGAGGACATGCGGGACAATGATGGAGAGACAAGAGGACACATGGGACAATGATGGAGAGACAAGAGTACACATGGGACAATGATGGAGAGACAAGAGGACACATGGGACAATGATGGAGAGACAAGAGGACACATGGGACAATGATGGAGAGACAAGAGTACACATGGGACAATGATGGAGAGACAAGAGGACACGGGGGACAATGATGGAGAGACAAGAGTACACATGGGACAATGATGGAGAGACAAGAGGACACGCGGGTCGATGGTGAAAACAATAGGGGACACACTAGACGATGATGGTAGATGTGTTGACATAACTAGGCTGTCGTTTGGAACAATCCCAAACATTAGAGCAGAGTATACGAAGTTGCAACAAAAGACAATTATCCAAATCAAAGCGGAAGAGTAAAAACATTGCTGACGTTTTGTTTGCTAAAGCGTGACAACGAAACAGGTTATACGATACCAAAGGGTTGGTTTGAATGGTTGACTTGAATTGTTGACTTGATTTGTTGACCTGAATTGTTGACTTGAATTGTTGACCTGGCCTTTTGACCTGGCTTCTTTACTTAACTTCTTGACCTGATCTATTGACTTGATTTATATATCTTACTTGTTAACCTCAAATTGTTGACCTGACACTTAGACTGGACATGTTGACTTGACTTGTTGACCTCACTAGCTGTCCCGACATGTTGACTTGACTTGTTGACCTCACTAGCTGTCCTGACATGTTGACTTGACTTTCCGGTTCCTCTTGTAGTATAACAATTGCGATGACCGCTTGTCATAAATGCACACGTTGAAAAGCCTTCTTGAGCTCCATTCATAAGACAACATATATCATGGCTTACTCTTCTACTGTTCTTAGACAACTGGTCTTTTGTCTTGCACCCCCCCCCCCCCCCCCTTTTTCTGCAGTTTCCAATCAAACACATATCTAGTAGCATTGTTATGTGTCAATTTAACGGTGTGTAATATATGTATTCGCTTGCTCTCACAGATCTCCAGCCATGTTGGCTGCTGTGGAATTCTTCACCCTAGATCAGTTTGCTCTCATATCTGGCCATCTGAGACGTAATCTTCTTCTTCGTCATTTGTTCTCAATCTCCCACTACCAAGCCCTGAACGTTCTCAATCTCCCGCTACCAAGCCCTGAACGTTCTCAATCTCCCGCTACCAAACCCTGAACGTTCTCAATCTCCCGCTACCAAGCCCTGAACGTTCTCAATCTCCCGCTACCAAACCCTGAACGTTCTCAATCTCCCGCTACCAAACCCTGAACGTTCTCAATCTCCCGCTACCAAACCCTGAACGTTCTCAATCTTCCGCTACCAAACCCTGAACGTTCTCAATCTCCCGCTACCAAACCCTGAACGTTCTCAATCTCCCGCTACCAAACCCTGAACGTTCTCAATCTCCCGCTACCAAACCCTGAACGTTCTCAATCTCCCGCTACCAAACCCTGAACGTTCTCAATCTTCCGCTACCAAACCCTGAACGTTCTCAATCTTCCGCTACCAAACCCTGAATGTTCTCAATCTCCCACTACCAAACCCTGAACGTTCTCAATCTCCCGCTACCAAACCCTGAACGTTCTCAATCTTCCGCTACTAAACCCTGAACGTTCTCAATCTCCCGCTACCAAACCCTGAACGTTCTCAATCTTCCGCTACCAAACCCTGAACGTTCTCAATCTCCCGCTACCAAGCCCTGAAAAGGACTTTGCCAGTAGCAGAATATTGTCCAGAGAACGGAATGCACTGTGTCGTAGTTTACAGCTTGACTGCGATATTTGCACCTCTCGGTCCGACACATCCACCTCAGCATGCACTTTTGAGTACCGGGTTAGTCTTTCCTCTTCAATATCTCTTTAGATGTCTGCTCTGTTGCAGCCTGATATTAAGAATCATCGCGTGGAGTTGTAGTAGGGTCTTGACAGCTCTGGTTCGCTGGCCCTGATGCTAGCGGTCAGCTCTGGTTCGCTGGCCCTGATGCTAGCAGTCAGTTATGGGTTGCTGACCGCTAAAGCTCATGCGCTGCTCAGCATCTTGATCCCAGATGTAGTTTGAGGCCCAGACGTCTGTTGGTGAAGATGACTCAGTTTAATCACCGAATACCCATCTGAGACACATCAATCGCTAGGAAAAAACCAAAACATAATTTGCATGTACCTCTTCCGTACTGTCGTCGTTTACTCTCGTTTTTCTTGTCGTTTTCTTTGTTCTATTTACGCTTCATAACATTCATTGGACTAACGCTAAGACTGGCCTCCTTTCAGAAAACCTGCATAAAGTACCTTACTAATTGTAGTGATGGATTCTGCAGCAGTTTATTTGAGGTGATTAAATTTCCATTACCATTCACCATTTATAACGGTCTTTTGTGACAAGATTTAAAGTTTACAGTGGCCCTGTTTTCTGCCTTTGACAAAAATCAAATTACAAGAGTAATATGTATCAGTATATCTCCTGTCTTTATCTCGCTAGCCACCAACATGAGTCTCTATGGCTGAGCCCTGCGTCTTTTTGCTGCTACCTTTCCACTTAATCTTCTGTAACGGGAACTTATTATTGTTTCATGCTGGCTATCAATTCCATCTAACTCCATTCGTCCATTGAGTATTTCAACTTCTTCATTTCTTTTCTTCTTCTTCATCTTCTTCTTCCTCTTCGATAACTGATGCTATGCTTATGAATCAACTCATGTTACCACCATAATCAATTCGACCTAGCTGTAAATTGGTACCTGACTTACCTTTAAGGTAGAAAAGCAACGAGTAAGAGAACTGGCAATCCTATTTCAAAATCAAGCTGTGTTCTCAGCCATCCTACCTCACAATCAAGTTGTGTTCTCAGTTATCTTAACTCACAATCAAGCTGTGTTCTCAGCTATCCTACCTCACAATCAAGCTGTGTTCTCAGTTATCTTAACTCACAATCAAACTGTGTTCTCAGCTATCTTAACTCACAATCAAACTGTGTTCTCAGCTATCTTAACTCACAATCAAACTGTGTTCTCAGCTATCTTAACTCACAATCAAACTGTGTTCTCAGCTATCTTAACTCACAATCAAACTGTGTTCTCAGCTATCTTACTCACAATCAAACTGTGTTCTCAGCTATCTTAACTCACAATCAAACTGTGTTCTCAGCTATCTTAACTCACAATCAAACTGTGTTCTCAGCTATCTTAACTCACAATCAAACTGTGTTCTCAGCTATCTTAACTCACAATCAAACTGTGTTCTCAGCTATCTTAACTCACAATCAAACTATGTTCTCAGCTATCTTAACTCACAATCAAACTGTGTTCTCAGCTATCTTAACTCACAATCAAACTCTGTTCTCAGCTATCTTAACTCACAATCAAACTGTGTTCTCAGCTATCTTAACTCACAATCAAACTATGTTCTCAGCTATCTTAACTCACAATCAAACTGTGTTCTCAGCTATCTTAACTCACAATCAAACTGTGTTCTCAGCTATCTTAACTCACAATCAAACTGTGTTCTCAGCTATCTTAACTCACAATCAAACTGTGTTCTCAGCTATCCTACCTCACAATTAAGTTGTGTTCTCAGCTATCCTACCTCACAATCAAGTTGTGTTCTCAGCTATCCTACCTCACAATTAAGTTGTGTTCTCAGCTATCCTACCTCAAAATCAAGTTGTGTTCTCAGCTGTCCTACCTCAAAATCAAGTTGTGTTCTCATGCAATTGTCTGTAGCGGGTTACTTTCTACCAGGACAAAACACAATTCGATGCTTACAAGTGCTGGTTTGGGTTGGCAGTCTTTACCACTCAACCAAGTGCTTGATCAAGATTATTCCTCTCAGTGACTGGAGTCTCCTTCTGTGACCTCTCTATTGTTCTAGTGCTGTTCTCTCTCTCTGTTCTAACTACTCACGTTAGCTGATGTTCTAGCTCTGTCCTAGCTACTCTACTATTTGCTCTCTGGTCTATCTCGAACACCCTGATCCTCCAACCTTAATACATTATTCTCCTCGTTTGGCTCCATGTAGTCTGTGTCTAGTTCTGGCGCGTCATGTCCTTGAACTATCGTGCCGTTTAAGGAAAGGATACCTTGTCTTGAACTTTCTATGTGACCGAATGGGTCGCGGGATTGCCCAGTATGACCGTGACAAAATCCAAATCGGATGGATACACTTGTAAACAAGCAATGTTAAAGCATTTCGAACAATGATAATTCTTTTAACTCCATCTGTTGGACAGGGTTCTATAGTTATGTGTGGGTACCTCGATCGGTGTTTTCCGGGCTTGGTTGATCCTTGCTCGTGGGACTTTTGTAACTCTTTTACATGTCTCTAACACTTCATCTCCGGCAACAGTGTCTGTAAAGGTAATACCATTGGTCTCTACCTTTTAATTTTGATTTTTTGTGTGCAACGTCATGGAAAGTATAAAACATTTAATATGTACCCTCACGGTTGCCATGTGATGTATAAAGTATATATCACTTCCTCTCACTATTGTCGTGTGATGTAAGTGCTTCATATTGTCCACTTAGATTCAGTAGAACTTAGGGCAGCAGGCGAGAGGCCAGCTATGTCCGTTGTGGGCCGACTACTTTATTTTGATCCTTGGACTGAACATGTCCAAGGATCATGTCAGAGGTCAACTGTTTCTAGCAAGGGCTAGCTTGTTCTGATCCACAGACTCCAAGATTATCTGGCACCATTTTCTTATTACACTTTATATGCTCACCGTGTTATCTGTACAAGGTGATTCTTGGCTCTGTGTTGTCACGCCATGTGCTTGCTTTGTTATCCGTAAATTGTACAAGGTGATTCTAGGCTTTGTGTTATCACGCCATGTGCTTGCTTTGTTATCCGTAAATTGTACAAGGTGATTCTAGGCTTTGTGTTATCACGCCATGTGCTTGCTTTGTTATCCGTAAATTGTACAAGGTGATTCTAGGCTTTGTGTTATCACGCCATGTGCTTGCTTTGTTATCCGTAAATTGTACAAGGTGACTCTAGGCTCTGTGTTATCACGCCATGTGCTTGCTTTGTTATCCGTAAATTGTACAAGGTGATTCTAGGCTCTGTGTTATCACGCCATGTGCTTGCTTTGTTATCCGTAAATTGTACAAGGTGATTCTTGGCTTTGTGTTATCACGCCATGTGCTTGCTTTGTTATCCGTAAATTGTACAAGGTGATTCTTGGCTTTGTGTTATCACGCCATGTGCTTGCTTTGTTATCCGTAAATTGTACAAGGTGATTCTTGGCTTTGTGTTATCACGCCATGTGCTTGCTTTGTTATCCGTAAATTGTACAAGGTGACTCTAGGCTCTGTGTTGTCACGCCATGTGCTTGCTTTGTTATCCGTAAATTGTACAAGGTGATTCTAGGCTCTGTGTTGTCACGCCATGTGCTTGCTTTGTTATCCGTAAATTGTACAAGGTGACTCTAGGCTCTGTGTTGTCACGCCATGTGCTTGCTTTGTTATCCGTAAATTGTACAAGGTGACTCTAGGCTCTGTGTTGTCACGCCATGTGCTTGCTTTGTTATCCGTAAATTGTACAAGGTGATTCTAGGCTCTGTGTTGTCACGCCATGTGCTTGCTTTGTTATCCGTAAATTGTACAAGGTG
The DNA here is from genome assembly GCA_036924085.1 of Ariolimax columbianus. Lineage (NCBI taxonomy): Eukaryota > Metazoa > Mollusca > Gastropoda > Stylommatophora > Arionidae > Ariolimax > Ariolimax columbianus. The sequence goes on along the minus strand of JAVGWX010000011.1, from coordinate 31,099,567 downwards.
ATTCTAGGCTCTGTGTTGTCACGCCATGTGCTTGCTTTGTTATCCGTAAATTGTACAAGGTGACTCTAGGCTCTGTGTTGTCACGCCATGTGCTTGCTTTGTTATCCGTAAATTGTACAAGGTGATTCTAAGCTCTGTGTTGTCACGCCATGTGCTTGCTTTGTTATCCGTAAATTGTACAAGGTGATTCTAGGCTCTGTGTTGTCACGCCATGTGCTTGCTTTGTTATCCGTAAATTGTACAAGGTGATTCTAGGCTCTGTGTTGTCACGCCATGTGCTTGCTTTGTTATCCGTAAATTGTACAAGGTGATTCTAGGCTCTGTGTTGTCACGCCATGTGCTTGCTTTGTTATCCGTAAATTGTACAAGGTGATTCTAGGCTCTGTGTTGTCACGCCATGTGCTTGCTTTGTTATCCGTAAATTGTACAAGGTGATTCTAGGCTCTGTGTTGTCACGCCATGTGCTTGCTTTGTTATCCGTAAATTGTACAAGGTGATTCTAGGCTCTGTGTTGTCACGCCATGTGCTTGCTTTGTTATCCGTAAATTGTACAAGGTGATTCTAGGCTCTGTGTTGTCACGCCATGTGCTTGTCAAGGACACATTTCTCCTCCAATCACAGCGTTTGACCATTAGATACAAAGTTAGCCCTCGTAACATCCATTGTCATATAGGATGAAGTATTCAATAATTCATTGTACTGGGTGTCAGGATGTGTGAAATTGGCTGACCGCACTTCTCATTCGCACTAAATTTAACGCAGCCAAGTACCAATTTGTTTCTGGGTAAACTGGGGATAATTTGACTAAATCCCTTACCATGCCAGTTTTTAAATGGGTCATCAAGCTCTCTAACAGCGCTGCCACTGATCAGGGGGATCATTTACCTTTACGATCAAAACGAATCGTCACCATCAGATCTGTCCTCTTTTCAGGAAGCCTGTATCATATCATTTGCAGCGGCTGTTTCATTGGCAATGGTTTTACATGAAGGGGTTGCTAGTCTCATGTAAAACCCTCTTGCAATCGATGTTATTTATGACATATGTAGCACGTTAGAGTGGTCCTGTTTAATTTTCAACTAGCAACCACATGAGTGGATGCGAAGGGAGAACTCTTACACACTAATGCCAAGGAAGAAGTCCTAGAGACTAACCAAATCAGTGAACTGCTGCTCGTAGATGATCAATACCTACTATATGAGAACGAAGAAGACCTACAACAACATACAACTGTGCTCAACTCCGCGTGCGAAAGATACAATATGAAAACCAACATATCCAAGAAATAAACATTGCAGATAAGTAGCTCAACGGCAGACCTAAATGTTATGGTAAACAGGAAGTGCAGGAACACATGTGTAGTATCTTTACCCAGGGTTGGAGATTAGATAAAGAAATTTATGTTCACTTCCAGTGGCGAACACAGTTGTATATCATTTGAAACACACTAATATTAAAATGTCCACTAAAAGACAATTGATCTACAGTATAGTAATGCCAACACTCTGGTATCAATATCAAACGGCGACATTAACAAACATGCAATATTGAAAAATTATGACTTGTGAGATGAGATGCTTGAGAAAAGCAATTAATGTCACTAGGAGAGACAGAATGAGAAATGACAGGATCCCAAAAATTGTTGAAACAAGACAATGCTCTGAAAACGTTGATTTGGACAAGACAATGCTCTGAAAACGTTGATTTGGACAAGACAATGCTCTGAAAACGTTGATTTGGAGTGAATCTAGTGGTTCGGTCACCAAATGGGAACACATACAACGTCAAAGGCTACGTCTGCGTTCATATAACGTTCTGCGATAGGGCTTCCGCAACCCGGAAGACCGAGAACCAGGTGGATAGGGAATGTTACAGATATCCTAAACCACCATGGAATATTGATAACCCCAACAACTCGCCTGGTCCTAGACAGACACATAATGTTCACCACGGCGTCTCGCGGCACACCTGGATAAATACAAGAGAGTGGATATATATAAGGAGCTTGTCATAAGTCTTTACCCTGACTATGAAGGAGCTTGTCAAGTCTTCACCCTGACTATGAAGGAGCATTGAGTAGAAAGTTGAAATTTGGCACAAATGGAGCTCATTTAATCTGTACTAGACTTTTTGAAGTATGAAAACCCTACTCGACGGGTTTACCCGGTATGCTGCGTGGCGCAACACACCTTGTTGACTAGATCTGCTACTCTACCGGTTTGTAAGAACAATGGAGAAATCAGAGGTCAGAACTGTGATTAAATTCTTGATGTTGCAGGGAAAAACAACTACAGAAATACACTGGGAGATGGAACTAGTGTTTGAGGAATTATGTCTTTAGTATGCTTCTGTAAAGAAAAAACTGGTGTAGGCAATTTAAGCGTGGCCGTTCCCATGTTGCTGATCTTCAAAGATCAGGAAGACCATCCTCAGACTGCAACGATGAAAATGCTGCAAGAGTGAAGAAAATCATTGACCAGGACAGGAAAATGACAATTGCAGAGATATCTAGGTCAGCAAAACTGAATGAAAGTAGTTTTTATAATTTTACACAACAGACTGAACGTGAGAAAAGTGTGTGCCCGCTTGGTCCCGCACCTGCTGACGTGTGAACAGAAACAAACGAGGGTTGATTGCTGTGGCCAGTTGCTGAAAATGTGTCAGTCGAAAAACATGTTGCCGACCATGGTGACAGTAGATGAGACTTGGGTTCATCATTATGACCCAGAATCCAAAATTTCCAGCTTGCAGTGGAAAACCTTGGGCTCACTAACACATGTCAGTCAAGACAAGAGCACAGAAATCTGCAAGAAAAGTGATGCTGACTGTTTTTTGGGGATATTAAAGGTGTCATATTGAAAGATTACCTGCCTCGTGGAAACGCGTTTAATGGGGCAATATTATGCAGATCTCGTTACCAAACTAAGAAAGACTGTGACCAGAAAACAAGGGATAGAGCGGACTCACAAATTCTGCCTTTGCTTAAAAAAAACGCATCGTCCCATAAAGCAAAGCTTGTGCTGAAAATAGCCAACGATTTGAATATTGAAATTCTTCCACACCCACCATATTCTCCGGATTTAGCTCCATCAGACTTTTTTCTTTTCCCAAAACTTAAAAAGCAGCTGAAAGGAAATCATTTTGACAGTGACGAAGATGTCACACTGGCTTATGATCTGTTTTAGTTAAAAAAATAGATTACATTATTCTGAAGGTCTTTTCAAGGTCACGCAACGATGGCAGGAATGTATACATTCAGGTGGTGGCTACATTGAGAAGGAGTAAGCATTGTGCCAAATTTCAACTTTCTCCTCTTACTCCTTCATGGTCATAGTAAAGACATAACAAGCCCTTCGTAATTGGATTTTTCAGGCCTCGGTAAGAGCTGACATGTTGCAGTTAGGCCACGTCATTGTATCAACAGCCTGTACCAATCCATTAATCTTCATCCTTCCACGAGTGCTTCAGTAGGATTATTGAGCAACCATTAAAGATTGCCTGTCGCCTAGCAGGGATGCAGTGCCTCTCTTCAATGTAGTCTTCTGAATAAGCAGGCTTTGTTCATGGCAGTCTGACGAACGAGACGTGAACCAACGTGATACGAAGTTTTGAGTGTCACGCACAACTGTCTGGAGGACCACTGCTCACCTTGATCAGCACGCCCGGGATGTGAGGAAAACTAGTACACCCCGCCACCCAACGCCCTCTTCATGACCCATTCAAGAGTAAACAATCATTGTTGTCATTAAACAAAACAACACGATGAATTGCTATATCTGCACAACATTCTTTAGCCCCATTATACAATATGCATTTAGGATTCAAGGATTCTATTCCCTGCTCCCAATAGGAGCCATAGAATCCTCGCGGAGGTGAGTGAAGCAAACGAATATCGTTCACATGTTAGCTGCGTACGTAGTGAGTGTGGTCTGTGTTTACCCAGTGGGTTATTGATTACAACAGATTCATTCGATTGTTAAAAATACAACAGGAAGCTTGCATTGCTAGTGCGAGATTATTTCGTGTTTTGTATGGCAGTTTTATGACATGCCAGAGAATCAATCCAATTTTCTGTTTGAATAATATTGAAACAAGAGGACGAGTAGAGAACAACATTACATAACACATGATATTGATAGAAGAAAGACGTGTGTCTCGGTAGGGGGGGGGGGGCAAACTGGACAAGGCCATCCATGAGTAAATATTTAACAAAATCTTTGTTCTTTCGATTCAAGCTTTCAGGAAACTAAGCTTTTTTATAGGAGGTACTGAAGAGGGGGGGGGGGGGGGGGGTGTTGTGTGAGTCTACATGAGCGTTATTTTGCGTGTGTGTGTGTGTGTATGTGTGTGTGTATTTCTTTGGTGAATTGGGGTAGTAAAGTTTTTATTTTTCTTATTTATTTGTTTATTTTAAAAAAAATAAAGTTTAATACGTTCATCTGCGCCGTTCATCACGTATATTTCGTGTAATGAAAGTGAAGAGAACAAGCTGGTCAAACATTCATTGCCGACTTTGAAAATGACCATGGTTCATGTAGATTTTTTCACCGGGGGGGGGGGGGGGGGCCGCATCTTCAACGCTTACTTCTGGTTGTTCATGATTTTCCAACTCAGTAAGCACGTGGATCCTGCTCAAATGCGACTTAAGTTGCTGATTTCGCTGTCGATGCAAGCAAATATATTGTTTTAAAAGACGTTTTTCGGTTGTTGTTGTTGTTGCTCTTGTGTGCGCTGTGAAAGGGCGTACAGTGGTGGATTGTAGTAGCTTTCCTCATATCCCCAGCTTGCTGATAAATGGGGACCGAGGCTTCATCGGCCTGACGCTCACTATTACGGGAATCACATCGATCCACATCTCGTTAACCAGACTGCCTTGAAAACAGCCTGTTTCCAAGGAACGCTACATGGAAGAGAAATAGTGGTCTTGGTCAGTATGTTGATCCTGACCCTTACACGACGTCCTGGTCAGAGACGTTGGGCCTCAGTTCCCTGCGTTTTTCGGTTAAAAACTATGGAACGACATGTCCAGAATCTGTCAAAATGTGAGTGATTAATAGGTCACTGTAGGGATTTATGTGGACAAAATTTCAGTTCTCTGGATTATAGGGAAATTAGTTAAAATAGGAGAAATAGAAGTACACGTAAACGAACAGCGCGAACAACAGGACGCTGAGAAGATTTTTCTCCTCAAGCGTGCCGTAATGGCGGATGGATAATACGCGGTCCTCTACGAATGTCTTTAGCTTTCCTAACCTAGAAATAGTTCTATTTCCGTTCGATAATGTTAGAAGACATATCTGACACGGGCATTTTCCACCAATGAGACTATTTAGGCTATTTTCAAGTGTCCTAGCTCCACCAAAAGGGTTAATTCAGCTGTTCAAGTGTCCTAGCTCCACCAATAAGGTTAATTCAGCTGTTCAAGCTTGTTAACTCCACCAAAAGGGTTAATTCAGGTGTTCAAGCGTCTTAGCTCCACCAATAAGGTTAATTCAACTGTTCAAGCGTCCTAGCTCCACCAATAAGGTTAATTCAGCTGATCAGGCGTCCTAGCTCCACCAATAAGGTTAATTCAACTGTTCAAGCGCCCTAACTCCACCAATACGGTTAATTCAACTGTTCAAGCGTGTTAGCTCCACCAATAAGGTTAATTCAGCTGATCAGGCGTCTTAGCTCCACCAATAAGGTTAATTCAACTGTTCAAGCGTCCTAGCTCCACCAATAAGGTTAATTCAACTGTTCAAGCGTCTTAGCTCCACCAATGAGGTTGGCCTCCCCGATCTACTTTTTCTTTGTGAATTCAAATCATGTACATACCCATACAACTTCTATGTATTGTAATAATGCTGCTCTTTATTCTGACATGTCAGTCAACAATAGTTGTATGTTCATGCAACATTTATTTATTGTATCAGTAATTGTATCTATTCTTACATGCCAGGCTACACACAATGGCGCCATATCCATCCTTCAAGGTCGTGCTACTATTGCCTGCTGCCATAAGTATGCGGGCGCCGACAAGGTCAGTAGGTTGTGTATAGAACACGGCGCCAGTGCAGAACTACTTGTAGGACACTCTTTGCCTGGTGTGGCCGCTCTTGACCCCAACCCGGAAACTTTGGTCAGTATAGTTGACTTGTGGTTGTTCTTTCAAATGTTCTTCGAGCTCAGAAACACTCAACTGTCTCACAATCTTTATTTATGTTTCGAGCAAACTGTACGTGTTCGGCACATGACACTCTAATTGTAATGTTATTTGCCAGTTAGCGTTTGCGTTACAACTTCTTACTTTCTCTGTGGGATCTAGTTCAGGCCTTACATACCACATGTCTCATGTCAGTCATAATCGCCCTTAGAAATCATCAAAACTATGAATTGGACATCATGTCTGAGGCACTCATGAATACAAGCTACAATAGAGTGAACATTTAGTGCATTCTTACACGAGAAATTGATGAGTTCAAGTGACTATCAAAACAGGGAGGCGTCAAACGTATACAGAAATAAAGACAATAAAATTAACTTCAAAGACGTATGACACAGAGGACACCCAGGATCTGGTATAGCAGAAGCATAGAAGATAGCAGATGGAGAAACCAAAACAATGGCCTGGCATAGGGAAGTGTTCTAACCCACATACTGTTAAATTCTATACTAACGATCAACCATTGGACACACTCACAAGAAAATTTATATACGTCGATGACACAAAAAGCTGCTGTCCCGGGAAATGGTTTTCAAGAGGACGAAAGCAAACTGTCAAGCTCCCTTGATGCCCTTGCAAACGTACTATCAGGAAAACCACCTTAAACCAAACCCCAGCAAAACCTCAATTGGTGCTTACCACCTGAAAAACAGAGAAGCAAACAGAAAACTGCAGATTATATGACAAGAAGAGTAGCCCGAACACTACAAGATTCCAAATATTTGGGCGGCAAGTTAGACCGTACCCTGTCCTAAATGACACACTGCCAGGAAACAAAGCGCAAGATACAGTTAAGAAACATCACTGTCCGAAAATGTACAAGTACACCATGGGGAGCACAACCATCTGTCCTCTGGGAATCAGCACTAGCCCTGTGCCTCCTAGCAGTGGAATACGCCGAACCAGTCTATAGAAACTATGCGCACGCAAAACTCGTTAGCAATACACGAGATAGGCAGGATAGTGTCAGAATGCCTAAAACCCACCCCATGCTAAAATAATATAACCTATAATTGGCATAGCTCCACCTGCCGCCAGAAGAAGCGATGCGGCTGAAATTGAATGAGAGAAACAGGAAAACGACACTAGACACCAAATGTTTGGACACCATGAGCTGATCATAAGACTCAAATTCAGGAGTAGTTTTCTTAAATCAACAAAGCTCATACAGCAAAGCCCTGAAAGTCGTCGTACTTAATTATGGCACTAAATGATTCAGGACTCAGGGATCGAGCTTCAGGAGGAACCTGCCCCTGGACATCCCTTACCCTACTCACTTTGCAAAACAATAAATACACTTAGAACTGGCGTATCGCGATGTGGGAAGAACATGAAGAGATGGGGGCTCTCAGACGGCGATACGTGTGACTGCGGTGCGGAACAAGACCCAGGTCATCTGATGATTTGTACCAAGCGCTCGGATACATGTAACAAGAGCGGATACATGTGACGTGAGCGACATGCTGAAAGCTAATGACAGGGGAAATCAAGTCGATAAACACTGGATGAATGCTATATGACGTGGTGCTTGGACAAGGGAGGTAAGTAAGTAAGCAGAACCATTATATTCTTTGCCAAGGATAGATCAAGTGACGATATTAAGACAGAGAACGGGTCACTCCGGATTGAAAAACCATCTGTTCCACAAGTTATAAATTGAAACCACAGACAAGTGCCCATGTGTGGAGAACAAACAAACGATGGGACATGTTCTGCAGGTCTGTCGAATCCATGAGAGGAGCAGAGTGACTACATGGCCTTCCCCAACCCAATTACGAGATAAACGAGAGCATCATGAGCAGGGTCAACGGGTTAATGAGGGAATAGATGTGATTATTTGAAAGCGAATGAAGACGAAGAAGAAGAAGAAGAAGGAGAAGAAGAAGATCATATCTCTTTTACAGCTCTGTTTCTTCGTGATTGCTGTCCTATGAATTTCCACTTTCGCTTTTCAATTTCAAAGAAACGACAGCATCGACAATTAGAAAACATAAAGCAATCACGAGAAAAGGAAGTGACGTAATATACATCGAGATAACTAAACCTTGGCCTCATAATGATGAAGGCGTACCCGTGCTAGAAAGACATAAGTTAGAGTATCAGACCAACTAAGACATCCTTGATCCTGATGATGAAGGCGTACCCGTGCTAGAAAGACATAAGTTAGAGTATCAGACCAACTAAGACATCCTTGACCCTGATGATGAAGGCGTACCCGTGCTAGAAAGACATAAGTTAGAGTATCAGACCAACTAAGACATCATTGACCCTGATGATGAAGGCGTACCCGTGCTAGAAAGACATAAGTTAAAGTATCAGACCAACTAAGACATCATTGACCCTGATGAGTCGGAAATGCTTACTAAGTCATTTTCTTGTCTGTTGTTTCGTGTAATCTACCGGAGTGCTAAAATACACCGCCCTGTCTGCAGCCCCTAAATGGTGCCTTGTTTCGCTTTGAATCTATCATTAACATTCACTATCCCGTCTATTCATATTGACGAGATCCACTCAGAGCATTTATAGTGGACTGTACAATGTTGGTTTTTATTTCATCTCCGACAGGAAGAGAACAATGCCTTACTAAAGTTTGGACTTTTGGCTTTATATGTAATCGGGTTGTAAGATGTTTCTAGAGACAATTGTTCTTATATGCAATCGGGTTGTAAGATGTTTCTAGAGACAATTGTCCTTATATGTAATCGGGTTGTAAGATGTTTCTAGAGACAATTGTTCTTATATGCAATCGGGTTGTAAGATGTTTCTAGAGACAATTGTCCTTATACGAAATCGGTTTGAAAGATGTCTCTAGACATTTGCCCATACATGAAATCGTCAAAGGAAGATCAGATGAAGAAGCAAAACAAGGATTGCAACATAGTGACTATTCCCTTGGTGTGTTGTGGAAGACCGTAATCGCCTACGCCAGTCGTACATCAAAATAAAGAAGATTGTATTTACATAATCTGTTTGGATCTCCCCAAATACATTTCTTAACAGCAAATCACAAATTGTATCTTTAAAAAAAAAAACAGAAAAAAAACAACACTGCAATGATGACATGTCTGGCGTACGAGTTACAAAGGTTTGCTATTTCCAGATCAAATCATAGCAAACACATTTGAAGTTCGGTTTCCAGAGATAAACAACCCAACATCAAACATGAACGTCTAGCGTGTTCTTGGAGATGCTAGGTTTTTATTGTGAGCACGAATTCAACTCGTGATAAAATAATCGCTTGTGATCTTTGAATTTTATGCTCTGGAGCAGTGGTAACCAAGCTAGGTTTGGACGAGGGCCAGAATATGGTAAAGAGTAACAGCAAAGGGCCAGACCTATAACATCCTTACAAAATAACGTTTAAGATTTAATTTTACATATAAAATATACCAAGTACAGAAAGTAACGGAAAACTACTGTACAAGACATGTATGCCAGTCTTTGGACTGAAATTACTTTAACAACAAAAATAAAATGAATCTGTTCTTTTAATTTGTTTTGTAATTTGTAATATGACAAGTCATTATTTATTTCAATTATGTCTTTGTGTGTTATTTCGCTGTGAAGAGTGTGGCTTAACTATACTTGTCACCAGTGATTTGAAGTCTACTTCCATTTGTGATGTAGCAATTCTGAGAACATGTGACAATACAAAGTCAGTTAATCCGTTTCTAGTCTTGAATTTGAAAAGCTTCATGGCAGAGAGTGTCTGACAAACATATGTGCTACCAGATATAGAGCACACTTTTAGGGCCCATTTTCTCAGAAGTGGGTAACGTTCCTTTGAGATTTGATGTTATAGCTGTTTCGTCAGCCCTATCTAGCAGAGCTCAACTGGCTTGGCTTCGTTCGTTCTCAATCTTCCACTACCAAATACTGAAAGGGCTTAAGTAGCAGAATGTAGTCCAGAGAACGGACTGCGTTGTGTCGTAGTTTACAGCTTGACTGCGATATTTGCACCTTTCGGTCCAACACATCCGACTTCAGCAAGCATTTTTTTTTTAGTACCGGGTTAGCATTCCCTCTTCGATCCCTTCTCCTTAGTCTGCCTTGCTGCAGCCTGTTATCCAGGATCACCGCATGGAGGTGTAGCAGGGTCTTGGCAGCTTTGGTTCGCTGGCCCTGACACTAGCAGTCAGCTATGAGTCGCTGACCACTGCAGCCCATGCGCTGCTCAGCCTCTTGATCCCGCTAAACTGGTATGATAGACATAGAGAGAGAGAGAGAGAGAGAGAGAGAGAGAGAGAGAGAGAGGGAGGGAGGGAGAGGGAAGGGAGAGAGGTCGCGGGAGTTGGTGGTGTGGGAGTTGGTGGTGTGGGAGTTGGTGGTGTGGGAGGTGGTGAAATGTTATTCATACATTTTGGGTCTTGTTCGTGTTTGTTTCTTGTGCATGTACTTGCTGTTTTTTAATATTGTTTTTAGGGCAGTAAACGGAGTATAGTCATTTTTAATCAACAATAACAGGCCGGACAAAACAGGTTGGCGGACCGGCCAAAACTGGTTGGCGGGCCGGATCTGGCCCGCGGGCAGTAGTTTTGTCACTTCTGCTCTGGAGAATTGCTCAAGGTCGAAACTGGTTTGTTATGTCTGGGGATAGGACGCTTGTGAGCTTAATCTTTGTATCTCTAGCGTCTCAAGACTAGAAGGCTACCCAACACTTGTCACGGCACACATCCCTTCGTGGTTGTGTTGGAAAGAAACACAAGTAAATATGAAACCAAAATGAGCAGGCTTTTTTTTGTTTGTGTGAGGGGGGGGGGGGGCGTACTATTAGCATAGTGGTAGAGCAATCGCTATTCGTGGCAAAGGTACGGGGTACGAATCTCGATGTCGTGCGTTCCAGTCGAACCAGGTGGAGATGGATACCTGGTATACGACTAGAGAAGTAAATGGCAGCGATGAAATGAACTGGCCACCCTACCTCATACAAACTGTGACTTAGTATACTGAAGTCTCTAACAACTTCATTCTCCGGCAGTAGTGTAACTACTATGGGACAAACCTTGATTTAATAAACTGAAGTCTGTAATAACCTCATCGACAGTAGTGTAAGAGCTTTGGGAGAAACCTTCAGTCTCTAACTTCATTCATCGACATTAGTCTAACTGCTGCTTTATTTAAAATACTGAAGCCTCTAATAATTTCATTCATCGACAGTGGCGTAACTGCTATGGGACACTCCTTTATTTGCATTACTGTTTTTTGTGTGTTTTTTTTACCTCGCATTCATCGAGGTTTGCAAGAAAAAGATGTAGATGAAGACGGAGACGATGAAGAAGATGGTAGAAGAGAGATTATCTGATTGCAGTGTCAAGACCGATGACTATAGCTTTGTTAATACGGACGTTTCCATTCTGAATGATTGACGAAATTAGTGGAAGTATAAATGGTACCAAAATCAATAAACCATACAAATCAATCAATAAACCACACAAATCAATCAATGACATTTGTTTCCCTCGTCAACGCAGCGGTTTGCTTAGACTTCAGACCTAATCAGAGCTAAGTGCCTCTCAGGCGCTCCCCTGGGTTGCTAGGCACGGATGTCGAATATTTGGTAGTTGGTGTTTTACCGAAGCCGGGGCCCAGGCAAAGAATATAACACCGAAACCGCCAGTCAAATTATGAGTGTCGGAAATGGCGGGTTTGGCTTGGGACCAGGTACTGCATTCTGTAGAAAGTGTATGCTATAAAATATTTGTTTCATGGCCAGAGTGCAGGGTGGGTGAGGAGACGGTAGAAGAGGGTAGGGTAAACAGAAGATAATAGGTGAAGAGTTGATAAGAGATGGTGGGAGAGAAGTGAGTAGGAGAGAAGAGGGTAGGAGTGCAGAGGGTAGGAAAGGAGAAGGTAGGAGAGGAAAGGGTAGGAGAGGATAGAAGAGAGCGTAAAAGAGGAGAATCTAGCAGACGAGAGGGTAGGGTAGGAGGGAAGAGGGTAGGTTAGAGTAGGAGTAGAGGAGAGGGTAGAAGAGGAGAGGGAATGAGTGGACAGGAGACGGTAGGGGAGGAGAGGTTAGTAGAGGATAGAGTAGGAGAGGAGATGGTAGGAGTGGAGAGGGTAGGAGAAGACAGGGTAGGAAAGGAGAGGGTAGGAGAGAATAGAAGATAGCGTGTGAGGAGAATGTAGGGGAGAGAAGAGAGTAGGAGTGGAAAGGGTAGGATGTGATAGGGTAGGAGTGAAGAGAGTAGGAGTGGATATAAGAGAGCTAAGGGAGGAGAATGTAGGAAAGGAGAGGTAGGAGATGATAGGGTAGAAGAGGAGGTGGTAGGAGATGATATGGTAGAAGAGGAGACCGTAGGAGAAGAGAGGGTAGGAGTGAAGAGAGTAGGAGAGGATATGTGAGAGCTAAGGGAAGAGCATGTAGGAAAGGAGAGGTAGGAGATGATAGGGTAGAAGGGGAGGTGGTAGGAGATGATATGGTAGAAGAGGAGACCGTAGGAGAAGAGAGGGTAGGAGAGAAGAGAGTAGGAGATGATATGGTAGGAAAGGAGGTGGTTGGAGATGATATGGTAGAAGAGAAGAGGATAGGAGAGGATAGAACACCGCGTGAGGAGAATAAAGGAGAGTATAGGGTTGGATAGAAGAGGCTAGGAGAGGATGACTTATTAAGTCTCTGACGGACTTGAGAGATGTTAACAGGGCGCATGTTATCGGAAAAAGGAAGACAACTTGTTATAAAAACAACAAAAAAGGGACGTCATTAAAAGAAACTTGATAACGAACCCATTAGTTGTTTTTTTTTGTTTTTTTTTAGACAGTCAGTTCATTTTTTACATCAGCAGCGGAGGATTGAAAGAATGATCAACTGAATGGTTGGATGAAATAAAGAATACATGAGCAATCTATTAACAGGACAAATATTTAATCAATATGAGAATCAAGGAAAAAATTGACAATTTATTGATTGAAGGAATGTAATAATGAATGAACTGGCAAATAACAACACGAATTAAGGAAATATTGAACTAGCAAACGTGTTAACAGTTGTATGAATGAATTAATGAGTTAATTAGCGTACTGACAAAGATCTGAACAACTGTGTGAAGGAAAGAATGAATTAATTTACTAACCAACAAATAAACAACTGTATGAATTAAGGAATGAATTAATGAATTTACTAACAAACAAATGAATAACTGTATGAATTAAGGGATGAATTAATGAATTTACTAACAAACAAATGAATAACTGTATGAATTAAGGGATGAATTAATGAATTTACTAACAAACAAATCAACAACTGTATGAATTAAGGGATGAATTAATGAATTTACTAACAAAAACAACTGAATGAATGATTTAATAAACTGTGTGATTGAAAGCGCGAATGAATGAACGAGAAAATAACTGTTTGGAACAAATTAATTAATTTGTGTGTGTATGAACTAATGAACGAAAGTCTTAGTAAATTAAAGAATGAATGAATATCAAATAGCTATTGAGCCAAACAATGTAAATCTGTCAGCTCCCTGCAGAGTATAAACCCTCACCTAAACACTCATAAGGTTTTTCAATGTTTCGTGACATCATTCCCAGCACGGAACATTGTTGCCATGATGTCTGTTGTAAGCTGTTGTCTCCACAAGTGTTTAGGTTGCCTCCATTTCGTTTGCTTTTGGGGTTCCAAAACAAAGCCTGACGTTAGCTGCTGATTTCCGCAATGCGTGCTCTTTCCAATGTCATCTCGTTCTCCTTACCCCAATTGCTACAGAAACATGTCCGGTTCTGTCCCGTAGTTCTGTCCCGTAGTTCTGTCCCGTAGTTCTGTATTAGTGACTGTCATAGTGTTTCATTCCACTTTTCGACGTAGGCACCAATTGTCTAAAACTTTAAACATTTTATTGCTCTCTTCGTTGTACCCAGCTTTACAGAACCATTAATAGGACAGGACTTTACATTGCAATTTCAGAATTGTATTTTTGTGGTGGACTTCATTTCTTTTGATTTCTATAAATTCTCCATCGTTCCTTTTGCCGTTTGTATTCCTAATTTGATATCTCTATCTTTGCCTTTTCCTTTGTTTATATTGCTACCAAAATACATGAACGAATTTACACTCTGTAGTATAAGTGTCGCCCAAGGCAATCTGATTGTTCACAAGTGCTTTTCTTCTCATAATTTTAGTCTTTTGTATGTGTTCCGTCCGTCTAAACTATAGACGATTTCTCAAGTATACTTAAAATAACTGGCATGGTAGTAAGATAGAAGAACCAAGTCATCAACAAAGTCTAGATCATCGTCGTTTTGACAAATGCCAATAATTTTGATTTTCGTTGATTGAAGTTGTGTTTTTCATGGCCCACTCAAAGATAATAAGAAACATCCATGTCATACCAGTTCCACCTCAAATGGCTCAACTATATGTTCATCACATAAAACTATACATCTCATACTCGCATATGTTTGATTAATTAGGTTAGTGAACTTCAGTGATACTTCATAGTGCCTGGGGAACTGCAAAAGGAATTCCATCTCTAAACAACCGAATGCCTTTTCATAGTCAACGAATCCGATTGAATATCTAAGAACATTCAAGAGTTAATATGTGCGGGAACTAATGATTGAGTGAATAATTGAATGATTTAACCTTCCAAATAAGAGCCGTCTGTAATTTCAGCCATATTGTTCACCCTCCGATATTGGAAAAGTCTGAGCACAGCATATCTGAATCTGGCATTCAACAAAAAATAAATAATAAAGTTCATGCCGGAGTTGAGCAAAGCCAGTAAGTTGAACATGTTGTAGAGAAACCTCGGCAGAGTCCAGTAGTAGTCAATACCCATAGACACAACAGTCGGAGTCAGGCAGATGAAATACACCCCAAATACTGTCATGAAGAATTTAACGCTTTTCATACGTGACGAGGTCTTTTTCCGAGGACTTGACAATCTGTTTATATTTGGACTGGCATTCTGAGAGTCATGTATTTCTTTTGTATGACTTGCCGTATGCTGGAACGCTGTCTGAATTTTCCATTTAACCTGTGTATCACTGTCGTGCTGTGATGCGTTTGTGACTGCAATGTTTGTTGTACACGGGGTGTCCACGGCAACAGATCTAGATCTGATCACTCTTCTCTGCCTATAAGCAGCGTACATGATCTGAGAGTACATTGAAACGTCAATGACGACGCACACAGTATAGATAGACAAGTTAGCATAGAACAGATATTCTATTGGCATGACTATCGTAATGTCACACTTCGTTACTTCCGAGAAATCTTTGTGAATTACTTGAGGAAGTAATGCATAGAACACTCCAAAGGACCACGTACTAAACAGTATAGCATATATAATCTTGCGTCCCACGCATTTCTGGTAAACGTAAGGCCATAATATGTAGACATATCTGTCCGATGCGATTCGGGCCATGTGGATGGTAGACACGACAGCCATCCCTAGGTTTACGCCCAGAACCAACACGCAGAACTTGATGTTCTGGTCGTAGTATTGGGTTCTGATGGATGGGATGTAAAACATGGATAAGGGTATGAGGCCAAGGCCTACCACTAAGTCTGTAGCTGCCAAGGAGGCTACATAGATATTGGACAGTGTGTGCAGGCGGGGTGTTCTCCTAACAACGACGATCGTTATGCTGTTAACGAAAATGATGAAAGCAGAGAGTACGAGGGCGAAGATGACCAGAAGTATCTGGTCGACTGGAATGGCGCTGTCCTCCTCGCGAGTGATAGTCTCTGTGTGGTTGCTTTTATTCATTGCAGTAATGTTAAACATTTTACATTGCTCAGGTCACGGCTTCTGGCTCAAACACTGAAGCTCCCAACGCATGGCACTGCAGATAAACAAATATAAATATATATTAGATATGCTACAGATTCATTGATTTTGTTATGATGTTCTAATCAGAATCAACCAATCAATCAATCAATCAATCAATGCTGCCTTATCCCGTTAGGGTCTTAGGACTTATCATGGTAGAAACGTCAACGCACAAAGTCATCAACAGTTCTCTATCCACACTGCAAAGGAGTAGAAAAATTATGTCCTGGCGATTCTTAAATATTTCGAACACAGGACTTTCTTTCTCCTTCTTGTTTCCTTTCACTTTCAAGTGTTCACTGCAATCTTTATTTTGAGAAGGAAACATGTCCAAGTCATTTCCTCTTATTCTACACCTTCTCCTTCTTCTTGTTATTCTTCTCTTTGTTATTGTTCTTCTTGTTATTGTTCTTCTTGTTATTGTTCTTCTTGTTATTGTTCTTCTTGTTATTGTTCTCCTTGTTATTCTTCTCTTTGTTATTGTTCTTCTTGTTATTGTTCTTCTTGTTATTGTTCTTCTTGTTATTGTTCTCCTTGTTATTCTTCTCTTTGTTATTGTTCTTCTTGTTATTGTTCTTCTTGTTATTCTTCTCTTTGTTATTGTTCTTCTTGTTATTCTTCTTCTTGTTATTCTTCTTCTTGTTATTGTTCTTCTTGTTATTCTTCTCTTTGTTATTGTTCTTCTTGTTATTGTTCTCCTTGTTATTCTTCTCTTTGTTATTCTTCTTCTTGTTATTGTTCTTCTTGTTATTCTTCTCTTTGTTATTCTTCTTCTTGTTATTGTTCTTCTTGTTATTCTTCTCTTTGTTATTGTTCTTCTTGTTATTGTTCTCCTTGTTATTCTTCTCTTTGTTATTCTTCTTCTTGTTATTGTTCTTCTTGTTATTCTTCTTCTTGTTATTCTTCTTCTTGTTATTGTTCTTCTTGTTATTCTTCTCTTTGTTATTGTTCTTCTTGTTATTGTTCTCCTTGTTATTCTTCTCTTTGTTATTGTTCTTCTTGTTATTGTTCTTCTTGTTATTCTTCTCTTTGTTATTGTTCTTCTTGTTATTGTTCTCCTTGTTATTCTTCTCTTTGTTATTCTTCTTCTTGTTATTGTTCTTCTTGTTATTCTTCTTCTTGTTCTCTTTGTTATTGTTCTTCTTGTTATTGTTCTCCTTGTTATTCTTCTCTTTGTTATTGTTCTTCTTGTTATTGTTCTTCTTGTTATTCTTCTCTTTGTTATTGTTCTTCTTGTTATTCTTCTTCTTGTTATTCTTCTTCTTGTTATTGTTCTTCTTGTTATTCTTCTTCTTGTTCTCTTTGTTATTGTTCTTCTTGTTATTGTTCTCCTTGTTATTCTTCTCTTTGTTATTGTTCTTCTTGTTATTGTTCTTCTTGTTATCCTTCTTCTTGTTATTCTTCTTCTTGTTATTCTTCTTCTTGTTATTCTTCTTCTTGTTATTGTTATTCTTCTTCTTGTTATTCTTCTTCTTGTTATTCTTCTTCTTGTTATTCTTCTTCTTGTTATTCTTCTTATTGTTATTCTTCTTCTTGTTATTGTTATTCTTCTTCTTGTTATTCTTCTTCTTGTTATTCTTCTTCTTGTTATTGTTCTTCTTGTTATTCTTCTCTTTGTTATTCTTCTTCTTGTTATTCTTCTTATTGTTATTCTTCTTCTTGTTATTGTTATTCTTCTTCTTGTTATTCTTCTTCTTGTTATTGTTCTTCTTGTTATTCTTCTCTTTGTTATTCTTCTTCTTGTTATTCTTCTTATTGTTATTCTTCTTCTTGTTATTGTTATTCTTCTTCTTGTTATTGTTATTCTTCTTCTTGTTATTCTTCTTCTTGTTATTCTTCTTCTTGTTATTCTTCTTCTTGTTATTGTTATTCTTCTTCTTGTTATTCTTCTGCTTGTTATTGTTGTTCTTCTTCTTCTCCTCTTTCTCATTCTTCTTTTTCTTCTTCTTTTTCTTCTTCTTCTTCTTGTTATCCTCCTCCTTCTTCTTCTTTTTTTCCCTCATCCTGCTTCTTCTTCTTCTTCTTTTTCGGAGTTAGTCCTGAAAAGGACGTTGTATCGCCGTCTACAGTACGGCTGTGATATCTTCCCATTTCAGCCTGACACACTCGGTTTCAGCTGGCGTGTTTTTGTTGGTACCGGGCTTGCCTTGCGCCTGTGATCTCTATTCCCTTAGACTACACTAGAGCGTCTGTTTCCAGGTCCGCGCTTGGAGACGGAACATGGTCTTGATGAGCTCTGGTTCACTGACCCTGATATAAACAGCCAGATATGAGTCTCAGGCTGCTGTCAGCTCATTCACTGGGCTTCCTCTTTGCCCCCACCAAAACCATTACAGTTTTTGACGCTGACAGAAGTTGTCCCTGTTCACGTGTCAAGGACGTTGTTGTAACTCTTACATTTTCATTTATTTTACGTTCTTTATAGAACACGCGCACAATTTTCTGAAGGATTGTTATTGAAAAAGTTGTATCCTTGTTTCCCAATCAGCAGTTACTCTCACGTTCATAGACAAGAAGAATCAACGACTTGACATCCTCTACAATACTGGTTCTGATTGTCCACATTAAGCTTTGACATAGCGGCTGTAGCCAAGTGAAGAGGTTAGCTCCTTGAGCCCTATCTCCCGTCACGACTCTTTCACGCCCACTCACTGCCCTCCTGCCAATCCTATAAAACAAGTTCTCACGTATCACACTCACTGCTCATCTGTTCAGAACATGCTATTCCGCCATCTCCCCATCTTTCGCTATGATCCATCCACGTTTGAGATTTCCTCCGATCTTCTCCATGTCGCCTACAAATGGGACAGAAACCTGAGAGACTTGCTGCCCCGTAGGCTCTTACACATCTTCAAGGCACCAGGCCTTACAATAATGCAAACCGTGTTACTTTACCGCATGTTATCCGAACTCGCTCGGTTACTTTGCCCAAAGCAGAGTTCCTCATCAAGGAGGGTTTCACATGCAAGTCCCGCAACCTCATTTATTCCATCATTTTGTCACTGTCGGGTATGACATGCATCTGGGAGATAGGTCTGGAACTGCGTGAGCGTTCTCGGCAACACCTCAATGACATATATAATGGCATTGGATGCCCTATCGCCAGCCACTTTAATGGTCCCGGGCACCGGGGCAAAGCCGATGTTAGTGTCACAGTTATAGTTTCTTGCTTCTCTGACGATCGTCATCGATTCGCCATTGAGAACAAACTGATCTCCAACATGGCTGACTCTAGTCGCATGGCATCAATATCTTCCGTATGATTTCTCAATCCTCATCACATCCCGCCTCTATCTCTCTGTCTTCCTCTCTTCTCTCAATTGATATGACTAGTTTGTCTTTCCGTACTTGACCACTACTGGCCTTCACCGACCTTCTCCCACTTCCTACGCCCTCTTCACCAATTCCCGTTTGCGTTCGTCATTTGGTATCCTTCATCCGGCCCGCGAGGAGTCGTGTCACGACTTCTCAAATAAGTATACTATTTATGACTTTATATATTGATATCCATTATTTATGTAATCTTCCCTTCTTCTGTGATTCGTTAGTTCTTTATTGCTGTTGCACGTTGTCCATGATGAAGGCTTATTGGTTGTAACGTAGGTTTCCTTTGTCTTTTCGTGTCAGTGCGGTATCTGACCATACCTAATTTTAATTATTTTTGTTCGCTGTATGTTCTTGTTACACTTTGTTAGATATTCCGCCACTACACATGCAGGATCCTACATATTTAACTTCTGGCGTAGGGCCATTAATCGTGATGTTTGTAGAAGACCGGATATACGCATTTAATTACTTGTACTATAAACCTGCGGGCCTTGAGTTCGAGAAATGCCCTTGCACCAAATTCTAAACTCATTAAATAACGAAAAGGAAATGAGCTCGGGGCATTTCTACTTTTCTGAGATACGATATTGCTAGATTTGAGTGCATTCCACTGTCAAAGGCGTATCTACAGATCAAGTGGACTGGTCACCGTGATGAGGACGCCATGACAGTTTGTTTACAGCTAAGAGTGATACAAGTACACGAATTTGTTTCAGGAGTTATTTTAGTTACACGTGTTAATGTAATTGTAATGTTTCTGTGATATGATATAACAGGAATATCCCGCAGAAAATCAATCATTTAAAATACGATTTATGATAGATGGTATAGATATCGGGGAAGATGTTACACGCTTTGATATACATTTTGAGGGTATCACTGATGATAGCAGCTATGATATAGAGTTTGGAGGCTACCCATGAGGATACCCGCCATGATATACAGCTAGAGGCTACCCCATGAGGATACCCGCCATGATATACAGCTAGAGGCTACCCCATGAGGATACCCGCCATGATATACAGCTAGAGGCTACCCCATGAGGATACCCGCCATGATATACAGCTAGAGGCTACCCCATGAGGATACCCGCCATGATATACAGCTAGAGGCTACCCCATGAGGATACCCGCCATGATATACAGCTAGAGGCTACCCCATGAGGATACCCGCCATGATATACAGCTAGAGGCTACCCCATGAGGATACCCGCCATGATATACAGCTAGAGGTTACCCATGAGGATATTCGCCATGATATACAGCTAGAGGCTACCCCATGAGGATACCCGCCATGATATACAGCTAGAGGCTACCCATGAGGATACCCGCCATGATATACAGCTAGAGGCTACCCATGATGATAATGTCTTAATCTCAGTGTGAGTATGTGTGAGTAAGTATGTGTATGTGTGTATCAGTATGTGTGTGTGTGTGTAGGTGTGTGTGTAGTTGTTAGTGACGCGATATTGATCGAATGTACCATACCCCACAACGAATGTCATGTCAATCTACATACCACGTTGGTAGATCTCGCTAGCCAAGGATGGGCTACAGCTTACATAAGTAGTGATTATTCTTGTCCTCTGTTCTGTCCTGCTTTTCTTTGGGGCTAACAATTTCGGTTTTTTTCTCTGAAGATCTTGTTTGTCACTGTCATCCTTTTCCTATATCTGAAACTAAAATGATCGGGCCATAGATTGACTTTTTAAAAGTAGTATGGGATTGTGACAGACGAACACAGTCTCAAGGGCCATAGATTGACTTTTTAAAAGTAGTATGGGATTGTGACAGACGAACACAGTCTCAAGGGCCATAGATTGACTTTTTAAAAGTAGTATGGGATTGTGACAGACGAACACAGTCTCAAGGGCCATAGATTGACTTTTTAAAAGTAGTATGGGATTGTGACAGACGAACACAGTCTCAAGGGCCATAGATTGACTTTTTAAAAGTAGTATGGGATTGTGACAGACGAACACAGTCTCAAGGGCCATAGATTGACTTTATAATAAGTAGTATGGGATTGTGACAGACGAACACAGTCTCAAGGGCCATAGATTGACTTTATAATAAGTAGTATGGGATTGTGACAGACGAACACAGTCTCAAGGGCCATAGATTGACTTTATAATAAGTAGTATGGGATTGTGACAGACGAACACAGTCTCAAGGGCCTTAGATTGACTTTATAATAAGTAGTATGGGATTGTGGCAGACGAACACAGTCTCAAGGGCCTTAGATTGACTTTATAATAAGTAGTATGGGAATGTGACAGACGAACACAGTCTCAAGGGCCTTAGATTGACTTTATAATAAGTAGTATGGGATTGTGACAGACGAACACAGTCTCAAGGGCCATAGATTGACTTTATAATAAGTAGTATGGGATTGTGACAGACGAACACAGTCTCAAGGGCCTTAGATTGACTTTATAATAAGTAGTATGGGATTGTGACAGACGAACACAGTCTCAAGGGCCTTAGATTGACTTTATAAAAGTAGTATGGGATTGTGACAGACGAACACAGTCTCAAGGGCCATAGATTGACTTTATAATAAGTAGTATGGGATTGTGACAGACGAACACAGTCTCAAGGGCCATAGATTGACTTTATAATAAGTAGTATGGGATTGTGACAGACGAACACAGTCTCAAGAGCCTTAGATTGACTTTTTAATCAGTAGTATGGGATTTTGACAGACGAAAACAGTCTCAAGGGCCATAGATTGACTTTATAATAAGTAGTATGGGATTGTGACAGACGAACACAGTCTTAAGGGCCATAGATTGACTTTATAATAAGTAGTATGGGATTGTGACAGACGAACACAGTCTCAAGGGCCATAGATTCACTTTATAATAAGTAGTATGGGATTGTGACAGACGAACACAGTCTCAAGGGCCATAGATTGACTTTATAATAAGTAGTATGGGATTGTGACAGACGCACACAGTCTCAAGGGCCATAGTTTGACTTTATAATAAGTAGTATGGGATTGTGACAGACGAACACAGTCTCAAGAGCCATAGATTGACTTTATAATAAGTAGTATGGGATTGTGACAGACGAACACAGTCTCAAGGGCCATAGATTGACTTTATAATAAGTAGTATGGGATTGTGACAGACGAACACAGTATCAAGGGCCATAGATTGACTTTATAATAAGTAGTATGGGATTGTGACAGACGAACACAGTCTCAAAGGCCTTAGATTGACTTTATAATAAGTAGTATGGGATTGTGACAGACGAACACAGTCTCAAGGGCCTTAGATTGACTTTATAATAAGTAATATGGGATTGTGACAGACGAACACAGTCTCAAGGGCCATAGATTGACTTTATAATATGTAGTATGGGATTGTGACAGACGAACACAGTCTCAAGGGCCTTAGATTGACTTTATAATAAGTAGTATGGGATTGTGACAGACGAACACAGTCTCAAGGGCCTTAGATTGACTTTATAATAAGTAGTATGGGATTGTGACAGACGAACACAGTCTCAAGGGCCATAGATTGACTTTATAATAAGTAGTATGGGATTGTGACAGACGAACACAGTCTCAAGGGCCTTAGATTGACTTTATAATATGTAGTATGGGATTGTGACAGACGAACACAGTCTCAAGGGCCATAGATTGACTTTATAATAAGTAGTATGGGATTGTGACAGACGAACACAGTCTCAAGAGCCATAGATTGACTTTATAATAAGTAGTATGGGATTGTGACAGACGAACACAGTCTCAAGAGCCATAGATTGACTTTATAATAAGTAGTATGGGATTGTGACAGACGAACACAGTCTCAAGGGCCATATATTGACTTTATAATAAGTAGTATGGGATTGTGACACACGAACACAGTCTCAATGGCCATAGATTGACTTTATAATAAGTAGTATGGGATTTTGACAGACGAACACAGTCTCAAGGGCTATAGATTGACTTTATAATAAGTAGTATGGGATTGTGACAGACGAACACAGTCTCAAGAGCCATATCAAAGTTTCACATTGATACAAGTCACCAGTGGTTCATTGTGTCAAACTACGGAATGCATAAAAGGCAGTTTCAGAACGCAAATACTAAATAGGTGACGAACAGGAAAGACAGTCTGGCTAATCAACGTCAAACAACTATACCTCGTACACTCTAGAGATGAGAAATGTCATGAGATCAGCAGAAATTATAAAAACAGCAGCAGAAATGAAAGACACAAATACAGAATAGAATTATTCCTAAAGTGCAATTACTATTGCACTAGAAAAGTGCTGCGAATTTAAAAAACATGAAGCGATGAAATCAATACAAAAATAGTTTGGTGACATGTGAACGTAAAAAAATACTGTCAACAATTTCTTTCAAACACTAAAAATATGACTTTAAAATTACAAATGATCATTTTATTAAACATAAAAATGGGATTGGTTCGAGGTGCTAAAAGGAGCAAGACAGTGATGGATACTCTCAACTTATCTGTTCAAGACAGTGATGCATACTCTCAACTTATCTGTTCAAGACAGTGATGGATACTCTCAACTTATCTGTTCAAGACAGTGATGGATACTCTCAACTTATCTGTTCAAGACAGTGATGGATACTCTCAACTTATCTGTTCAAGACAGTGATGCATACTCTCAACTTATCTGTTCAAGACAGTGATGCATACTCTCAACTTATCTGTTCAAGACAGTGATGGATACTCTCAACTTATCTGTTCAAGACAGTGATGCATACTCTCAACTTATCTGTTCAAGACAGTGATGGATACTCTCAACTTATCTGTTCAAGACAGTGATGCATACTCTCAACTTATCTGTTCAAGACAGTGATGGATACTCTCAACTTATCTGTTCAAGACAGTGATGCATACTCTCAACTTATCTGTTCAAGACAGTGATGCATACTGTCAACTTATCTGTTCAAGACAGTGATGGATACTCTCAACTTATCTGTTCAAGACAGTGATGGATACTCTCAACTTATCTGTTCAAGACAGTGATGCATACTCTCAACTTATCTGTTCAAGACAGTGATGGATACTCTCAACTTATCTGTTCAAGACAGTGATGCATACTCTCAACTTATCTGTTCAAGACAGTGATGGATACTCTCAACTTATCTGTTCAAGACAGTGATGCATACTCTCAACTTATCTGTTCAAGACAGTGATGCATACTGTCAACTTATCTGTTCAAGACAGTGATGGATACTGTCAACTTATCTGTTCAAGACAGTGATGCATACTGTCAACTTATCTGTTCAAGACAGTGATGCATACTCTCAACTTATCTGTTCAAGACAGTGATGCATACTCTCAACTTATCTGTTCAAGACAGTGATGCATACTCTCAACTTATCTGTTCAAGACAGTGATGCATACTCTCAACTTATCTGTTCAAGACAGTGATGCATACTCTCAACTTATCTGTTCAAGACAGTGATGCATACTCTCAACTTATCTGTTCAAGACAGTGATGCATACTCTCAACTTATCTGTTCAAGACAGTGATGCATACTGTCAACTTATCTGTTCAAGACAGTGATGCATACTCTCAACTTATCTGTTCAAGACAGTGATGCATACTCTCAACTTATCTGTTCAAGACAGTGATGCATACTCTCAACTTATCTGTTCAAGACAGTGATGCATACTGTCAACTTATCTGTTCAAGACAGTGATGCATACTGTCAACTTATCTGTTCAAGACAGTGATGCATACTGTCAACTTATCTGTTCAAGACAGTGATGCATACTCTCAACTTATCTGTTCAAGACAGTGATGCATACTCTCAACTTATATGTTCAATATTTATGCACAAAAAACATTAAATGATAAAATTCAAGAATAGCAAGAGCCATTCACAGTCGGCGGGAATGAAATACCAGAACTAAGTTATGCAGATGTTACAGTTATCATTTCGAAGAGCAAAGCAGCAATGAAACACATGATCCTGTCAGTTAAACGACACAGCTGACAAAAGTATTCATCAGGGCAACGTACAGTGCAAAATGGAAAAAAGACCACCCTGGCCACATAGAAAATGATGCCTACCGTCAACTCTCCAGGCGAGACCAGGTCACAACACACTTAGATGCCATCTGTACAACAATTTCAAGATTGGCACTACAGACCTTTGTGCCTGCGGCACAGCCCCCATGAAGGCAGAACATATTTTTGCAGTCCTGTCCACTGTATACCGACAAAAGAAGTGACATTTGGCAACAGCCAGTGTCCTTCCACGAGAAGCTGTACGGAAGCGTACAGAGCCTTGAGTCAACTGCTGCCTTCGTTAGAGTCATTGAAGTTGAGGTCTGAAGATGAACGAAGAAGAAGAAGAAAAAAACGACACAGCGAGGAACACAATTTATTAATAAATACCAACAAAACTATAACAAGTAACATTGACAATACCAAAAGTGACCCGAAGGAACAATACCATCAGAACGTCACGACTTTGAATATCTCGGCTTGACTATCAGCACGGAGATTGCCAAGGACAAATTAGGAGAAGGGTGACTGGGGCACTACAGAGGTTAGCTAAAATGTATGGCACAACACGTACAAAATGGCACACATAAATATCCTGATGGCAACGTACGGATGTGAGACATGGTAAACCACACACAGCCTACAGAAGAATATTGAATCATCCGAGCTAAAAAGTTACAGGAGGATGTTCAAAATACCATGGATAGCGAAAAATAAACACGCAGGAATCCTGCATGAGCTGGATATAGAACAGAGCTAGCCAGTAAACAACACTAGGTCTAGGACAGTAACATACCTCGGCCACATCAAACGTCACAATGGTCTAGACAGAAGGATATTGGAGATTGCGGTACCTGGGAACAGAGGCAGACCGATAAGACAAGGGACATTACACAGGTTCTGAGTTTAACATAGAGGCAGACCGATAAGACATGTGACATTACATAGGTTCTGAGTTTAACAGTGGTAGAGGCGGGAGAGCTGACCAGGGACCAAATGTCTTACATATCGGCTGTCATGAGAGCAACGCTTTATAAGGACGTTGTACGTGATGCTGATGGCAAAAATGAGGCGTAGAGAAATCAGTTGAATATTGAGAACGTAAAGAAGTCATGGAAGTATTTGAATGTAAAGATAACAAATCTATTCAAAGAATCTACATTTGACAAGCTCATTGATTAGGAGTTTCAATCCAGCAGTTATTATAAATGACAAATGGTAATGCACTAGCAAACGAAAACAAGAAATAGTTTGGATGGGAAAATATTTGAAGAAACACATCAACAATGTAATCAAATGTCTGTACATACGGACGTAGCACTGGAAATCGGAAAGCAAGAAGTCTGACTCTTTCTTAATTCATTTCGATCTTTGGTCGAGAAGATGGTCTAAGAAACAATTGTTGAAATAGCCGATATTTTCCAGGTGCGCTTGTTTGAAGCATAACAGTAAGGGTTGCACCGATCAATCAGCATATAATCGGTCATATCGACCATTTTGCCGATTAATCGGTATCAGCCTTACGATCGATTAATCTGTTTTGATACTCGCTCCTTCTAATTTTTTATTATTATTGCTCGGCACGTACGTTGTAACAAGAAAACCGTGGATGACAGAGAAATTCGTAAAACGTACTGAATTCAACTTGCAAAGATGCACACAATACATATTATTTTCTAGGACAAACAACCTAAGCCAACTTGTATAATCTAAATCAATTCCCAGTGCTTGAACGCGCTAATCTTCGCAACTGGAAATGACTTGGAATTATCCCTGGGCCAAACGCCCTGTCTGTAGAAGATGTGTCAAGGTACTGAGCTTGAGAAAGTATCAGATTAGAAAATAGCGGCAAGTAAATATGTTAAACCG
The DNA here is from genome assembly GCA_036924085.1 of Ariolimax columbianus. Taxonomy (NCBI): domain Eukaryota; kingdom Metazoa; phylum Mollusca; class Gastropoda; order Stylommatophora; family Arionidae; genus Ariolimax; species Ariolimax columbianus. The sequence goes on along the minus strand of JAVGWX010000011.1, from coordinate 31,072,382 downwards.
ACAGGTGAATGGAGGGAAGGAAGACTAACGTCTGGTCAGGCAAAATATACTGATCAGACATGTTAGTCAGGGCCAGGCAAAATATACTGATCAGACATGTTAGTCAGGGCCAGGCAAAATATACTGATCAGACATGTTAGTCAGAGCCAGGCAAAATATACTGATCAGACATGTTAGTCAAGGCCAGGTAAAACATACTGGCCAAGACCCTCACCTCGACTTCCCAGTAGCTAGCCCTCCCTCGAAACGGGTTGTTTTCATGGCAGCCTGGCTAACGAGGTGAGAGATCGACGTGATCCCCGTAGTAGTGAGTAACGTACTGATGAAGTCAAGCATAGCACAACCGTCTGGCGGACCCCAGGTCACCTTCATGAGCACGCTCAGGATGTGAGGAAAGCTACTGCGACCGAACACTGAACGTCCTTTTCAGGGCGCACAAAAAGAGTAACCTACTCATTTTAGGCATTCGCAAACAACAACAAACAACTGTAACAGATTTAGTCTGGGCAAACAAATCTTGTCTCCCTACTGACACATGTTGTTGCCTATGGTAACGCGCAAGCGCAGTTGTATACTTGTATTAATTTAGAAATAGGCCTTCCATCTCACCGGACCACTAACGTCGGCAGGTACCGTGGCAGAGTAATACCGACGCCATTTTGAAAGTAGCGCCCACTAAGAAAATTGTCCGGTGTTATGAAAGCCTGATGACTGGCTGGGAGCTAGGATGGACTACGCGATTTTGCAGAGAGACGAACCTTACACGATTTGAAGAGGAGGGACTTAACGCGATTTGCAGAGCGCAAGAGAAGAGAGACGTTATCGATTTTGCAGAGAAACGAACCTTACACGATTTGAAGAAGAGACTTTACACGATTTGCGGAGAAACTCTACGATTTGCAGAGAGACGGGCATTACGCGATTTGCAGAGCGACACACTGAAAGGAGTGACTACGATTTGCAGAGCGATACATTTAAGAGATTGTCAGCACGAGTTGCACAAGGTTTCCCAGCGCTCGACTCCTTGAACGAATTGGCCACTTTATTTTGAACTGGACGTCCCATCGTCTACGCTCCAGTGTGGGGTGTTCAGTCTTCAATTGTGAGTAGCATTTCATCTAAGTTGGGGTGTGACCAGCACTCGCGACGTGGGCGATATTTTGAATCGTTGTCAGTGATAATTGACCGCTGTGGGAGTGAACGTTGCCATCTGAAATGTGTGTTGACCCGCGACCAATTGTCACGTCGTCAGTCGGCCTTTGTTCAACACACGTCGTTCAAACCTGTGGCTGCTTTTGTTTTTCCTGACATGCACCACGCAGTTCAACAGGCGACACTTTAGGAACAGGACCAAGGGCGATCTACCTGGGTTGGGGTCACAGCTCGAAGTACTCATCAGCATTATTCCGTCATAATTCTTACTTGCGTCACGGCAGGCCAAGCACCGAAAAAGTCACTTGACAATAGATTAGGTGTAGGGGTAGGGAGAGTTAGTTTAGGTAATCCCTGGATAGGAGTGAGTGAGTTGTGTGAATAGTGAGTTGTGTGAATAGAAGAAGAGTGCCAGTGTAGAAAAGAGGAAGTAATAAAGAATTTGTTTACCAATGTTCGGTGATAGTGTTCTTTAGTAGTTTATTGTTAGTTGTGTTATATTCTTTTGGTTAAGGTGGATAGACGAGGAGCGGCCTTAGATACGTTAGATAGAGCAAGATCATGTTCCATCTGCTACACAACAACACCGAGGGAAAAGGTTCAACCACGCTTCCACTTCAGGATTAATAGTCCTGTTTGTTAAGCATTGAGTGGCGCGATTACTAAAAACAGTGAATTTTGCTTGTTTGAAGTGATGTAGGCGTACTATTTTACTCTCTGCCAACCAATATCCTGACGTAAGCTCACAAAATATCCATATGTAATTAGCTCACCTGTTACACAAAATGTATTGGATTAAGAAGTGATTTTAAAGCTATAGGACCATTTTCATAACTCGATAAAAATAAGTAAATTACGGCATATATAACTCAGAGAATAACAATTAATGTTAAATAATGTATACCCTTTTTTTTACTTATCATCAATAGTAGCTCCAAAAAATGTTGATTAATATATTATTAATCAAATACCTATAATTAATTACAAAACACACTTCATAATTCAATACATAATTGTATAATAATCGGCGACGGATTAATCGGTATCGGCCTATGACTTGAGGCGGATTAATTGGTATTCGGCTAATTTGATTATTGGATCTACCCTAATTACGGTAAAAGTAGCTAGTGAACAGAAGAAATGAATGTCCGCATGTTACATTATATTTGCGTCCTTTTTGTCCATCTCGTCCATTGAATAGCCACAATGAGTACAAAAATATGTGCTTCTGTCCTCGGAAAAGATCTATGCCAATCAACAGAACAGAGAGCTGAAGTAATATAGGCTTTTAGAAATAATTCCTTATCAGAACTGGTGACTAAAGTGTGTTATTACAAGAAGGGGACGAGATTAGGGATTCGGCCATGCAACAATGGTCTGGTACTTGAGTGTGGTAGGCTACGTCATGTCCTCGTTCTTACATCGTTATGCTGATAAACCTTTCACTGATAAATCTTTCTTATATTGAATGTCGGGTGAATACGGACAACTTTGATACAATACAGAACAATGTTGAGGGAGAGGAGGGGGGGGGGGTGACTGGACAAGGGGTTGGTACGAAGGGCATTCAAGTCCAACCAGGACTTTTTTTTTGTAAGGAAAAATCTGTTTTTCACGTTGTCAAAATACCATTTATTTGTCGATATAACCTCCTGCAGCGTTAACACACTTATCCCAGCGCGCTTGAATCACTTCTGCGTATAAAGATTAGTCAGTATGTCTGAACTATAGCAGGACAGTGTGTTTCACGTCGTCATCAATGCTGAAATGCTGACCTACCATGAATTCCTTTAGGGGTCCGAACAGGTGGAAATCGCTTGTCTGGGCCGTAAGGTGGAAGTGGCAATACCTCCCATTCAAGCTGCTGCAGATAGTACATAGTGCGGTGAGCGTATGAAGTCGAGCGTTATCTTACAGGCACAGGACGCCCTTTGTGATCGAACCCAATGTGCACTAACCTTCCGAAAATGCAAATGTTCGTCAATAATAGTGTTTACCGTTAGTTAGTTAGTTAGTTAGTTAGTTAATTAGTTTGTTAGTTAGTTGCCCATCGCAAACGAAGATGGCGACAGCGTCAGGAATGTTTATTCAGATGTGACTGCGTATGACAGTACAGTCCAATCTGAATGGGACAAACTCTACCGCACGTAGGGCACACGTGAACAGCATCTGTAATTTGGCAGTCTGTCATTCCTTCCTTTCGTCCTGCTCGCTTTTCCTGCGCCTCCGTAATGGTCCTCTGCTCATCGGAGCAAGCACCATGTGTGATGACTATGCGTCAGGTTGAGCGGTTCGGAGCAAGCAGCTCCCAGGGAGCAAGATCAATGGAGGAACTATTCAAAGAAACGTTAAGAGTGTCTTTATATCGTTTCTTTTGTTCCCCATGACAGCGCTGTCCTGTCCTGAGTTGTTTAGAGAGGCGCTCATCTGACATGCGAACAACATGCCCTGTCCATCTTATCTGTGCTCTCTGAAGTAGCGTTTTATATGCTAGAGAGTCTCGCCCTGCTTAGGACTACAGAGTTGGCCACTCTATCCTCCCAACCCATCCGAGCAGTCCACGGAGACAGTCTACATGGAAATATTTAAGTTTCCTGACATGCCTGCTATAGACTGTCCATGTTTGGCGTGCGTACAGAGCGGCGGTTAGAACAACAGCATGATACACACTTATCCTGATATCAACACTGATTCCTTGCCGGCTCCCAAACGTTTTCTCGTAGTCTTCCGAAAGCAGCACTTGCCTTGGAAATCATGTTGTAGACCTCAGACGCAATATTTCCTTCTCTGGTCAGGTTACTGTCAAGGTAGGTAAAGCTATCAACTGCTTTTAGACGGTGTCCCTGTACAGCGACGTTTGATTTGTGGTAGGGCTCTCCGGGGCGCAGGTAGAAACATGACCTCCGTTTTCTTGATGTTGACCGTAAGACCAACATTAGTGCACGCAGTTGAGAACTTGCATGTCCTGTTCTGAGCACGTGTTAATTTGTTCACCGTACCCAGAGAAAGACTTGCCTTTTGTGCACACGACAGATTATGCGTCGATTTTCTAGAATAAGATGTTCCACGATCTTGATATTCACGGGAATGACTGCGGTAGGTTGAGAACCACCACGGCAGGGATCACCACTCACGGATGTACAGCCTTCTTTAAAATATTTACACCATTGAAATGTCTGGAAAGTTCCATCATCATATTGTGATTGTTGGCCTCTGTAAACGTTCTCAGGTTTCACGCCTTCTTTTACAAGAGACTTCCTCACAACGAGCTGTTCCGTGCAAGCACTAACAATGTTGTCCGCCATTTTTATGTGTATGTCACAGTCACTGGCCATGCCAAGTGAGCCACCTAGCAGTAATAAGACACAAGTGCTCCTAACTAAGGATAGTAGTTCAAGTAGAACTAGAACAAAAAGTCCCGGTTTGATTTGAACGCTTGTCGTAACTAGACCTTCTCCTCTCTAGGACGGGAGACGGCAGGTGTGAAAAAGAAATCAGAAAGAGAATTAGTATAGACAATATTCAGCAACATGTGACTTCTTCTGTCACCCAAACAGAAATTGAGAATAAGAATTGTCAGGTCTTATGCATGCTCGTCACTACTTTATGGCACATAAACACGGGGACTGATTAACAAGTTGGAAACAAGTATCGATGCCTTCGAAATGTGGGTATATAGAATATTGGGTCGCACTTCTTGGAAAGAGAAGAATTAATGTGGAGATATGGAAATAGTTGGGCGTGAAAAGAGAATTGATGACCGAAATCAAGGTTTAGACAGTTACGTTATGTTGGCCATATAACAAGACATACCTCATTGTTGAAGATCATGATAGGGTGGAAGGCAGTCGTCCAAGAGGCAGACAACATTATAAGTGGTGGATAACATCAGGAGATGTACTGCTAAACGCATGTAAGATATCACCATTACAGTAAAAGATAGATTACACTGGTGATCCATTGCAGCCACCATTTGATGCAGAGACGGCACTTGAACGGAACTTCTGATCACTAGGCCATTCGTTCAAAACCTCAAACGGCATGGGTATCTGTTTATCTGTTAGAGATCAAACAAACTTATCTTGTACAACGTGTGATGACTGACGAGACAAGCGGCTTTTGTTCCTCAGCATTTAAATCCGTCCCTGCACCTAAGCAATGAGAATCAGTGACGTAGTCGTTGTTTAGATGAGCAACTGTCAGATTACCGACGCCTGTTTCCTTGTGTTGCACACAAATATTAATTAAATGTCTTTTCTTCTCTCGTTTCTAATGTTTGCATTTTGTCTTAGTCTTAGTGGACCTGTACTTTTACAGGGGCGGATGACCCTGTGCAGGTCCCAGCTCTGGAGTGAGCTGGACGGAGCTGGGTGGAGGATGTCTTAACTTAACTTAACGTCTTTATACTGGTTTAGAAGACTCTGCAGAGTCTATTTACAACAAGTTTCATTTACATTCCCTTGCTGTAAAAGTTATGCGCATACTATTTATTCTTAAATGCATTAACTGTCCATGCCTCTACTACTTCCTGTGGCAATGCATTCCAAGCATTCACCACTATCTGACTAACAAAATATCTAATTTGGACCTTTCTTTAGTTAATTTGTAGATATGTCCTCTTGTTCTTGTAGGTGTTTGTATTTTGAAAACTTGTTTTAGTCCAATTCATCCGTTTAAAAAAAAATTATCTAATAAATCTGTAGTATCACCTCGAATTCTTCTCTTGTCAAGACACTGTTGGTCGGTTTTTTTAAATCTTTCCTCATAACTGTAATTCTGGAATCCCACTATCAGCTTTGTCGCTCTTTTTTGTATTCTATCCAGCATGTTTATATCCCCTCTCTGGTGGGGACTGCACATCTGTATACATAATTTCAATCTAGGTCTAACTAATGCCTTATACAGTTTGATTATCCCTTCCTTGCTCTTATGTTTAATATTTCTTTTTATCATACCTAACATTGCATTTGCCTTTTTCACTACTACCTTAACTTGCTCACTCTCCTTACCTGCTGATCTATTATAACCCGTAGGTCCCTTTCCTAATCTATTTTTCTAATTGTGTTCTCTCCCATTCTGTAATTATGTTCCATATTGGATCTACCCATGTAGATGACTGTACATTTATCTACATTAAACCAGTTGCCAGCTTACAGACCATTCTTGAATTTTATCTAAATCCAATCTCAATATATTCTCTTCTGCTTTAGATGAAACACTACTGCTAAGTTTTGTGTCATCAGCAAATTTTTATAATCATGAATCTTACAAAAATGTCCAATTAGTTTAAATATATCAAGAACAAAATTGGTCCCAAAACCGAGCCCTGTGGCACTCCACTTTTCACTTCACTCAACTCAGAGGACTCCTTATTTATGCCCACCCTCTGCCTTCTTCCCGTTAACCAACTTTAAATTCATTTGGCAACTTCCCCACCTATTCCATGTGATTTTAACTTTCTAAATAATCTATTATGAGGTACTCTATCAAAGGTCTTAGCAAAACATAAATAACATCCACTGGCTTCCCTTTATCTATCATTTTAGTAACCTCCTCCATGAATTCTAATAGATTTGTTAAGCACGATCTCCCTATAGTAAGCCCATGCTGACTATTTAGGATTAGATTAATCTTATCTAAATGCATTACAATGTTTTCTTTAATTATTGATTCTAACAATTTACAGACTATGCTCACCAGTCTATAATTTGCTGGATCTGACCTTTTGCCTTTTTGAATAAGGTGATCACTTTCCAAACCCGTGGAACAATCTATTTTTGCAAGTGATTGCGAACATAATATAGCCAATGGTTTTACTTGTTGGTCTCTAATTTCAAACAGTAATTTTGGATGAATACCACCTTGACCTGGACATATATCCACTTTGAACTCCTTCAATTTAAAAAAAAAACACAATATTCTCTGTAATACAAATTGATCTTAATCCCGCTGTATCCATGTCTCTTTGAAAAATATATATTAAGGCTCTGGGATCTTAAAGCAGTCTTCTTTTGTGTAGACTGTGCCAAAGTACTGATTGAGTAGATTAGCTGTCTGCCCATTTTCATTTATTATTATCATGTGCTGTTTATGAGAGGGCCTACGCTTTCGTTCTTTGTTTATTTCTAACATAAGAAAAGAAGCTTTTACTATCAGTCTTGATGCTCTGAGCAACTTATTTTGCTGTCTTTTTGCTGTCTTTTTGCTGTTTTATTCATTTTCTGAGGAGGTATTCCAATGCTATTCTGTGCTTGTTCAAATATTTAAAATATGTTTCTTTTGATTTACCTGCCTCTATATATTTGTCCATGCTTTATTTTTGGCTCTTTTACATTAAACTATAAATCTAGTTATCCACATTTTACGCTTGGGGTTTACCTCCCTACATGGAATACATTCCTCTTTTAGCTTTTCTAGAACTGTTTTAAAACTCTCCCACTTTTGTTCAACATCTGTTCCTCCGACAATATCTTTCCAGATTATTTGGACGCTGCCTCTTTCATCTTCTTAACGTCTGCCTTAGAGTAGTCGTATGTTTGCGTGTTTATGTTTACTTCTTTCCCTGCAATAAGATCTCAACGGATGATTTGATTGGACAGTTCCCCAACGGCAACGTTCTCAATCATATTTTCCTCTGTAGTCAAAACTAGGTCGAGTGTGTTTTTGCCTCTGGTGGCTGCTTCTACATGTTGAATAAAAAAATTGTCAGTTATGAACTTAACAAAAGGTTTTGACTCTACAAGTGCTTCTGCCATTTCCCATTTTATTTCTGGAAAGTTGAAATCTCCCATTAATTTCCCTTCACTTGCCTTTGCTATGCTACTAATCAGCTCCTCATCTTCCTCTTTTTGACTTGATGGACATCTACAGCACACTCCAATCAGTGTTTTTTCACCCCCACTTTCTATTTCTCCCCATACACTTTCATTTTTGTTACCACATGATAAATCATCTTCTATCGTTATGTTAACTGAATTTGTACAGTATAATAAAATGCCACTTCCATTAGCCTTATCTCCAACTTTCCTTAACATTGTATATCCCTCTATTTCAAGTTCACTATCTGCAATGTCCTCATATGTCCATGATTCTGTTAACCCTATTATATCTGGTTTTTCTTCCTCTACATACATTTCCAATTCTTCTCTTTTATTTACTATGCTTCTCACATTTGCATAAAGATATTTCAGTTTTTGTTTTGTTTTTTTTCCCCCCAATATTTTATTATTTTTATTTGTGCTTTTCCACTACTTATTTCACACTTCCCTGACCCCAACTCTCCCTTTGACTGCATCCTCTATAGCACCTTATTGTTGACCTATCTTTAGTCTCAAACTTCACAGACCTTACTAGTTTAAATTTGTAACACAGTGATTAAACATTTACTTCGCTACAGCATGCTGTTCTATCTCATTTAGATGTAAACTTCTCCTGTCTAACATTTTACTTTTGTCTACTTTCACCTCAATAAATTCCATACACATATTCACACACATCGCCTGGTACTTAAGGTTGATACCTGTTAACTTACTTTCTAAATAGTCTGACCCATCGGCTCTGTCTAAAATGCCCATCATTGTGACTTTTCTGAACAGTTTTTCCTCAAGTGTTCCCATGACTCTTGTATCTTTGCATAATTATTTCTGTACCATCTCTCTTTACATTATTAGTTGCTACCAATACCACAATATGACTGTTTGCTCTGTCATCTATCCTATTTTTCTTCCCTCTATGTCCTCAATTTTTGTTCCGCCAATATCCATTTTTTTTTCAAACATTGTGTGTTGGTTAGACAAATGTCTGCCAACCTCCCTCACCATTGAATCCCCTACTACCAATTCTGAACCCTCACCTATATTTACATACTTCTCTACAAAGCTCTATGCACTGTGTACTGTTTCCTCACTAAAATCCGCCTTACTTCCCAATACCTATTACCTTCTCCAACCCATACCTAACTGACAACCCGTACCTAACTGACAGTGGTTTTATTTTACAACCTCGACTGCAGCTTCTTTAAAATTTCCTAAATTTTCTCTGTTTTTACTTCTTTTTTTAATCTGCCTCTCTTCTCTCTCCTGCAATCTCTTATAATTTGTCCTAATATCGCACTCCATTTGAGCCTGCCTCTCTTCTACTCTACATATAACCTTTACTTCATCTTCTAACGTTGTCTCTAACCCTACACTAATACAAACATTGACGTCACACAAATCACACAATCTGTATTGACCTTTCGTCGTCGTATTTCGTCTGATCTTAGCGGTCATACTAATTATATTATTTATTACCTTTAGCCAATAAGTTATACTAATACCTAATACAAGTATACTTGTACAACACCAAAAATTCAAATGTCGTTGGTATTTACCTTACAAAAACGTATCGCTAAATACTAGGCCTACACTAAATTTACACAGTACAGTAACTTACAGACTGTTACTACCGCTCACTTTACCACGCTATTTAATGCTGTCAAGTCACTAACTATCTGTTACAATCAGACCACTATATTTTAAAATACGTATGCTACAGCAATTTTCAATTACAACTACGTTATATTTAAACAAATTGATTCTCAACACTTATATTTATCTGAAAAAATGTATAGATCTTTGTACTGTCAATTCGAATCCACCATCATCTTTAAACCACATGACATGATTATCGGGCTAGGTTCGAGCAGCGTATTACTCCGCCACGGAGGGTGATTATTTCATGTGCGAGTCCATCTAAATAAACTCAGGTAGACCAGCTGCCCGTTAAGCGTCGTCTATGCTGCTCTTAGCAAACCACCTAACCATGGCTGGTGTTATGCCATGTCACACAATTAGTCGCCTCTTACAACATGCTCTCTTGTGGACAGTGGTGCTATTATTGTACTTCACACGCTAAGACCAATGGGGACTATTCATTATATTCGCGTATTTAAAACATACCCATACTGATGTCATACATAAATGGCTACCACATTGTACGTGTAGCTGATCGTATTTTCACAACAAATTCATCTGTCCTTTGAACATTTGCAAGCTTTATTCTAGATCTTGTTTGTCTCTATTTTCAGTAGATTGTCTTGTCTTCGATCTTTTCTGCTGCTACAATGTTGGGTAACCTCTCCAATACAGTCACTTAATTTCCCTCAAATTTCTTGTTTACCTTTCGTTACCATTGATCAATGAATTCCATTTTCTTGTAATACATTCTCTTCTATAAATTCGTAAATGTCCAGGGAATACATGAAATTACTTTGGAGACCAAATAGCTATTGCAATAAAGGATGTTTTTGTTTTAAAAATTGATTGTCGAAGCTCCCCACCAACTAAACAGAATAGCTTTTACATTACGATGTACAATTCATTTTGGCTTCCGTCGTTAAGCTCTTGTTTGTTGGTTGAGGTTTGTTTTGGTCTCCCTAATTCTGTTTATTATTACTATTGTTTATTTGCCATCACTATAATTATATTACACTTGGTAACTACGAGTAGATGAAGGTCAAGGGTCACCTTCATGTGATGTTACCTAGAGGACGATAGGTGTAAGGCTATAAGCTAAATATTCGCATTGAATAGTTAATCCGACGGCATCTCACCGGCGTACAATCCTTTTATTCTGAATTAGTTAGTGCCACAGCCATTAACTATTTGGTGAGTTTCAATTCAATTCATAGCTACCACCTGTCCTCTATATTGATGGCACGTCACTACTGTCGAACAAGCGCCAGATTCTTGAACACTGGGCTGTAGTTCTTCTTAGTCGACCTGTACTTCTACAAGGGCAAATGCCCCTGTGCAGGCCCCAGCTCTGGTATCAGCTGGATGTAGCCGGGAGGATTTCCTGCTTAGCGGGCTAGGCTCAAGCAGCTTATAACTCTGCTATGCTGGGACTAGTGCCGCGAAAGGTGGTTAACCGATGTGCGAATCCATCTTAATAGACTCAAACACTAGTGCAAAGTAGACCCGCAGCCTGTTAAGCGCCATCTATGCTGCTCTAAACAAACCACCTAACCATGGCCGGTTTTATGCCATGTGACACAGTTAGTTCCGTCTTACGACATGCTCTCTGTGGGGCAGTGGCTCTATTCTTGTCCTTGTCATACACAAAGACTCCGGAGGACCACTCGGGCTGTACATTTCTGTGAAATCTACAGGCTTCGCTCGGCCGTCGGCGTCAAAGCCATATCACGATTGTCACAAGTCGCGACAAATGGTAGGCTTGGCATTCCTCTAAGCATTGACGAGGTGAAGAAAGCAATCAGCCAAATTTATAGCGGCAAGACCCCGTAGTCACATGCTCTTTCTGCTGAAGTGTACAGAGAATGAGATACAACCCTGCAAGATCCATTCCATTCATTTTAGGATGGTGGTCAGATGCCACAGGACTTGATAGATGCCTTAATTGTCCACTTGTACAAGTAAAAGGGCAAAGTCGCTCTTGCCATAGCCAAAGGGCAATCTCTCTCTTATCAATGACGGGAAAAATTATGGCCAGACTTCTACCCAACCTCCTAACTAGTCATCTTGAGCAGTCTATTTCCAGAGTCAGACAATTGGGTCGTGGAACGTAGGAAATGATATATTCAGCACGTTAACTTCTCAGGAAACGTCAAGAGCAACATTGTGCCATTTGCACTGTTTTTGTTTACCTGACGGAGACCTTTGACACCGTCAAGAGGACTCTGGCAAATCATAGTGAAGTTTTGATACCCGGGCAGATTCATTACAATTATCAGTCAGTTTCATAATGGAATGGAGTACTGCACGAAGGAAAATTGTCTGTAGCTTCCCAGTCACCAACGGTGGCAAACATAGATGTGTGCTGGCACCAACACAGCTTTAGCATGGT